>CANSZD010002495.1:0-292500 GCA_947648045.1 Beta corolliflora | reverse complement strand
CCATCTACAGACCTTACTTGTTGGACAAGCGGACTAAACATTTGGCGCCGTCTCGTGGGGAGACGCAACGATGACCGATTGTCAATCGTCCAACCTTGCCGAAACCGAAGTCTTCGGGTTAATGTCGAAGACACAGTAGAACACGAGAGACCACCTCGAGGAAGGGATAGACCCCGTCCATCGTCCAGTTCTATGGACCAAGCCAAGAACTCTGTCATTCAAGAGAATCTTGAACGTCCGGTGACCGCCGCCCATCTAGAGAACGCCTTGAATGATTTCCGGGCAAAGATGGCAAAGCATCGTCCAGAACAGATCAAGAGCAATATGTTGTTTTTCCGCTTAACCCCGAGCCCTGCTAACAATCCACCTCCCCCTAGGGGACGGTCCCAAGACGATCGTCCGGGTCCTAGTCGACTGTTCGTCGGGAACCCTCTAGGAGAACGGCGGGAGGGAAAGCAACCGGAGGATAAGGGTCGGCGAAGGAAGATGGACTGGAACCCGTGGTAAGGACCCGGGACCATGTTCGTCCAAGCGGGCACCGAATGGAAACAGATGCCGAGAATATCTAGAAGCAAAGAGAGCAGCAAAGAATACAACGATCGGCGACGGGTTCTACATCATACCCGAGAGACCCTCCTTTGAGGTTGTCGTCCGAGGGGGAGGGACGAAGTTTAAGTCACTCTCTTGTTCATCCACGACAAGAGAAGACAAGTGGCTCAACCCATGGCCTATAGGCGTCCATTGCACCGCAAACACATCGTCCGACCCGGTGTTAAAGGAATATCGTAAGGAGTACATACCCATTGAGGGACAGATGGGAGCCCTCCAGATTAACTGGCCCACTCCATTCTCGGCCAGGATAATGGAGGCGCCCCCCTTCCCAAAGGTTAAACTCCCTACTATAGAACCTTTTGATGGAACAACGAGATCCCGATGATCACTTGTACCGCTTACAAACATCGGATGTACGTCCAAGGAGTAGATGATGCTACTGGTGTAAGAACTTCCCAAAGAACTCGAAGGGAGTAGCTCGAAGTGGTTTAACAATCTTCCACCTAATTCGAGTCAATAATTTCACGAACTCGCTTCTTATTCACTAGTCACTTTGTTGCCAACAAGCAAGAACAAAAAACAAGCATGCACCTAGGCAAGGTCGTCCCGGGGACCTAAGGAGGCTCTTAGAAGTTTCGTTAAGAGATTCAACCTTGAAGCCCTTCGCATCCAAGATCTTAATCTTTGGAGTGGTCTTTGACGCCTTCATAAGGGGTCTAAGGCCGTGAAGCTTTAAGTTTGATCTTGTTAAAAAGAAAATCTCCACTCTTGCCGAAGCCTTAAGGGAAGGCGAAGCGTTTATTCACGCTACCGAAGTGTGTCTTGAGGCAAAGCATCCCGAGTCTAAGAAGCCCGAAGAGGTTGCTCGGCCCAAAAGAAGAGCAACCCCAAGAAGGCCGAGACTTGGGCTATAACCTCCACTACTTCATCTAGAAGGAGCAAGAGAAAAGAGGCTGAGCCATCCTCATCCAATCCTATTGAATTTAACAAGGACCAATACTCCATTCTCATGGAGATTAAGGATCAATATGAGTTGAAGGCCCCAGCTGAAATGAAAACCCCTTATAGAAATAGGGATAAGAGCAAGTATTGCCACTTCCACAAGGATTGCGGTCACGAAACTAATGAATGTAAGCACCTCAAGAAGGCTTTGGAGGAGCTAGCTCGAAAGGGAAAGATGAACTCCTATATGCCTCAAGGGGGAAGGAAGTTTCAAAGAAAAGACAATTGGCAGACTAAGAAGAAGGAAAGTGAGAGCACAGACGAGGATGTTGTTCTCGTAATTTCTGGAGGGTTTGTTGCTTCGGAGGACCAACCAATAGAGGCCACAAAAACTACCTTAGGGAGCTTGGCCAAGTTTTGTTAGCTGATCAAACAAAGGCTGAGCCCTTCCCAAGGGTGGTAGTTAGTGAGCAAGATCGGGCAGGGTTGAGGACTCCCCATGACGATCCATTGGTTGTAGAGATGAAAATAGCAAACTTGAGAGTAAGAAGAATTCTGATCGACACTGGAAGCTCGACGGACATCATCAGTGCTGACTGCTTGTCCAGATTAAAATTTGATGAGAAGAACTTGGTTCCCGTTCACCATCCCATCATAGGGTTTGGGGGAGGAGTCATCCATCCAATGGGAACTGTTACTTTGCCTGTTCGAGTGGGAGAAAAGGATGCCGCTAGAACTTTGTTTATCAAGTTCTTGGTAGTCCGAGATTTGACGGCCTTACAATGTCATTCTCGGGCGACTAACTCCCGAATCACGTCAAAGCCGTTATAGTTACCCACCCGATGTTGATGAAGTATGAGTGTGATGATGGCAAGATTGGCTCATTATATGGGGACCGACGAGTGGCTAGGGAGTGTTATCCGACTACCCTCAAGCCGTCATCATGGAAGATGTGCAATGAAGATCGACGCGGAGTTCTTGGTGAAAGGAAAACGTCCGAAATAGAGAAGGATAAGACGAAGGTGGTTAGCGAGAGGAAAACGTCCGGAATAGTCAAGGACCACTTGGCCTCATTAAAGACGGCCATTGAGAGCCCTCAGACGCCTCTCGCTCCCTCAAGGAAGGCGTCCCGAGCATCTTCCCAAAGAAAAAGAGAAAATATGAAATCATCAAGGAAGAGCCTCCCTTGTCTGAAGAAGTGATGGCCATCGTGGGACTAGCAATAGAGCGCCCGCAACCAGCCGAGGCCCCGGAAGACGCCTCTGTCGGGATGAGGCTCGTCCCGGAGCGAACCTTGAAAATTGGTTCTTCACTCTCTTTGGGCTTAAAAAGCCTCTTAATCGGCCCTTACGAAAGAATTTCAGGACGTGTTTGCCTATTGTGTTGAAGAAATGCCTGGAATTGATCCAGAAGTAGCCGTCCATCGGTTAAATGTTGATCCAAAAACAAAATCTGTTCGTCGAAGAAGAGGCATTTGGGACCCGCTAGAAAACCAGGCGGTTGACCAAGAAGTTCAGAAGTTGTTGGAATCCAAGTTCATCAAAGAAACCTATTACCCAGATCGGATAGCAAATGTGGTCATGGTGCCAAAGCCCAATGGCACCTGGAGGATGTGTGTGGACTACACCGATCTCAACAAGGCTTGTCCTAAGGACAGTTTCCCTTGCCTAAGTTGGATCGTCTGGTGGACTCTACAGCTGGTCATGCTTTGCTGAGCTTCATGGACGCTTATTCTGGCTTTCATCAAATCCCAATGTGGCCTGAGGATCAGGACAAGACGTCCTTCATTACAGAAAAAGGACTGTATGGCTGGTTGAGAATGCCATTCGGCCTGCGCAATGCCCCGGCCACTTTTCAAAGATTGATCAATACTGTTTTTCAGCCACAATTGGGAAGAAATATGGAGGCATACATTGACGATATGATAGTCAAAAGCCGTCAAGAAGAAAATCATGTTGGTGATTTGAGAGAAACCTTTGAAACTCTCAGGAAATACAAGTTAAAGCTGAACCCCAGCAAATGTGTGTGTGGAGTTTTGTCGGGAAGTTTTTAGGCTTTTTGGTGGATCAAAGGGGAATTGAAGCAAATCCCGAAAAGATACAAGCTATTTTAGACATGAAGTCTCCGTCAAAGGTGAAGGAAGTTCAGAGGCTGACGGGTTGCTTGGCTGCCCTTGGACGTTTCTTGTCTAAGTCAGGCGACAAGTGCCATCACTTCTTCGCCACAATTAAGAAGAAAGCAAAGTTTGAATGGACAAATGAGGCGGAGCAAGCACTACAGCAGGTCAAGGACCACCTTCGGCAGCTGCCTAGGTTGGTCGGCCCACTTCGAGGGGGAGAAGTCGTTTGTATATTTGGCGTTGTCCGCTCAAGCCGTGAGTGCCGTTTTGCGTCGGGCTGAAAGAGAACCCGTCCAAGTCCCAATATACTTCGTGAGTCACGTACTCAAAGACGCGGAAAATAGGTACACTCCCGTTGAGAAGTTTGGATTGGCACTCGTCATGGCCAGCAGAAAGCTAAGGCCCTATTTCTTGGCGCACAGTATAATCGTCTATACTGATCAGCCTTTGAAGCAAGTTCTACTGAAGATGGAAGCTGCTGGACGAATGTTAAAATGGGCGGTGGAGCTTAACATGTTTGATATATCCTTTGAACCAAGGACGACCATTAAAGGGCAAGCCTTGGCGATTTTATAGTCGAACTTACTCGGCCACCATAGAGCCGATATCTCGATCCAAAGAAGAGGAAGAAGGCATTGGACGCTCATGGTTGATGGCTCGTCCACAATCAATGGATGTGGAGCGAGAATCATTTGCCAATCTCCCCGAAGGGACAAGTTTGAATATGCATTAAGGTTCCAGTTCGAGCATCCAATAACGAAAGCCGAATATGAGGCACTCTTGGCAGAATCAAAATGTGCAAAGCGGCCGGAGTCGTTGAGATCGAGGCCAAATCGGACTCCCTCTTAGTGGTCAACCAGGTTAATGGAGATTTTGAATGCAAAGAAGCATCAATGAGCAAATACATGCAACTCATCAAAGATGAGATAGAGCCATTAAAAACGATTTGTCCTCGAACAAGTACCAAGGTCGAAAATCATCAAGCGATGCACTCTCGAAGTTAGCTAGCTACTTGAAGGTGATGTGCCAAGAACGATATTTTGGGAAGTCAAACCCAAAAAGAGCATAGATCAAGAGCAGATTATGTTTCTCAGTCGCGGGACTGTCTGGATGGAGCCGATCATAGAATACAAGAAGACGGGACGATTGCCTTCAGATCCCGTAGAGGCCAAGTATGTGAAGGCTAGGGACAAGTGGTTTGAGCTATGGGACGAGACACTTTACAAGAAATCATTCAATCGGCCTCTCGCTCAAGTGCGTCACCGAGAAGATGGTCCGGAGGTCCCGAAAGAACTCCATGAAGGAGCTTGTGCTTCTCATATTGGGGAAGAGCTTTAGGGGAGAAGGCTCTAAGGACGGGGTACTACCGGCCAACATTAAAGGAAGACGCTCTTGTCTATGCAAAGAAGTGTGACAATTGCCGAAGCATGGAAATGTGCATCGAAGCCGTCCAACTACTTAACCCCCATCTTGTTCCCTTTGCCCTTTGCCAAATGGGGCATTGATATCCTAGGACCTTTCCCAAAGGGCCTGGGACAAAAGAAGTTTGTGATAGTGGCCGTTGATTACTTCACCAAATGGATAGAGGCGGAGGCCATGCGAGGAATAACAACGAACGACGTCAAGGGCTTCATCCGGAAAAGCATTATAACCCGTTTTGGCATACCACGACCCATCGTTTTCGATAATGGCCCCCAATTTGAAACACCTAAACTGAAGGAGTGGTTGGCAGAAAGAGAAATAAAAGCACACTTCGCCGCCGTTGCTCACCCACAAGCAAATGGGCAGGTAGAGTCCTTCAACAAGATTCTATCAAATGGAATCAAAAAGAAGCTAGAAAACGCCAAGGGACAATGGGTTGAAGAGCTGCAGTTGGTGTTATGGTCCATCAGAACAACCGCCAAGAACTCTACTGGGGAGACGCCCTTCATGTTAGTCTACGGCACGAAGCGATCTTGCCCATAGAGATTGAAGAACCCACCCCGCGAGTTATGCTTTGTACTCGAAGATGCCAACCGGGCCGCATTGCGCACGGCTTTAGACCAAGTGCCGAAGTCCGGGGCAATGCCTTGCTAAGAATGCAATTGTACAAACTGCGTATGGCTCGGGAGTTTAACAAAAGAGTTGTTAGACGACCGCTCAAAGTAGGGGATCTCGTCCTTAGAAAGATGGAAGCGGTTGGACGAGCAAAAGAGTTAGGGAAGCTAACACCTAATTGGGAAGGACCTTACATGATTATCCAAGAGCTGCGCAGTGGTACTTTTCGTCTTCAAGATATGGATGGACGACCAGTACGCCGTACTTGGAATTTTGATAATTTGAAAAAGTATCACGTCTAATTCAATCCACCGTCGAATGTCCATGACGTAGTTTGTAGTTAATCCAAAGTGCCGCGGCACATGTTAGAAAAAAAGAATTGTATACATGCATCTTGGCATTCCGTCAAGCAAAATCCATATAATACAATTTCTACTTTCTTATTTCCTTGTTTATTGTCACCAAGTTAATTCACTCACGGGGCATTAAATCGCTTACTCGTCTAAAAGTGAAAGTAACTTGGATAAAAAGAATAGCGTCACAATTACTCATTTTTAGGCCGAACATCACTCCATCGAAGAGACCGGCCAAAGTATTGCACATACAAGGCCGTCAAACCGACAAAACCTCTAGTAAGAGTAACGTCAAAGTCTACGAGAGAAAGCCGGCTCGAAATAAGTCCTTAGTAAAGGATACTTATCTTCACAAGCACGGCCAGCTAAGTAGTCTAGACCCTAGTAAGGGATCGCTACTTAATGACGAGTGTTGCTCCCTCAAGGAAGCCGGCTAAAACATGCGTTCAGCATATATAACAAGCTCGTCCAATAGTTTCAGCAGGCTCGGCCAATGATTGTCGCTTTCCTTCTTGGCCTTTGGCTCGCCCACCAGTACGGTTGAACTAAGCCCAAGAAAGGGGGGGAATGGTAGAAGCCTAAAAGACGAGCTCAAAAGAAACTAACAAGGTCGTCCAAAACAAGTGTTTCAATCATATTATGCAGATCGTCTACGATGTTCAAGACGAGTCAACTTTTGAACTTGGAAACAATTCAAAGTTAATGTGATAGTCAAATGGGAATTGATGAAAATAAGAGGCAAGCAAGTGGCAAAAGTCTTTCATATATATCATGAGTAAATTTACAAAATATGATTACTGAAGGCTACAACGGCAGATAACTAAAGAAACTAGAAAAATAAACCTAAAACTAGGCTTCGTCTTCAAGGTGAGTTTCTTGGTTGTCCTCGGGCTCCTCATCTTCGGCTGAAGCCTCGTCGCCTGACTCTATAAACTCCGGAGGATCCTCAGCACAGACCATGGCCCTATGGACACTCTGTTCAGTCTGTTGGTATTCCAGGCGACGGACAAAGCTCGGGACCTCCTCGGCTTCAGCCAGCATTTCGAAGGCCTTGACGGCCCAAACTTTGGACGTTTCTACAACATGTTCAAGCCCCTTTTTGGCATCGTCAAAGGTTTGGGAAACCGTCTTTTCCAGACGAGCGTTTCTCGCCCTTAGAAGAATATTCTCCCTTCTCAGCTGAGCAGCGACAAGAAGGGCGGCGTCCCTCTCGCCCTTAAGATCAGTAGAGAGAGTGTTGATGATCATCTTCAGATGGTCTCTCTCCTTGTATTGATCATTGATGGTAACAAGATATTTCTTGTTCTTGGACTCAAGATCTGCCGACCTTTTCTCCAATGCATCGAGTGACCGACGATGGAGAGTATTCGCCATCTCAATGTCATGAATGGCCTTGTCGCGGCCGTTGTAGCAAGATGGACGAGGTGCTTGTTCTCCTTTCGAGCTCCCTCGCCCATTCTTCGATTACCATGCTTCGCGAGCCGGAAAATTTGGAACAATGAAAACAAATCAAGTTATTAGACGAGTAAAAGAATTAAAATTTGTATGAAGTATAAAATAAAGCGGAGCTAAAAGCAATACCTCGGCAAGTTTGAGACATGTAGCCCACATGCCCAGAGACGCCCCCCTTAATCCCTTTATGTAGGATTCGGGGTAGCACTTGAAGAGCTCCTCGCTAGTCGCTCCTTCTCCGGCCTTCGACATTTTGGCGAAAGCAGGAGAAGACTCCTCGTCCGAATCAGCGAGAGGAGGAGCAGGGGGAATAGCAGGGCCTTTGCCCTTATCTGAAAGAGGGGGAGAGTCAGTAATCTTGATAGGAATGACGATGGATTGTCTATCGGACGGACTCATGGACCGTCCACCGACCCGCACCGTCCTAACTATATTGGGGTAATACGACTCACCTGGACGAAATAGATGCCGGTCCTAACAGCTAAGGGCATTTGTGGCACCGGGCCTTTACCGAGCGCCCGAACCCTGGATAGTTCTCGGCCGCGAGCTCCGATTACGGGTGCAACTATAGCCAAGGCAGACTCCGGTTCGACCTCAGTAGAGTCGGCCGGCAACACGTTGAGCGGAACAGTCGCATGAGCACCCTCTCCCTCCTCGGCGGGGCAAGCACCGAAGGCCCCTTTTTAGGAACCTTGGGCGATGGGGGAGGCATACTTCTCCCCAACCTCGCCAAGAGGAGTCGTCTTATCTGCCTTCTTCCTTGTGAAGCTCTTAGGCTTCTTCGCCGAAGGCCGGTCGCCGACTGTAGTTGGCCTCTTTTTTGGACGAGGGCGACTTCCCGGTGGAAGTTTGTTTGTAGGAGCATTTTTCCGAAAAAAAGTAAACAAGTCATCAAATTGATCGTCCTACGAACAAAAGTTATAACTGTTATTACAAAGACTTCGTCTGAAAGACGAAATAAAATTTGATGATTTGCAAATATGCAGACGAGAAGGGCGCCAAGAAGGTGCCCGTCCAAGTCTGGACGTTCACATACTTTCGGTGGCCCTCGTCAAAAAATTGTGCAACTCCAGACGAGTAGGGCACCAAGAAGGTGCCCGTCCGAGTCTGGATGTTCTCATACTTTTGGTGGTCCTCTCTCTTTGGGCGACCCTCGTCCGAAATTTTGGATGCCAACTTCGGACGAGGATGATGCCAAGAAGGTGACCGTCCAAGTATGGACGCTCTCCTTTTCTGGGCGACCCTCGTCCGAAATTTGGATGCCAATTTTTCGGACGAGTATGGCGCGCCAAGAAGGTGACCGTCCAAGTCCCCGGACGCTCTCCTTCTTTGGGCGACCCTCGTCCGAAAATCGTATGCCAATTTCGGACGAGTATGACGCCAAGAAGGAGACCGTCCAAGTCTGGACGCTCTCCTTCTTTGGGCGACTCGTCCGAAAATTGGATGCCAATTTCGGACGAGTATGGCGCCAAGAAGGTGACCGTCCAAGTCTCGGACGCTCTCCTTCTTTGGATGACCCTCGTCCGAGAATTGGATGCCAAATTCGGACGAGTATGGCGCCTAGAAGGTGACCGTCCAAGTCTGGACGCTCTCCTTCTTTGGGTGACCCTCGTCCGAGAATTGGATGCCAATTTCGGACGAGTATGGCGCCCAGAAGGTGACCGTCCAAGTCTGGACGCTCTCCTTCTTTGGGTGACCCTCGTCCAAAAATTGGATGCCAATTTCGGACGATCTCATATGATCCTCGGCAAAAAAAAAAAAAAAAAAAAAAAAAAAATATTTTCTTACCAATGTTTCTGCCCTCTTCTCGGCCTTTGCTCTTTGCAAACTCCTTCCAAAGGTTGGCGGTAAATTGGGACATGCCGATCTCCCCGTCCAAGATGCTTCGAGGCGTTGTCCGGCCGAGTCCGCAAAAACAAAAATGTGTTCGTCAAATGGACAATAGACGAAGAATTTTAGTTGGATGATTTTAAATGTACCTTTATCATCGGCCAACCTCAAGCCGGCAGCAACCAAGAAGTCGTCTTGGTAAAACATTTCCTTAAAAGGTATCCAGTTGGATGGCCCTTTAATAGAACGTCGGCCGGGCCTGGAGTACTCTTTTGTCCTAAAGTACTCCACAACTTCTTCATCGAAATTGTCCTCCAATTCCGCCCAGGGGGCTTCCGTCCCGTATTCGTGACGGACCAGGTTATGGAATCTATAGCTCTCGATGGCCGAATCATTGGCCGTTAAAAAGATGAAGTCGGCTTTCCATTCATGCATTTTCGAAGGCTTACCCCAAGCCGTCGGGAAGCCGGGACGGTTGCGGATCTTGAGCCATGTTCCGTCCACGGCCCCGGGTACCTTGGCGCATAGTGGATGTGGGTAAAGGCTCTGAAGAGAAAGGGCTAGGCCACGTAGCTCGCAGATGGCGATAAACGTCGGGACGTTGTGCCAAGCGTTGGGAGCCACTCGATTATGGCCGATGTGGTAGTGCTTTAAGCACTTGTTCTATGAAATCATGAAGGGGAAACCTCGAGTCCGGCGTCTAAGGCTAGTTTATAGACGGCGAAATGGTTCTTAGGAGCGCTCAAGATCGTCGCGTCCTTGTTAGGAATGACAAAGGAAAAGCCCCGGCATGGGCATGAAAGACGATAAGTAATTAGGGTCCGGTCCAAGTTTCTCTAACCACTTACGGTTGACCAAAATGAAACCTGGATCGAAAAGGGGACCTAAACGTCTTCTAATCTCCGACGAAGTAGTAGAGACCTCGTTCGATTCTTCGGCGGCCTTCGGAGTTGCTACCGTTATTGCCTTCGCCGATCTCTACCATTTCGGCGCCCCTACCGGAAGTCTTGGTTTCGGGATTTATTTCGGAGTCTTCGCCTCATGGTCAGGGTGCCCGTCCAAAGACCGAGCACTTTGGACCTCTCTTGCCTCCTCGGGCACCCGTCCAAGTGGATTCCTCCATGTCCGAGCTATTTGACGGGATTATTGCTTTTCGTCTTAGACGGGCCGTTTGCTTGACGCGCGCCGGATTACCCCCACACGTAAAGACTCGGGTCGTCGACTTTCTCGGCCAAAACTATGAAAATATAAATACTCGGCCGAGAAGAGGCCCAACTCTAGAATGTGCCAGAAGAAGAAGTATCGGTTCTAGGGTCAAGACAAGCTCTTGGTTGGGCCGAGATTATTTGACGAAGATGATTCCATTTATTGATTTTCTAAGAAAAAATAAAGAATAAAGAGTGAAGAGTTCAAAGAAACGATACCGCTAAGAACGTCCGAGCGATTCGAGTGAAAGATCTTTGAAGCCGGACGATCTATCTCTCTCTCTCTAGAAAATTCTCGAGTTTCTCTCTCTAGAAAAATTCGTTCGAAGTGCTAAATGATTCAATGTCTTGGCTCCAAGGGTATTTATAGAGGAATAAGAAACTTGTAGAACCGGTCACGAATGACCGAAAAAAATCATACAACGGTCGAATATGACCGGTAGAACCCGAAGAAGGCGCACCACTTTACACGGATTTGAACTACCTTGAGGGTAAAAGGGCCTTAACCGTCGATGGACCTACAGTAAAAAGCCCTTTTAGGGGCAAATGTTGTAGTCTAACATCTACAACTCTTCTTGGGAACTTACTTTAGGCATCAGGCGTACACGTGTCACCCGAGTTAAAGAGAAGAAATGCCTTGCATCTTTGGGCTACCCTCGGGAGAGTTAAAAGGTCTAGATTCCGGCCCGCGGTCGGGCCTAACAACGTAAGGTGGTGAAGGAGATTGGTTAATAGATATCCACTAGTCATGATCCGCCACGTGTCATGTTTTGATTTCTCACCCAATCGAAGCCACTATTCTAGGGCGGGTATTAAGGATATGGTCAACTCGCTTATCACTATAAATACCCCTAAAATCGGGAGACACACAATTCAAGGCAAACGAAGGTAAAGTTACTCCGAAAAACTATTTTCTCACTTTCTCTCTCTATCTCTACATTTCTCTTACCACTCCCGATACCCGACTTAAGCCGGAGGGGGGAACCACCACCCAAACCTCCAGGGTGGGTCCCTTTTTGCGGGTTCGGGAACGAAGCTCGAGCTGGACTTGGTTGATTCGGACATTGTTGCACAAGTCTCCAAAGAAGAACATTTAAGGGATACTAGTTTTACTTTACTCGACAAGAAAAGACCATCTACAAACTGCTTTGTTGAAAATGACTAAACACATGGTGCCCCGCCATTAATTAGGCATCAATTAATTATGTTTATCATTTGCAATCTAGTGGAATTAATCTAACTTATAATTGTTGGAAAAAATATATCATGTGGATGTCATCTAACTTAGTTGGTAAAGTTTTATAGAGATGATACCCAATACTTGGGATAGAATCCTATATACGTCACTGCGCTGCGCTTAGTCGTTCTTTAACACCAAAAAAAAGAAACACCTAATTAGTTGAAATATATCCACAACTTCCTCCATCTCATAATATAGTTCTCAATTTTTGTTTTGCACGGGAATTAACGAAAGTGAGACATAAAATGATAAACAATTAATATAATGGGGAAACAACAAAATTTAAGAGAGAAAATGTAGAGTATTGGCCAAAAGAGCATTAAGTTAAGTGTATGAACAACTCAACTTTGGGTTGAATAAACAAAGAAAAAAACTAGTTCCAAGGCGCAATTAAATGGTTGCTTCACGATTTTTTTAGGCAAATCAAGAATAAATGTGGAATCAAAAAAGGAAATAAGGAGAACATTTTGGGACTCCATAAATGAAATACGAGAACTATGTTTTGGAACGGGGGAGTAGATTACAAACAATAAGCGGAATTCAAATCTAATTAATAGTGAGACATTGTGCATTGAAAAAAAAAGTTAGTTTGAAGTTCAAAAAACCCAAATGAAATGAGAAAGAAGGTTGGGAAGAGAATATTTTGGAAAAAAAAAGATATCTATCTCATAATAATATATCATATTTAAATTTTAAATTATTTGAAAATATCATTTTCTAAATTTAGTAAGCAAAAATTATAACTTTTCTTTAATGCATAGTGCCCTTACAAGAACCTTTTATAAAAGGAAAATTTGATTTGATAATCCAACCTTTTGGCCATTCGCTCAAAATAATCCTACTTTTTAATTATTTTTTAATAATCCTACTTCTTAATTATTTTTTAATAATCCAACCTTCTAACACTATCCGCTCATTTTGAACCGTGACCTGTTGAAATAGGTTGATGACCAGGTCCAGGAGAATGGGTTAATCGTACACTTGTCTTGTTCTGATTTAATTAATTAATTTAAATTTTAATTAACTTAACTAAAACATATAACTACCATCACCACCAAGGCACCCTGCCAACAACACCACCAAGTCACCCTGCCAACAACACCACACCTCACCCCTGCGAGCACCACCACTCCAGAAACCACCCTCTCCCTTCGACCTCACCCCTGCCAGCACCACCAGTCCACCACTCCCGAAACAACCCTCCCCCTTCGACCTCACCCCTGCGAGCATCACCACTCCCGAAACCACCCTTTATTCTTTCCTCTTTCTCTCTCTTCTCCACGTCACGACTCCACCACCTTTCAAACCGTCTCCAAATCACAATCCGCCACGTGGGGTGGTCACGACTGGGAACGCCGCGTCCGACAATCCGCACGTGTTAAACACGGCGGCGCACGTGAGTTGACTGTTCTTGTGAGAGGTGCATCTGGGTTTGTCGGGACACACGTGTCAATGGCTTTGTGGGGTGGGGGTTGTTCGCTGGGGGGTGGGAAGGAGGTTGTTTACAGGGGATGGGGGTGGGGGTGGGGTTGTTCGCCTGGGGGGAAGTGATGGGGACTGTTAGTAGGGGTGGGGGTCGTTGCAGCGGAGGGGTGGGGGTGAGGGAGGGGTGGTTGCAGGCTTGCAGCCGACAGAGGTTGTTGGTGCAGGGGAGATAAGGAGAAACATTAGGAGAGAGATTAGAGAAGGAAGGAGAAAAATGAAAATAAATAAATTAATTTTACCAATTCATCAGCTAACCGGTTTTGTGGTTCAAAATGAGCGGATAATGTTTGAAGGTTGAATTATTAAAAAATAATCAAAAGGTGGGATTATTTTGAGCGAATGGCCCAAAGGTTGGATGATTAGAATCAATTTTTCCTTTATAAAATTGATTGGTTTGGTGGATATGTAGATATTTTAACATCAAATGTCAATTACTCTCATAATTTTAGCTAAGCTATTTTTTAATAATGTCAATGCAACGTGGTATGTGGTCTATAGAAATAGATGATCCATTTCCTAAATTAATGATTGAGAATGCATGAAGGGGAAAATAAGGGATTTTTTGGGAACTCTTGGAATTTTTTGGGAACTCTTGGAATTTTTTTTGATGGTCCATGTACTTAGTACTTACATGTGATCATTTTAGGATAGATTATGGATGGAAAAAAATAAAGAAGATTCTACCTGTCGTCTCCGGAGTTTTAAGAACAAATACTTTAGTTATTACTTAAGGTCTGAAAGTTATATAAAAACATTCAAAAAAGTGACATTTATCTAATATAACTAAAATAAGATAATGTCAAGGTCAAAATCCGTTCTTGAAAATTGCGAGAAAAGAAGTAGGGAAAAAAGACAGTAGTTGTTTGTTTGGTTGGCATGTAATGTGAATTAAATTTCTTTCTTTTGAGAGATTATATCCTTTGTGCAATCCCTAGACCTTAGGAAATGTCATTATTTTGTTTGGTTATGCATTAAGGAACTTGCAAATTTATTTTCCGTAAATTTTCATTGATCTATGGGGAGTGGGTAATTAATTTTTCATTTTCCATAAACTTTCATTTTCTTCATTTTGTGGCATCCAACAACTATTCTATCTATAAGTTCTTATAAATTTCAATGTTTCCCTCTTTTTATAGTCAACTAATAAGCACATAATGTATAGGAAATTGTATTTTACCTAATCTCATAATTTTTTTATTTGGTTCATATGGGCAATAAATTTTCATTGAAAGTCACATTTCATAGGAAGTTACTTTATTTCCTTTAATTTGTATAGCTCTTAGGCAAAACCTTGACTTGTTTGAATGAAATTAAGAAAATCTGCACCTTTCATATATTGAATATCTTATCCTTGTTTGGTTCATTTGATATATTTCCCATGGGCCATGAGAATAAAAAATTGTAATTACTTTTCGGTAATTTCTTTTTACAATTTTGAAGCACAAAAGAATTAATTACATTTTCTAAAATGGTATTATTTTAAAATTTATGACAATTGCCAAATTCACGTGTCGATAGTGTTATGAATGCTTAGTGATTGTTTAATATTTTTATTTTTAATTTCTTATATGCAGTCTTGACTAACAATAATGGTCTTGAACAAACTAACAATATACAATGACAACCTCGATATATTTGCTTTTTGGTGAGACTAAAATAGTAAATGTGAGAGTAAAACAATAGTCTCATATTGTTGTTTACGGTATGTGGTAAACTCAACTCAAAGGGATAGACAAAAAAAAGAAAATTGAGGCAATACTAGAGGAACACAGGGAGTACAATTGTAAAAGAAGAAAAAAAAAAGAAGAAAGAGAGAAAGGGGTTGTGGGCCATATTTAATAGGGAGGCAAGAAAGGTGGCAACGAATGAGTTTGATGAGAAAAAAACAGTAGGTTAAAGTTGTGGCAATATAGTGATTTAATAGGGCACTACTAAAGGAGTTCACCTTATTTTCGAGACCTTATTGTTTATTTCAGATCAAATTAGACAAAAAGAAAATGTTTAGATTAGGTCATATAAGTTCATATGACATCCTATAAGTTCATAAAAGATATGTTTAAATCAGATTATATGTTCATATCAGTAAAACTTAAGTAAACTAAAAATATCTAGGGTCATCTTAAGTGTCACGTCAACCTTTAAATTTTGTTTCATGTCACAATTGATGAACTTATAGTATCATAAGTTGGATGATTATCAAACTCTTTTAGATCGTATAATTAGAGAAGTCAAGTTTATCAGATCAATAGTTCATATTTCTTTTTATCAGTCACAACTCACAAGAGTATATTAATATGTACAGTAATACAATTTCGATTTATTTTAGGTAAGTTCTCTTGCAAGCGGAGGGAATTTGGGGATCCCACTTTGCAAAAGGCAAGAATCAAATCTCTGTCATAGGAGTAAAAGAAGGACCTCCAACCAACATTTGGATGTGAATGGAGGAGGAGTTAATTAGCTTTTTTTGTTGTATAAAATTAAGTTGTAGAATTCTTTTGAGTTTTGGCACTAGTAACAAAATCTGATCTTAAGAAAGCTGATTAATTCTAAACTAAATTTTCTTGGGGTTAAAAGGAGGTTGATAATATCTAAGGTAATAAAATAAAGACAACAAAATATCAAGAATTTGGTAAGCAACACAAAGTATGCCACTCAAATGTCCGTTGCTTTTCCAACCAACAAGAATAATCCTTACAAAATATCAATAATCTGTTACAACTTACAACAATTAAACTAGGACGAAACAATAATAAATACACTCTTTTCCAAGAAAATCTTATGAATGAGTCTGGGTCTCAACATTTACAGTCTTAGTAAGAACATATAAAGCATGACTGCCTTTATAATAACTTCAAGTCAAACTTAATATAGGGTGTTTGAGATTTGAGAGAACGTACAAATCATGAAGATAAGGTGTGCAAGTTTTTTATATAAAACGGTAAAATTACGTGTATTCCAGGGAGTTCGATAAAAAAATATATTACTAAATTAACTAATAAAGTTTGATCCTTATACTCTAGAACTTAAACTATACTTTGATGAAATTAGTTTTTTTTTTTTTAAATAAGAAACTTACTTTTAATGGGCAAATGAATGAACTTTAATCAATTTATATATTTCATATAATTCGATAAAAAAAAAAATATCAGGAGTATACTTTTATGAATATCGTCTTTAAAATTATAAATAACTACTCTTATCATATTGCTTTCACATTATAAGATCAATAAAAAGAATAGTTAATAGAGAGACTCCCATCCTCAAGTGTTGGATCCCTGATTCCTATCTCTTCTAAAGATTATTAACCAACTTTAGATGGGAATACTTCATTTGTTAGCCCAAGCTCACCTGCTTCGTGAGATAGCCTCAGGAACATGAAGCATTGAAGTTGAAACATTCTCATAGTTCACATAATTGTTTGCAGCAATCACAAATCACAATTCACACCAATGGGTTCGATGTTAAACTTACTCCCTAAATAGGCTCATTAGTTACATATAAAACCAGCAGATAGATATTCAAGACAATGATTCTAGACTAGTCAATGTTACTCGAACACGGCTACTCAGGTACTCGGTCTACTTTGAACACAGCTAAGCAGGAATGTGTCTACTTAAGCATCCGACTTCAGCTATTTTGTGAAAAATTCCATGACTTTATACCCAAAATAAAGTGTTGAAGTATCCATATCCACGTCTGATTGTTAGATATCTGACATGGGTACTCAAGATAATATGAAGAGTCTAAGTAAGATCGTTTCCAGTACACAGTCTAAAAATCATCGGTTTGAGTCACTTTCTAAATCTAGTTCTATGATTCATCAAAAGCTTCTACCTGTCATTTGCAATACTAAATGATGTTCACCAAGTGGTGCATTAATTAGCAGTAACATTATAACTACAATCAAGTTTCTAATTCATAACTTGCTAGTACAGTACAATATGAGCAGCATCAGGCTTTCAGGCTCAAATAGTTAGTAGAATAGCTGAGTTATCAGTCACCAAAATACCAAAAGATTCAGACTATGCTATTGGTTTAGAGGACCAAAGCTCTCAATTAAGTTATCAGCTTTAGGCTGGTAAATGACATCCTTAAACATGTACTTCAATTTCTCATGATGCCTCATCTCTTTCAGAATCCGATCCTCTGAAAGCCTTGACATTGCGGTTGTGTTCTGTCCTTCTTCCCCTTCAGTACTAGTAAAAACTTGCTCAGAAAGGCGGTCTTTTTCCACTTGCCTGTAGTACTTGTCTCCTTCCAGTGTTCCCGCGGTGATCAAATGATATACAAATACATCCTTCTTTTGACCTAGCCTATAAGCCCGGCTTATGGCTTGCCTTTCAACTGATGGATTCCATACAACATCGAGCAACACCACTCTTGAGGCACCAACTAGATGAATCCCTTCACAGCATGCCTTCGTGGAGGCTAGTAGAACTCGTGCTTCACTTCCTGGATCATTGAATAGCTTGATCAGCGATTGCCTTTGCTTCGGCCTTTGCTTCCCTTCCATGAACAAAAACTCTCTCCCCTCACTCCAATTCATATGTAACTTCAGCAGTTCCCCAATGAAGTTCAAGGGATGCAAAAATTGGCTAAAAACCAACACTTTCTCCCCTTTACTAAGCTTAATTAGCTCAAACAAAAACCGAGTTTTCACCCCCGCAGCCAAGTCTGTTTTATGTTTGTTCAGTGAATTCTCATCAACAAAATCAGGCAGTGGTTCACACGTGCACAAAAGCCACGGGTGTACTGAAGCAATCGATACCAAGTGATCTGATTTTAGTCCATTTCTAACATTCGCCAAGTACTTAAAATATGTCTCCTGTAACTCAGAAGGATTTAAAATCAGCACTGAATGGAACAACCCGCGAAGAGTCTTCCTTAAAATCTCCCCTTTATGAACATGCACAAAGTGTTTCATCCGGTTCCTCAAATCCTCAATCTTCTTATCTGTTGTACTTTTCGGCCCACCTTTCAAATAAGTACTGCGGTTAAATGGATCTCCAAACTCTTCTCTTACAAGAGAAATTGTATTGTACAACTCCTCAAAGTTATTCTGAAAAGGAGTCCCTGAAAGTATGATTCTTCTCTTTGTTTTAACCTCAGATAAAACCTTCCATATCTTACTAGTCTCATTTCTTGGTGTGTGCCCTTCATCAAGAACTAATACACCTGTCTGCTCAAGAAGGGCTTTCTTTACTATCTCATATCTTTCCTTCTTAAGTGTGCCCTTCTTTTCTTTGTCCTCCCTTTCACCAGCAAGTTGCTCAAACAGCGTGTAGCTAATTCCCAATATTCCCTTCCCCATGGCCCAAATACAAAGCTTGGTCTCTCTAACAGCCTTGCAATGTTTGAGATTATCCACATATGCAAGAACCTCAATCTCCTTTCTAGAGAGTTCAGCATTGTTGAGGTTTAAAAACGGGACATCAACATTCCATCGCGCAAACTCCTCTTCCCATGTGAGAAGCATGCTACTAGGAGCAATGATGATAGGTTTTGACATGGAGTATTGCTTTATGAAAGATTGTAGGAAAACAATAGCTAACCGAGTTTTCCCTGTTCCAGGAGCATGGCAAATGATGCATCCTCCTAGACCATACTTAGAAGTGTTATTAAGGTTTTCGACTTTTATTCCTCCAGCTACGTTAGTCCACATGAACTCGAATCCCTTCTGCTGGTGTTCGTATAGTGCACTCTTTGTTCCAGGAATGAGATCCCACACTGTACCGCTAGTATCATTTGCATGATCTGCTCCAAAATCATTGTTTGAGCCAGGAAACTCAAACCTGTCAGAGCTGACATTTGTATCATTTGGAAACATTCCACAGTATCTGCGTGCTGAACTTCCAAATGGATTCTTGTTCTTCACATGCAAAACCCACCAAAAAAAAAAGTTCTCAAATAATTGTGATTGACTAGTTCATCATACCAGAATTCAACATTATTAACATAATCTGCATCGAAGAAAATCTTTAAAAGAGCAAACTTTGGAAGGCTTCAATCATGTATTATATAATTTAACAGCTAGTACAGCAATTAACCGGTACTGTCACACCTTGCAAATACCGCAACAGGTACTATTGTTAAACAAGCCCTGAGTGGGTATTAACAAGCATAGTTGCAAAAACTATAGGTGTACAATTCTACACCAAGCATCAGCATGGGAGCTATGATAAAACGCTCATCATGAGCGGCAACCTCACCCACTCACAGATTTATATTAATAAAATATCGTTGAGAAGCATTAAAATAAGGAAAATTTATCCGAAACAACCTTTTATAAGTAGTTTTTTGTGAGAAACAACCTTTTAAATTTTGTTTTGTCAAGAGAGACTTTAAACATAAATAACTTTGTCAGAAGAAACCTGATGACTCATTCCGATGTTGACCAATATTTTCCGGCATTGACTCAATTAAAAATTTACCAGCAACAACCTTTATAATAATTTTTTTGTCAGAAACAACCTTTTATAATTTATATTTGCAAGTTAAAACCTTATATTAAATTCTTTTTCCGAGATGAAACCTTACCTAATTTTTCGGTGTTGACTAAGTAATTTTCGACATGGACCCGCGCTTGTATTGAGATGGGCAATGGTTGAATTGAGATAGACAATACTTGAATTGCAAAACCAAGAATTTTTTGAAGGATTTGTATAAGAGAAGCTAAAAAAAGGGATATCACAAAGAGCAAAGAGTGGGAAGCACGTTAGTTTTTATGGTGACTGGACAAGGGGTGGAAATTAGAAAATAAAAAGGGAGTCAAGTGCCACTCTCATCAGTCAACGTTGGAAATGGCTTGGTCAACATCGGGAAACTAGGTAAGGTTGATCTCACAAAAAAAAATAGTTTAAGCTTTTAATTTGCAAACAAATTTATAAAAGGTTGCATCTGACAAAAAAGGTATTATAAAAGGTTGCTTCTCTCAAATTTTCCAAATCATTAATTGAGTCAATGCTGGAAAATATAGGTCAACGCCAGAATGACGTCATCAGGTTTCTTCTGACAAAGTTTTTTAGGTTTAAGGTTTCTCTTGACAAAAAAAATTTAAAAGGTTGTTTCTGACAAAAAGTTGCTTATATAATGTTGCTTCTGACAAAATTACCTTAAAATAATATTAAGTCAAAAAGTGACACTGACAACTCTCCTCCCAAAAAGTACAATTGGTTATTGATAAGAACCCATGTTTGTGTATTTGAAACCCTGGTTATTGTTAAATCAACCCTTGTTTATGTGTTTGAAACACATGTTATTGTTAAATCAACCCTTGTTTGTCAAAAAGTAAACATGTGATCTCTGCCATAAAGCAAAAAGTTATTGATTTGCGTGTCTCATTCAGCTTTCCCACCCCAAAAAGTACAATTGATTATTGATAAGAACCCCTGTTTGTGTATTTGAAACTCTTGTTATTGTTAAATCAACCCCTGTTTGTGTGTTTGAAACCCACGTTTTTGTTAACTCAACCCCTGTTTGTGTTTCCCTTTTCCCCTTCCATTCCCTAGTCAATTCCCTAATACCATCTTGACTTCATTTAAATTGTTAAATTACCACTTTCACCCCTTTTCTAATTGTTAAATTACCCATTTACCCCTGTGAGTGGGCTGAGGTTGCCGCTCATGATGAGCGTTTTATCACTGCTCATCAGCATGGTAACATGTAATCTCTTGGACAGCAATTAAATCATATAACAAGGAAAACAGACAATGCCTTAATAGGTAAGATGCCAATTGTAGTTGCAACTCTTGAGAAATTAAGGTAAATTCCTAAGTATAGACATACTAGTTGCTATCATACAGCTGTACTAAGTATAGTCATATGCTCAAAGCCTCAAACCATCGAATTACGAATCTTTAGGTTCAAATTACAGAAAAGAATGCAGTACTATAATCATAGCTGTATAGGAGTAATTTTCCTTCATGAAGTAGTACCATATAAAATGAAAAGATATGCAAGGCTTTGACTTACAAAATCTGGTGTTACATCTCTTATCTCAAGCTCCACAAACAAGCAAAATTTGCACCTGATTCCAATTTCTTCATCGTGAATTAGATAATGCTTTCCTTGGCTGCAAAGCTTCTCTTGCATAATTGCACTATCGCAAAGAACAGCGTCTTCCTTTTCATTGTGATCCTGCAAATCACCATGAAAAAACAGTTGAAAAAACTTGTTTCCATAATTACTAAAAAGGTTCAATTTATGAGCTAAAGGGAGGATGATAGGAAATTTCTACTGGGTTCTGTTTTTTGTAGAAGCCAAAGAAGTTATCATTTACATTTCAATGTTATTTATAGTTTTCTGTACAAAAATGCAATCATTTGTCCTTGAAAAAGAATCACAGAAAAAAAAAAGAATACATAGACACCCTCATATTTGAAATTACTACTGAAATAGCCACACACAAGTATTCCAATAAAGACAACGGATTATTTTCTACAATTATGAACAAATAATGAAAGATATATCAATTTAGTTCCTTCTGTATGAGGAAGAAAAAGGCAAACACTGCCATTATCATGAAAAATACTCTTGCCATAAGCATATCAAGTGAACAAACAAATCAAAATTTAAAGCATGATAATATGTCTAATCAAAATTAGAAAACAAACTAATCACTTAATGAGAAAAATCATACCAAACAAGAAGTCTCTGAACCAATATTATGAATTCCAAGTCCGAAATCCAGCTCCTCGAAGAGGCTTTCTAACTCGATTTCGTATTCGGATTTTTCAGGTAACACACTCTTAAGACCAAAGCGAAATTTTCGGACAAGTTCCTCCTGATGATCCATAGATGTTACAAGGTCCTCTAACCCTCCATTCCCTTTCTCCAAGATTGTATTAAGCAAAATGTTTTCAATTTCCTTAGGCTTTAGCCTCTTTTTTCTCTGCTTCTTCTGAAGTGTAGGTTCTAACTCAACACTTTCCTTCTTGTGTGGCCTCTCTTGTGTCTTCTCTCCACCATCATAGCAAACCCTTACACTCTTGGGCAGCTTAGAGTGCTCGCCATGAGATCGATATGGAGATGGAGATGGAGATGGAGATGGAGATGTCTCATCCACATCAAGGGCTATAGGACAATGAATTGTTCCTGATTTTTTCCTAGGGGAATTCTTCTCTATGGGATAATCAGCAGGGGATGCTGTCTTTCGATAATCAGCACTCGAAACTCGCACTTTCTTCTTCCTTTCATGCTTATTTTTCATGACTGACCTACTACAATGACCATCACAACCACCATCATGATGAGCATGAGCATGATCACCACCACCATCATGATGAACATGATCACCACCACCATCATGATGAACATGATCACCACCACCATGGCTACTAACAACATTATCATCATCTAAGTTCAACTCCCTCTCTTCACCTTCTTCTTCTAATGAACTTTCATCTGAACTCAAAAGCTCGGAACTCGAAGAATCTTCCGGATTCTTCTCATCAAAATCATGATCATCTTCCTCACTTGAAGAAGACTCAACATCTGACATTATACTCTTCTCCCCTGAACATCCCGCTTTCTTTTCATTTATGTCCTCAGTAACATGATGATACCCATCATCATCATCATCATCAGAACCATCATCATCCACCCCCCAAGGATTCCATCTCTCCTCTATAATTTCCACAGAATTATCACTATCCTCACCCAATAAATCATCATTTTTCATAACCATCTTTTTCTTTTCACCTAAACCGTCATCAAAAACTTTATCAACATGATGAACATCATCAAAAGTTCCCAAATTTCCACTTTTATCAACACCCATCTCAATCTTTACAGGTGAATTTTTCTCAAATTCAAAATGACGAATTCCTTTTAAAAATTCTGCTTCATCAATCACCATTGCTTCCTCTTCACCTACATCATCATCATCATCATCATCATCATGACGACCCATTAAAAAATACCCAGTACCATTTTCTTTCTCTTTTTTCTTCTTAAATTCCCTTTTAGCTTCAATTCTTGCTTTTCTATTCGCCTTGAGTAATTTATCCATGTTTATGGATCTTTGAAGCCTTGTTCTTTTTCCAATTGGTGTATAATTCGAAGTGTAATCCATGATTTTTGAAATGAAACAGGGGAAAACAGAGTTGTGGAAAATGGTGGAGGAAGATGAACTGTTTTTCTTTAATTATGAAGAGAATATTAAGATATAAAAACGTTTTAGTACTCGAGAAAATTAATGCAAGTTGATAATAAGAGTGTACAATGTTCAGAGAAATAAGTGTGGTTTTGGAGTTTACAAAGATGAGGAGGAGAGAGAAAATGCTAGGAAGTGAATAATAGGGGAGAATTTGATAATGGTGGTCTTGTCTTGTTCCTTTTTTTCAGAAGAAGAAAAAAGGGCGCCAAGAGAAGTGTAAAGAAAAAGTGGAATTGTATGGCAATTTTAGGAAATTAATTTTGGAATTGGAGAATAAAAGTGCAAGTAATGTAATTTATTTGGTAAGGCTTTGTATATTGTCTTAGGGTCTGTTCTCCCCAGCTTATTTTCAATTCAGTTCAGTTCAGCTCAATTTAATTCAGTTCAGTTCCTAAATTATTATCATTACTATTAGTTATAATTTAATTCAGTTCAGTTCAGTTCAATTCAATTCAGTTCAGTTGTAATCAGTTCAATTCAGTTCAGTTGTTTTATGCCGAAGAGAACATGCCCTTAATATAAATCAAAATTCTCCTAATTTTTTTTACAGGAGATTCCCCTTATTTCTTATGTTGTGTTTTGTGTTTTGTTTTTGATATGGATATTTTCGTAGACATATACTTCCTCCGCTTTAAAATACTTGACAGATTTCTCTCGACACATTTATCAATGTATTTTTTTTATCAATAATATTTGTAAATTCCCTATGAGTAAAAGTTAAAATACTGTAAAAGTCAAAGTGTTGAGAATATTTAGAAATGAAGGGAACTTTAATTTGTTTCAAAAAATTTGCAACACTTTGACTTTTTCACTATTCAAATTATAATTTTGACTACATTATCAGTTGCTACTAATTTAGTAATTTATCATGTAGAATATTGTTAGAATAATCTCAAATTATATTTCAAAACTATCAACTTTTTTAAAGAATTTCACTAGTAGATTATTAAAGTAATGATCAAAGTCGTGTTTCGACAAATGTGAAAATCAAAGTGTTATGTTAAAACTTAAAACTTGAGATTATACATGAAAAAATATTACTATTATGCAATAAGTATGTTGTTAGATTACTCTTAAATATAAATGTATGTATTTAGTGGTGAACATAGATAATCCCAAATCTCAATTGCATTTTATAGAAAGTGCAAAGTTTTATTTGGTTGATATTGAGAAGTTGTATTTTTTTCCTAAAAAGTTTCACTTAGGCTCTGTTCTTTTGGACTGAATTAATGAAAATTCAGTTTAGTTCAGTTCAGGTTTATTCAGTTCAGTTCAGTTCAGGTTTATTCAGTTCAGTTCAGTTAGTTTCCTTTCACATTTTTTCATTCAGTTCAGTTCAGTTTTATTAAGTTCAGTTCAGTTCAAACAAATTCAGTTCAGTTCAATTCAGTTCAGTTCAATTCAATCCAAAAGAACGAAGTCTTACCTAAGGCAAATAGGTAACTAAAAATTCCATCATTTTTATAAAAGTTGATAATGGGTAGGAATATTTATATTCCATGTTTCTGCATATCAACCAATTACAAGCACTTAATTTATTAAATTCTCATGTTTTAGGGATGTATTCCCTCCGTATTATTTTATTATACTCACTTATCTATGCACGTTCGCCAATGCACATGTTTGATGTTAAATATGTAGTATTTTATTACATAGTAGTATTAGTAAAAATTATAATGATCGAGTTCTAGTAAAGTAGTCATTGAGATTAGACGAATCAAGTAAAACCTCACATGATTATATATTGTTCTTATATATTGAGAAAATTGTAGAACATTCTCTCTAATGGTAAATACTGTCAAGATTCAATGTGACAAATAAATTAATACAAGGGGAGTAACACATGTTAAAAGTCAAATTATATTTTGGCAAAGTGTGAAAATTGGTGTGTAGTACATTTTTGTTTTTGGAGTAAACGAGTAACTTCAGTATTACTATATTTGGTATTTTGGTAGAAAGTAAATTTGGCATTGTTCTTTTTGGTGCAAAGAAGATATGGAATTGTGGGTCTTCGTCCAAAAGATTTGGCTCATAGGCAGAGCTATGCCAACTCTGTGACAACTTTTTTCCACTGTACCTCGTTTGTTCACTTGTTGGGGTTTTAGAGGGGAGCTTACATGAAGTTACATCTGCTGACATTTTAAGCCAATTAATAATCCAAAACTGACGAAATTTTTCTTAATTTAGATGGATTTTTAATTTTGATAGTGCAACTCTTTTGATCTTTACTTCTTACCCAATGTGCTACAGTACTACTGTGAAGTTCTTTATTGTACAGTGGAACATAAAAAAAGCAGATGTCTATGGAGTTTGAATTACTCATTGTCAATTTGTCATTGGCTCATTTTGAAAAATTCCTCCTCAAAACATGTAAATGAGCAAAAAAATTTACTGCTCCATCTAAGTTCATTGTTCTTTGTTGAAGCTTTTAAAATATAATAATTTCCAGCTTAAATTTAGTACCCCAACAATGAGATTTTTTTTTTGCTGTGACACAAAGGTCTGGTAGGGAAACGATTAGTAGATCAAGCGTATAAATTATATTGAAATTTCATATTTTCACCATAATCAAGGATTGAGTAAAAAAGTACGAGAGACGGAGAGGAAAAAGTATAAAAGAGGAAGAAAAAAAATAACCATACAATACATCACATAAGGATTTGATTGAACAATGGTATGAAAAAAGTGTGTAGATTAATAAGAAATAATACAAAAATAATATTGTGATAATTAAGAAGAAATATAGGGGGTATAAATTTGATAAAGAAAAACTCTTTTATAGCTTGCTCGGTAGATCTCCCCTCTCTCTTTTTTCTCTCTCTCAAACCCTAGCCTCCACTACCCCTTCTTCATCAATTAGGGGCTGCCATGGATGATTTCATCCATGGTAAGCCCCTTTTCCCCTTTTATTTTCAGTTTTTAGTTCATTTTCTTGTTTTGTTTAATAAATTAGTCTCTCTTTATGAGATTTTCTCAAACCCTGTTATGGGGTTTTTAGTTTATGTTTTGGAAATCTCCTTCTCCCCTATGGGAGTTGTGAGTATGGTTATTTTGTTTTTAGGTAAGAGAAATTATTCTCATTGGTTGAAGTTCGAGACTCAACATGAAGGTATTGAAATCTCGGATGCGGTCAACCTGACTCGATCAAGAATGTTCTTCCCAAACTATATCAGAATGATAGACTTCCTCATCAATACCGCTTGATTCGAGCAAATACAAGGGGTCACAGTTTGTATTGCTCGATCTGGTTCATTGTAGTTTCTTCGAAGACGAATTTGATTTAGTCTTGTTTAATTGTATCTTGTTTTTCTTTAATACCTATTGTAGATGTCGTTTGACCTTCAATTAATGAAATTTCTCTTTAAAAAAAAAGCTTGCTCGGTAGATTGTTTAGTTAAGAAAAGGAAGGAAAGTGAAGAAAAAAAAAATTAACTTCTATTGTTTATATAATGGAGCAATATAACAAGTATACAATGTTTAATTGGATTTAAGAAACAAATATATTATATGCTGACCTAAAAGGCTAACAGTGAGTATTTAATGAAGCTTGCCCCTCATTTGCAACAAAAAGACATGAATAAGTATTAAATATATATTTTAAAATGGTTATCAAATAAGTATCAAGGTTTAGTTATATTGTGTCATGTTTTTACTTTTACATTTTAATAATTTTCTCTAGTACTACAATTATTTTAGAACGGGTGAAGTATAGAGATTTTAAAGACGATATATCCAGCTAGCTAGGTATCAATAAGACAATACTCCCTCCATTTCAAAATATAAGGCATTCACACTTTACGAAAATTTGCTTTGACCACAAATATCTCTCATAATATGATAAATAAAAATTATAAAAATTATACCGTTAGATTCGTCTTGAAAAATACTATAATAATATTATTATTTTAAATTTTCTATCAATATAAATTCAGAGTAATTAACGGTCAAAGTTCGACCTCGAACATCGTGCGTGCCTTATATTTTGAAACGGAGGGAGTAAAAATTACTACATACGATCTCAATAAGTGCAACACTTTCCTTACTACCTACTATCTCAATAGTCACAATAAGTGCAACCAAACTTAAAATGGTAAAAAAAAGTTCAATATTATTACAAATATGCCACCAAAAAGTAATAGGAGACCACAACTTTTTTTGTTTCATCACTTGAAGAATTGAATTTAAAAGTGAGTAATTTACCTAATGCCAAGAGTAGATGAATTTATCTCCTAGTAATAGTATGAGCTATAGAGCTATAAACCAAACTACTATTGCCTTTTGTTTTGCTTTCTTTTTTGACAAGTTACGTTTACTGTCTGTTATGGAGTACAGTAAAAGTCAAGGCGTCTTCAACTCTTCCAAATGATGCGAGAACTACTCATGCATATCAGCATATGTACTCCATAATTAGCAAAATATTCAGATGGTAAGTTTCTCAACCTAAGAGTCTAAGACTACATAATAAAGACAAATTAAGTGTATTTTAAAAAATTATTGTTTACACCATGATAAAAGTCCGCAATACAAGAATAAATAAAATTACTCCAAAAAATAAAGGAAGAAAATATATCTTGATGGTACGTACAAATTACAATAGAATAAACTACTATCTGATGTATCAATCTGCAATTATGGCATCAACCTTTTAATGAAATATGGATTAAACATATCAATAGACTTATAATCCAAAGAGAAAAATTACTTCTCTTCACTCAAAAAGCATGGGGAAATACCGCCCGCAAAACATGGCTCACTCAAGGCGATCGCAACTCCAAATTTTTCCATAACAAAATGAAAAAGATTCAAACCCACTCCACCATCTTCCGTTTAAGAAATGATTTAGGACAATGGGTCGACTCACAACAAGATCTTACTAATTTACTCACCAAATCATTCCAAGATCGGTTCACATCAAATATCAGTGCTCAAAGAACTTTCGACCTCAGCTTCCTCACTCCATTTGTTTCACAATCGGATTCTCAAATCTTATTAGCTCCAGTTACACCAACGGAGGTTAAAGAGGCAATTTTTGATATTAACCCCAATAAAGCACCAGGCTCAGATGGATACGGAGCAAAATTTTTCCATGCATACTGGCCAGTTATAGAAAAAGATGTTGTTATTGCAATTCAAAGTTTCTTTCACCATGGCAAACTACCACCTTCACTCAACCATACCCTCATCACCCTCATCCCCAAAAAGATATTCCCGAAACACCAGATCACTTTCGACCTATTAGTCTCATCAATACGATCTACAAAGGAATTTCCAAGATCATTGTTAACCGCTTACGGCCTATTCTACAAAGAGAAATAATCCCTCTTCAAAACGCTTTCACTCAGGATCGGTCCATTCATGACAACTTACTAATAGCGCAGGAAGCACTAAACACCTTCCAAAAATCTCAAAATAAAACCGGTTGGTGTGCTTTAAAACTCGACATGGAAAAAGCCTATGATAGAATCGAATGGGACTTCCTTTGGGAAGTACTCACCGCTTTTGGATTTCCTCCCACTTGGGTCCTTTGGATAAAAGAATGTGTCTCTAATGTCTCTTATTCAATCAAAATAAACAATGATACTTCACCATGGTTCCGACCATCCAGAGGCCTAAGACAAGGTGATCCCCTTTCACCCTATTTGTTCATTATATGCATGGAAGTCTTAATTAGGAAATTAACGCTTCAAACCCATATTCGAGGTTCGGGCATCGGTTTCAAAATCCATCCACGAACCGCAAACATCCCGTGCCTTATGTTTGCCGATGACAGCCTTCTATTCTGCAAAGCATCCAATGCAGCATGTAAAAACTTGAAAACAACTCTAGATGAATTCTGCAACCTATCAGGGCAACTTGTAAACTTTCACAAGTCATCCATCATTTTCTCGAAGCATGTTCAGCCAGCCAAGAAAATCATTCTAGCCAGCCAATTTAATATGCTCCCTAAATCCTCCCTAGGACGATACTTGGGAGTTTTCTTCAGCTCTTTCCATCCCACTAAAACGGACCTCAACTCCATTCTTAGCAAAACAGAAAAACGTATTAACCTTTGGGAGTCAGGCTTCCTCTCCAAGGCTGGCAGACTGACTCTAATACAATCAAACCTAGAATCCCTGCCGTCATATACGTGTGCATCAACTCTTCTACACTCAGATCTGGCAAAATCAATAGACTGCATCCACATTAAAAAAATTTTAGCGACAAAATAAGGACAAAAATAGTGTTCCTCTTATTGCTTGGGATAAAATCTGCACCCCCAAATCCGTTGGGGGACTGGGTTTGTGCAAAACCCTTCCAATGAACCAAGCATATATTGCGAAACTTGGTTGGAAAATTCTAACAAACCCAAACAATATCTGGGTCAAGCTAATAAGGGAAAAATATTTGAACAAACAATCTTTCTTCACTTGCTCACCTAAACCACAAGATTCTCCTATTTGGAGGAAAATTCTACAACAGCGAAACATCCTCTGCAAGGGCATCCGATGGAAAATTGGAGATGGTAATCAAATCCTCTTCTGGCTTCACAATTGGTGCTCTCATGATAGCCTTATCAACATGCTTGACATCCCCCATGACCAAGTCGACATTTCTGTGCGCTTAAGCAATTTCATCCTCCCCAACAGAAATTGGAATCTTCAGAAACTTTCAGCCCTTTTGCCCGAACATGTCGTCAAGATTATAAAAGGAATTCCCATTCCGATAAACCCTCTTCATGACGAACCCATCTGGGGGCTTTCCTCTTCAGGAGGATTCACAGTCAAATCAGCCAATTGGCTAGCCCATAAAGTTCCTCTTCAACAAGCCAAATGGGAATATCGATGGATCTGGAAGCTACAAATTCCCCCGAAACTGCAGATTTTCCTATGGCAAATTTGTCATAACAGCCTCGGAGTTCGCCAAATTCTAGCTAAACGAAAAATCATCCCTTTCAACTACTGCAGCTTCTGCAATCTAGCAGAAGAGTCTCTAGATCACCTGTTTCTTTCGTGTCAATGTCTTAAACCATTGTGGGAGTTACAAGAGATCAGAAATTGGCTACCCCATACTCTAAATGGTACCCCCTGCTCACCACTCTCTCCACTCTTCGGCCGCACAAGACTCAAACTGTAAAATTCATTTTCATTATCTGGAGCATTTGGAAAGAAAGAAACGATGTCATTTTCAATAACGACACCCTTAATGTTCATAGAATCCTACACAAGGCCAAATTCCTCCACAAAGAATGGATCCTAAGGGAGATAGTTGACAACTGTTTCTCCACTGGGTCTCCGTTTTCACCACCACATTCAAATCACTCCACCACCCCCCTATCATCACAACAACTCCATCCTCGTCGCCTGGGAGCCTCCCCCTCCACAATCTTTCAAACTCAACTTCGACGGTTCGGTTCGTGACAACTCTGCAGCAGCAGGCATTATTATCCGGGATTCAGCTGGAGACCTCCTCACAGCCTCAGCAATTAATCTCGGCTCCTCTGCGGTTTTCATTGCCGAAGCTACAGCTCTTCATCAGGGTATTCTCCTAGCCCTTCAAAATCATATTCACCATATCTTCATCGAGGGCGATAATCTTATGGTCATCAACGCAGTCAAAGGCATCTGGTCCCCCCTTTGGCAGATCTCCAACATCATTCGAGACATCCACTACTTCCTCAAAGATTTTCAATCATGGGATATTCGTCATGTATTTCGAGAAGCAAATAAGACAGCTGATTGGATAGCTAATGTTGGTCATTTAGTAGATAGTCAATTCTCTATAGTAAATTGTACTTCTTCTGCTCTTCATAATATCCTTGTAACTGATAAGGTAGGAGTTCCCCTCGTGCGGAGGGTCTCCTAACCTTTTTTCTTCTTACCTTATTAAAAAAAAAAAAAATATACGTTCACTCAAGCACATATCCACGTGAGTCGTGACCACATCTATAGCTTTGAGTTCTTAGTAGTTGGAATGCTTAATCTTCATTTTTATGATTATTGTAAGTTGTGTCACACATCATGTGTTTTTGTGATGACACATAAGAAAGTTTTATTTTCTCTCTTTTTAAAGTATATGAGGAACTTATTGAGTTATTGATCAGCCTCGTATCCAGCAAAGACTCATTTATAGCATCATTATAACATTATGAAGATTGAACCATTAAAAAAACTGAAGATTGAACCATAAAAAAAATTGAAGATTGAAGGGCTTCATACGCAATCTTTTGTATGATCACAGTGTCAGTACTCTTGTGCTGCATAAGTTGTCAATCTCATTTATACAACGGTTTTTTTTTTCACTTCCACAAGATGACAAGGCTTTTAAAATCAATGAATTAATGACATCTCTAATTTAGTGACATAAACTTTTAATGACATCTCTAATTTAGTGACATAAACTTTCTATTTGTTTCTAGAAACTCCATATATTGCAATTATAAGAAGAGGATGTGATAATTAGTTTATGTCACTAAATATTAAATTATCATTAGATACAATTGTTAAAGCTAAGCTAATACTAATCACTATTGATAATAGTAGTACATAAAAACAAAATAGCACCTTATTTATGCAATAGTATATGGAACACTTTGAAGTTATACTCCTAATAGTATATGAAAAATTGTGGTTTTTGGCCTATAGTGCACCATTATATGATGCACGAAAACTCTCATTGTGTCAATATTTCCTGTTTCTGACGCGTTTAGAAACTTTCATAAACTTTGAATTTTCTTTTGAAAATATATAGTGGATTGAAACGAGACCGACATAAATTTTCATTACTGGAAAAAATGTTTTCCTCTCTACAAGCTCACTTTTTACATTCAGTGTCTTTAAATCTCTCAAAGTATAGCCTAATCTACTTTCAAAACTTTAAAATATTGAGTTTCCTAACATTTTCCGTGTTTCCTCACTTTTAGAATATGTGTTTCCCCGTGTCCACGTGTCGGCGTCCGTGTCCTGTTTCCGTGCAACTTATAATATACGATATTTAAATGCACTAAAAAGAACAAACTATTCCATCATCTTCTTATAAGTGCAATATATGGAATACTTTTACATATGTCAATGCAGAACTTTATACATTAATATCTTTAATTATATTATAGCGCAAATTATAAATTAATATTTTAAGAGTATCTATTGAGACAAATCTAATAAATTTTCACATGACTTATTTTTCCCTTTACATTTAAATCATAGAAGATGGTCAATAAGTGCATATAAATAAGAAGTACTAAAATTCAAGTAAAGAAATTGAGGAAGTACTCCATGGTCCATACAATATTGGTACTACAGTATTAATATAATAATATGTTATACTTCTATCACCCCTCCAGATCTTCACAAAATCAAACAGATAAAGGAAAAGGTTTCTCTGAATTCTGAGAGCGGGAGTAGATGTCCATGGCCTGAGGGCTGAGCTATACAGAGAAAGTTTGACATAATGATTGAATAGTTTTGAAATCGGTACTTTCCCTTGTTGTGAATTTTTTTTTTTTTTTTTTTGGTGAATCCCTTGTTGTGATTAACCTCGTAAAATATGCTCCTAGTCAATTGCATGTTGTCGTGCTTAATTCTGGATGCTATTGACATAGATCAATACAATCCCTGCTAGATAAGCCACCTATTAAATATAGACAATATAATATTATTAAGAGGAATTTGTCAAAAACAACTTTTTATAAGCAACTTTTTGTCAGAAACAACCTTTTAAATTTTTTTTGTCAAGAAAAACCTTAAACCTAAAAAATTGTGTCAAAAGAAACCTGATGACATCATTTCGGCATTGATTCAGTTAATGACCTGGAAAATTTGTGAGAAACAACCTTTTACAGAGGTCATGTGAAATACATGTGTGGGTCAACGTCGAAAATGGCTAAGTCAACACCGGAGAATAGGTTAGCTAGGTTTCATCTCGCAAAAAAAATTTAGTATAAGGTTTTAACTTGCAAAAATAATTATAAAAGGTTGTTTCTGACAAAAAAAGTCATTATAAAAGGTTGTTTCTAGCAAATTTTTAACTGAGTCAATGCCGAAAAATATTGGTCAATGCCGGAATGACGTCATCAGATTTCTTCTGACAAAAGTTTTTGGGTTTAAGGTTTCTCTTGACAAAAAAAAAATTAAAAGGTTGTTTCTGATAAAAAGTTGCTTATAAAAGGTTGTTTTTAACAAATTTCTCTATTGTTAATGCAGTTAAATTATTTTTATACTACTGCCAAATAAAATATATAGTTAAGTTGAAATTCACTAAACTCATGGATAGACAAAAAAAATATCCGACTCTTGACTATCGGATCACCATATTGATATGACCATTGACCAATCACATTTGAGGACTTTCTTTGGCAAGAGCATTTTACTAAATTAGCAATCTGAAGTTTTACTTGCTACATACCTCAACGGTTTCAAAAATAATGCAACACTTAGGGTACATTCTCTCACCTGAAAAAAATAAGTTTCAGGTTTAGATTAATTCAAATGAGTTTCAATTAGGTCCAGTAAGTTCCAATCAAGTATAATAAGTTTCAATCAGGTTCAGTTAGATCCAATAAGTTCCAGTGAGATTTAGTCAAATCCAATGCATTTGAATAAGTTCAAATGAATCCAGGGGTTTCCAGATGAAGATAATACAAGGGTGCGTTCTATTCACCTTAAAAAAGTTTTAGGTCCTATAAGTTTCAATTAGATCCAATAAGTTCCAATTAGGTTCAATAAGTTTCAATCAGATACAATAAGTTTTAATCAGGTCTAATAATAAGGGTCAAAAAGTTAATAATTGTTAAATTAGTATTGAATCATATCAGTACCATTAGTATTGTATTTGTGTTATTATTGTAATATAATCTTTTTTATTATTAATATTTATATATTATTCGACAATGATTCGTAAAATATCCTCAAGGAATTTCTTTTCTTCAAAAGGTATTATTATTGTAATTGTAAACAAATGGTGTTTAAGGTGAGACCCATGACCAACTTGATGAAAAATGAGTCAAAATTCGAGTGGAGTGAGAAGTGTGAGGAAGCTTTTCAAATTTTAAAAGAACGTTTGACCTCCGCACCTGTTTTGACCCTGCCTGATGGGAATGAGGGATTTGAGGTGTATAGTGATGCTTCGAAGAATGGTCTGGGATGTGTGTTACAACAGAATGGGAAGGTGATTGCGTATGCGTCGCGTCAGTTGAAACCTTATGAGGCTAATTACCCTACCCATGATCTAGAGTTAGCTGCTATTGTGTTCGCTTTGAAGATTTGGAGACACTACATGTATGAGGTAACCTGTAAGATCTTTACCGACCATAAAAGTTTGAAGTACATTTTAACCCAGAAAGACCTCAATATGAGGCAGAGGAGATGGTTAGAGTTGATAAAGGACTATGACTTAGACATCCAATATCATGAGGGGAAAGCGAATGTAGTTGCTGATGCGTTAAGTAGAAAGTCGAGTCATAGCATGAATGTCTTGGTAGTTCCGGAGGAGTTATGTCGAGATATGCAGAGACTTAGCCTAGAAATTTTAAATCCTGGGGAGACCGAGGCAAGATTGAGTACTTTATCGTTGGGGTTGTCAATTTTCGACGAGATCAAAGAGGGCCAAGTTGGGGATGAGCATCTAGAGAAGATTAAGGAAAAGATGGGCCAAGGTAAGGAAGGTGATTTTAAGATCCATGATGATGGTAGTCTGAGGTTCAAGGGGAGGTGGTGTGTGCCAAAAAAATGTGATGAGCTTAAGAGACGTCTTATGGATGAGGGCCATAATACACCGTACTTTATGCACACTGGGGGTGACAAGCTGTATAAGGACCTTAAGCAGATCTATTGGTGGCCAAACATGAAGCGTGAGGTTGCCGAGTTCGTGTCTGAGTGTTTAACCAGTCAGAAAGTAAAAATAGATCATAAGCGACCCATGGGGAAAGTTCAATCCTTAGAGGTTCCGGGATGGAAGTGGGATTCCATATCAATGGATTTTGTGACTGCTTTGCCTAGAACAAGGAATGGCAATGATACTATTTGGGTTATTGTGGATCGTCGGACGAAGTCGACCGTGTTCATTCCAATCAAAGAGACATGGAAGAAGAAGCAACTTGCGAAGACGTATGTTAAGCATGTAGTGAGATTGCATGGGGTTCCAATTGATATTATTTCAGATCGTGATTCGAGATTCCTCTCGAAATTTTGGCAAAAGGTCCAGTTAAATCTTGGGACAACGTTGAAAGTGAGTACTGCCTTTCACCCTGCGACTGATGGTCAGACTGAGAGGACTAACCAGACTATGGAAGATATGTTGAGAGCCTGTGCTATTGATTTTCAGGGTAGTTGGGAAGACCAATTAGATTTGATTGAGTTTTCATACAACAATAGTTATCATGCGAGTATTAAAATGGCACCTTTCGAGGCATTATATGGAAGAAAATGTAGAAGTCTCATTTACTGGAATGATTTTAGTGAGAACATAGTATTGGGGACAGAGTTCATTGAGGAGACTGTCAAGAATGTGAAGTTGATTCAGGCTAGAATTCAAGCTGCCCAAGATAGGCAAAAGAGTTATGCCGATTTGAAGCGAAGGGAGGATGAGTTCGAAGTCGGTGATAAAGTGTTTTTGAAAGTATCACCAACTAAGGGTGTGATGAGATTTGGGAAAAAGGGCAAATTGAGTGCCAAATATGTACTATGAGATTCTACAAAGAATTGGGAAGGTAGTTTATAGGCTGGCTTTGCCAATGGAGTTCGAAAAGATGCATGATGTATTTCATATTTCCCAACTCAAGCGTTATATCCCTGATGAACGTCATGTCTTGGAGCCTGAGAGGATCCAAATTGATATTAGCCTCACATATGAGGAAAGGCCTGTGAAAATTATTGATAAGAAGGTGCTTAGTACACGCAATAAGGATGTCAATATCGTGAAAGTGCTTTGGTCGAACCATGAGTCCGAAGAGGCAACGTGGGAAGCTGAAGCTAAAATGAAGAATGAGTATCCAGATTTATTCCTTGAGGTGAGTTACGAGGGCGTAGCTCGTTTTCTTTAAGGGGGTAGAATGCGATAGAATTTCGCGCTTTTAACCTAATTTCATGGTATTTTTATGCATTATATGCTTGTTTTAGCGATTTGCACATGTTTAGTGCAAAATAAAGAGTTTCTCCGTATAAGAAAAGGGTGTTCATTAGTAACATAAGTGATTTTAAGTTGGCAAAAGAGTGCACATGAGTGGCACAAGTATTTCTCCAATAGGAGTTGAGTTGAAAAACTTTTGAAAAGGTGTGAGTTTTCGTGTCAAGTTTCGGGACGAAACTTCTTTTAAGAAGGGTAAACTGTAATCGCCCGTATTTTTATGAATTTAATAAATATATTTTAATATATAGTTATTTATATTTTAATATATATTAGCATTTTAATGATTTCATAGTTCAAAGGTTGACCATTTTGAAAGTCAAAGAAGTTATTTTAAGGATTTAAGGAAGTTAAAATGTTTTGTTAGGCATGCTTTGAAAAATGTTTGAAATACTAATTGGATTTGGAAAAGAAGTTTAAATGGGCTTGAGGAACCCAAATTATAAGTAGATTAGGAAAAGGATTTTTATGGATGTTAGGAGTTCTAATTCATCAATCCTATTCATCATCAAACTCTATTCAAACCCAATCTCCTTTTCCTAAGCCTAAAAAGAAAGCCTACATATAAATACCTTGAACCCAATTATTTTACCACACAAATTTTCTCTCTCCTCCCTCACACACCAACCGTCGCCCTTCTCTCTCTCTCCTTTCACGTTTTCTTTTTCTTCTTCCAATTTTCTTTCTTCTTCTTCAAGAAATACTTTCTTCTTCATCAAGAAACGTCACAACACCGAATTCTCCACACCACCACCGACTGTTTCGCTGCTGCTGTTGCTGCCTAGGCCGGGCCTCTTCCTTCTTTGTCCCTTTTGATTTTGTTGGTTTAATTCTTTTCTTCCTCCTCAAGTTTTAATTAAAGATCATGTTTTTCTGTTTTATTTTAGTACTAATCATGATTAATGACTTTAATTTACTATTTTGATGATTAATCTTGACTTATATATGTTATGTATTAAAAGAATAAAATTTCAGATTTGATTATTAATTTTAGATTGAGTTTTAATTATCAAAGCATGAATTTTTAGGGTGTTAAATATTGGAAAATCATAGTAGCATGTTATAAACTATGAGATTGATTTAAATTATGAATTTAAGTATGTTTAAGTATGTTTAAAGAGAGTTTTAAAATTTTATAAGTTGCTGGAAATTTTAGGAAGGGCATTAATAATGTAGTTTTATGGATTTTAATGACTAGTATAGTAGTACTATGCTAGGTAAAATAAGTAGTTGGAGTTTTAATGGTAAAAACAACTTTTAGATATTTTAAAAGAGGATTTAAAGTATTTTAAAGTTGCTGGAATTTAATTGGAGTATTGACTTTAAATTATATTGGTTGTTTTAGGCGGAGATTTTTCAGTAGGCGACTTTTAAAGTGATTAAAGGTGGCCTATCAGTTTGTTTATATAAGGTACGTACATACCTATGGGTTATGTGAGTTAGTATCATGATTTTAGGAAGGAAAAGTTGTAGTATCATGTATAGGAACTTTGTAAGTTCATATATAATTTCTATTATGATTGAATTTTACATGTTTTATGCCTGTGTGCAAACATGTTGATTTTAAGATTGTATTATGAGTTGAATATCCTGTTTGTATGGAATATTGATGCAAGCATGTTGGTTGGGAACTTTATTTATTAATTCACATGGGGGAATTAATATAATTATTGAGTTGGATCATGTTCCATCATGTGTTCCCTTATATTATTATTTTCACTACTCTATGAGGACTGTGGGCCTTATTTGGTAAGTTGATAATTTATGCCTTTGAAAGGTAAGATTGGTTGTTGGCTAGGTTCAACAGATAAGAAAGATTGGAATAAAAGGAAGTACTCTTGGATTTGTAAGTTGTGTGATCACTTATTAAATCCTAAGATAAAAAGAAGTTCAATTGTGAATGTTTGATTTGATATTTCTGTATTACTTGTGTGTCATAACAAGTAATAAATTGTAAATCACGTAAAATGTAACTTGGATAGTAATAAACTTTAGACTGGTGCACGTCTGAAGTTGGACAATCAGGAGTTGGGGTACATGGTGAGCGTGCCATGGCTTTTTCTGGGAATTGGATTGATCAGCGTTCCTATTTTTATTCAAAGGTTCCTCGATATCGCAGGTCATTATGGAATACGGAGTCGCGCCCGTATTTCGTCTTCCTAGGTGAAGGCTGGTTTTTAGTTAGACAACTCGGCCCAATAACTATTCCATTAAAGTGATAAAAAGATGATTAAAGTTTAGTTCAGTAGAAGTTATCTGCAGAATGTTATATTGTTATATTATTATTTATCCATGCTTATTATTTCTTAGTATCATGTTAGGAATGTTTATGTATTGTTATGTAGTACTCAGCTTTGCTGATTACGTGCTTTGTTTGTGTATGTGATCATGGCTTTGCGTTATTGATCCTGTGATGACCCATTTTGGTGAGCAAATTCTTTAGAGCATTGACATCTACAGGTGTGCAGATGTTGCATCATTGGGAATCTGGGAATTGAGAGCTTGTGTAACAAATTGTTTTATCTATTGCTTTAGTAGGAACATATTATATTAAGTTTGGTTTTGAAGTAGACATTTATAGTGTGTTGGTTTTAAGTACTTTGTTTGTTTATTATATTTAAAGTATGAAGTTTAGTTATATATATTTTCAGCTGCAAAATTCTGAATAAGCCGATACGTTTTCACACGTGCGATAATACTTTGATAATTCTCTATATTTTATAGTAAAAAGGTATTTTAGAAAAGAGAGAATTATCGGGGTGTTACAAAATAGTATCTGGGAGCTTTAGGTTATTTTCAAAACTTTTAGGCGCCTAACTAACTTACTTGTTATTTGAATAAACTCTTAGAATTGCTCCTACTTATTCGTTTTGAAAAACGTTATTACCTTAAATTGGGAATAAGAATATATTGTTTGAAATTTTTTTTAAGGTCCGAAATTTTTTAGGAGGGTCCGAAATATTTTTTTTATTGTCCGAATTTTTTTTTGTTGTTAAGTCGAAATTCGTTTTTTTAATTATATGTTGGTTCGAAATTTTTTTTAATGTCCGAAATTTTTTTTTCTTCCGGAATTAATAGGCGCATTTCTTAATATTTAGTTTGATACTTTTATTATTTTTGTTATCTGAAAATTATAATTAGTGTCTGCATTATTTTATTACTTTTAAAGTTTTATTTGTTGTATTGTGAGGATGGGTAGTATAGGAAGGGCATATATGATAGAAATATTATATCCCTGCATTGAATAGTTAGTTCAGCATGTTATTATTTTCTTCCATGCTAACTATTTATAATTATTTTTCTTCCCTGCTAACTGGTTATATTTTTCTTCCCTGCTAATTGTTACATTCTTGTGCCTATGATGTTAATGGCAACTTTTTATTGTTATTGTTGGGAATTGCGTACAGGGAGAGTACTAAATATATTATTGAATATATTTATTTGTTGTAGATCCTTAATCATGTCTGCCAGAGTAGGAAGTTACCAAAATCCCATTATAATAAGTGATGATGAAGGTGACGATAATAATGTACCTGTCAATGATAATAACTATACCAGTCTAGAGTGGATTATGCGTAAAATATTAAGGTCAGAGGTGGCCAGTGATGATTAGCTCATTGTGGAGTTCGACCGTGCTAGGGGTCAGACCAGACTGGACATTTACCATGCATCCTTCGGGTATGAAACGATTCGAGTCGAGAGGATGAAGAGCCTCAACCTACAAGGAGATCTAAAAGACAAAGGAGATACGTCGAATATTATGATGAGGACATAGATGAGTTTGAAGATGAGATCTTCGTGCCTGAACGATACAAGGAATCTAAGGACAAGAATGATAATGTGGTACCTTAGGTTACTATTTATATTTTTACGATTAGAGAAAATAATATAGTATAATAATATAATAATGTTGGATAGTTGGCCAACAGTGATTAGATCTGTTTTATAGTACCACTGTTTTAGGAAAATATAATGTTATAGTAACAATTATTTAATAATACCCTTTTGGAGGAATAAAAGTTAATTATTTATCTATATGAGTGAGTAAGAATTTATTCTGGGCACGTGTTGGGAATCTTTTATTATTTAAATTTTATAATGTGATTAAATTCTTGTTTGTTCTACTTATTATGTATTCTGATGTGAATATTTTCTTCATGGATGATGATGTGGTTACTAGAGAACATTTTATGTTGTACTTGGAACTGTTTGAGAAATTGTTTGTTGATGCGATCTTGGTTGATCAAATCAAATGTTGCCTTCTTAGATTGACACATAAGCTATATTGAAACCTAAAGTAGAGTTATATTACTTTCAGGTCACGAAGTAGGATGGCTAACAACAACAACCTAGCTGATGCTATTCGACTCTTGGCGGAAAAATTGACTCAGGTTAGAGCTGAGCGTCCTGAGACTGCTGGGGACATGTTTGAAAGGCTAGCTAAGGTTAAGCCACCATACTATAAGGGGCAAGCTGATCCTACCTTTCTAGAAAACTGGATTAGGGAGTTTGAGAAACTTTTTGGGGGTGAACCTGGTCCCCGAGAATATGAGAGTGGGTCAGGATGTGCTATACCTTAAGGATGAGGCTGATTTATGGTGGAGGGAGAATGGAGCTAGACTGAGTGCTGTGGAAGGATTCGATTGGAATGCTTTTGTGATTGCCTTGAGAGGGAAGTTTTACCCTGCGTTTATAAGGAAGCAGAAGGCCCAGGAATTCATTAACCTTAGGATGGGTAGTATGACCATCTCTGAGTACTACAGTAAATTCATAGCACTGTCGAGGTTTGCACCTGAGGTTGTAGCTACTGAGGAGTTGAAGGCTCAAAGGATTGAGCAAGGGCTGACTGATGAGATACAGCTGGGGTTAGGAGGTGAGACCTTTACATCCCTAGATATTGTGTATGGGAGAGCCACCCACATTTATGGACTCCAGTCGAGGCGAGATAAAAAGAATGTTGTGGTAGGTGAGAAAAGAAAGGACTTTAATGTTGGGGGAAACCAGGGGAATTTCAAGAAAAACTGGAATGGTAATGGGAATTTCCAAGGAAGAAACAACCAGGATAACCGCAATAGGGGTCGAGCTGAAAGAGTGTATCACTGCAAGAAGTGTAGCAACAACCACCCTGGTAGAGACTGTAAGGGAGACCCAATGACTTGTAACTACTGTCAGAAGAAGGGTCATAGGGAGTATGAGTGCTTTGCTAAGCAAAAGAAAGAGCAAAATGGCAATGGGGGTAGTAACCAAGTGAGGTCTGGATTTAACCAGTCAGGAAATCAGGGTTCGAAACCTGCAGGGGCTATAACAAGTCTGCTGGTGAGAGCAACCAGAACAATACTCCGGGCAACCTGTTCGTGATGAGTCGCAATGAAGCTGAACGATCTGCCGACGTAGTGTCTGGTACTTTTTCTATTAACTCCGTGCTAGTTAAAGCATTATTTGATTCGGGGGCGACTTATTCTTTTGTTTCGTCGTCTGTTATTAAAAGTCTGGGGTTAGTAGATTTTGAGGTGATTGATTTGCCTGTTAGTATACCTACTGGTGAGACCATAAGGTGTACCAAGTTGTTCAGAAATTTGCCTCTGGAGATAGGAGATTGTGTTTTTCCTTCTGATTTGATAGAGTTTAATCTGGGAGACCTAGATGTAATTCTGGGGATGGATTGGCTAAATTTATACAAGGCCAAGATAGATTGTGAAGTTCAGAAAGTAGCTTTAAGGAACCCTTTGGGTAAGCTGACTTCGTATAGACGTTTTGGGAAATCTAAGAACTTTGGGGTTATTTCCGCAATGCAAGTAAAGAAGTTGATGAAGAAGGGGTGTGAGTTATATTTATGTAGTGTGCGAGATGTGAGTAAAGAAGCTGGGGTAAATATTGAGGATGTTCCAATTGTGAATGGGTTTATGGATGTGTTTCCGAGTGAGATTTCGGGTATGCCGCTTGTTAGAGCTGTTGAGTTCACCATAGACTTAGTTCCTGGAACTGCACCTATATCTAAAGCACCCTATAGAATGGCACCTCCGGAGATGAGTGAGTTGAAGACGCAGTTGCAAGAATGGTTCGATAAGGGTTATGCTAGTGCATCACCTTGGGGAGCTCCTGTGTTGTTTCTTAAGAAGAAAGATGGGAGTATGAGGTTGTGTATCGATTATAGGGAATTGAATAACGTAACCATCAAGAACAAGTATCCTTTGCCTAGGAAAGATGACCTATTCGATCAATTCACTAGAGGAAAAAAGACCAAGGGCTGCGGTTATTTGAAAACCACAGCCTTTCATTACAAAGGGCTGCGGTTAGCCAAAAAACCGCAGCCCTTCATTACAAAGGGCTGCGGTTAGCCCAAAACCGCAGCCCTTCATGATGAAGGGTTGCGGTTATTAAACTACCGCAGCCCTTCACCTTTTCATTTCCCCTCTTCCCTTGCTTGGCAATTCCCGCACACACCACACAAATCTTTTAGCGCCACCACCTACTGCTTCTCCTCTCTCTCTCTCTCTAAATTATCCCCAAAACCCTAATTCTTTGTGAGGCGCAAAAAACACGAACCTCGAAAAACCTCCTTCAATGGCGTCCGATTCTCGCCCCCGATCCCACTCATTTCGAAATCCTAATCTCTCACCTAATGTCCACCAACAACGACCAACGTCCTCAAGCAGAATCACTCTACAATCTCTGCAAACAACATCAACATCGACCACCCGCACTCTCCTCCTCCTCCTTTCGTTTTTGTCGCGCGAACACTGCTGCTGAGCGTGTCGGTGCCAGATCTCCGTTCTTGACTACCTCGCCGCTGAGGTATATTCTCTCTCCTCTCTTTTGATTTTAAGTTTTTACCTGAATTTGATGTTTTTTCAATAATTTTCGTGGATCTAGGGTTTGAAATTGTGTTTGAAATTGTTGTAGTTTCGCAATCCCTTGAATTTCTCTCTCTTCGTTGGTTTTGGTTGATTGCTGACATATTTTCTGCTTCTGATTATGTTCAATTTTGTTTACTGCCCTGTATGTGCGCTATAATCTAAGGATAAGGGGTCTATATGTGCGCCTTCTATTGAATCAAACACCCACAAAACCAAAGCAGATAATTTTATGAAATTTAGATCTTCAGGTAGAAGCAATACTGCGAAACACAATTTGTATCGCCAACTGCATAACACAATTTGTATGTCATTTTAGCTTGTCGATTGATAGTCACATAAGGGTGTTTATCATCGATCATCACTTTTGTTATCATATCCAGACACAAGTGCTTATGGTTGAGGAATTCAACATATTGTAAATTAAGATGTAAGAAAGTCCTGTCTGATGGCCACTTTCTCACAGTTGTTGTGGATTATGTATGTCATTTTAGCTTGTCTGTTTTTGTATTTCAAATCATTTTTTTGTTGATCTGCTTACTAATTAAAGCAACAATAGCTAATGGGTGAATATAATGGTCAAATGATTGGAAATGTAGATTTACAATATTCTTGATAGTGGTCAAGTTTATTAATTTATCCATTAGGTAGAGCAGAGATTTTGGGGATCACTAGTGAAGTAGTGATGACTGATGCCAATATGATGGTGCCTTGGTCAAAGATGCTAAAGTGATCTTTTGAATGGAGAATCAAAAATCATTGAGTTAGATTTCAACATTCCACCACTGATCTTTTAACAAAGATGCAACACAGGATAACTTGTTTGAGGCTTAGCCACTTAGGCTTTGGCGACTAACATGTACGATTAGTTTAAAATATATCGTATGAATTCACTTGCATATGTAGCATTCTATCTACTTTTCGGGCTGCCATTTGCCTTCTGTGTAAGTGCAGTTATAAATCTTAGGCCCTAAATGGCATACACATCGTATCTCTGAGTAATACATGGAGTCAGTTCACCCACGCGATATTCTGTCACTCATTTCATACTTTGCATGCTAGTTTATCTAGTTGCATAGTTTTCAGACCCATATTCTACACAACACAATTTGTATCACCAACAGCTTAATCTTAAACGTCTTTGCATCAATGTTGCTAATATTGTCCAACTCCTGCATGAAATTTTTAGTGGAAATGCAAGTTGAAAAAAGTACACTAAACAATAGTACGACATATGAAAACAGGAAATAACCTTTCTACTCCTCTAGTGACGAACGAGTTGGTTTGATTTGTTGTTTGCCTAGTTTGCCAGTCCATAGTCCTCTTTTAAGTTGTCATATGTTTGTTATTCTCCTTTTTAGGCCTCTGCTCTTTTGGCCCTTCCTGGCATATTTTTATACAGAATTTGCTCAACAATGTTCTGGTAAGTCGCATTTTCTCTTTTATATGAAGATTTTAACTTTCTACTCCTCTAGTGATTGTGTTTTTGTTGACTTGGTCTAAAACAATCTAGCTATTTTAGTTGGATTGTTTGTGTTGTGTGCTGATCGTTAATCTGATATTTTGATTTATGTATCTTTGGAGGGACCCGACATATGAAGCGAAGAGGAGAGAATTGTTACATATCGACTCGTAATGTACCCGAGTATGAGAAAAGGTATGTATTATTCTTACTCTTTTTTTGTGCTGCTTTTTTTCGAGTTATGTTTTAGAAATTAGAACCATTTTATCTGAAGTTGATTGTTCGAGGATGAACCTTATTTATCCCCCTTAGTTGAAGATGATTGTTCGAGGAATTAGTATAGGCATTGTAGTCCCCTTTGGGATCATGGTGCTGGTTTTGTTCAATTATTTTTGGCCGTTATTGCTTACTTGATGCTAAAAGTTGGTGAATTTAGTTAGTTAATGATTTTTGACAATCTGACCTGGACACTCGAGATCCTGGAACATTTAAGTTGCTGCATAGTACAATCCCTCAAATAACTCAACACTTAGACATGGGACGTGGACACTTCAATAGATGTACTTAAATTAGTTATGGGTGGTACTTCATGTTCATGTCCGTTTAGGTTTGGTATCGTTGTTCAAATAGATATAGACTCCCTTTCCTATATAGCAATTGTAGCTTAATATTGACGTAATTTCGAAAATTGAAGACATTTTATTGCAAGGAGAATTATCTTAAAGAATAACCTGTTTTTATTTTTACATTCCCATGATCCTCCGAGTTCGATTTCCACCCTCTCCCCTAGCAAACATCCACCACATGTACCCCCCACTTTGTGATTGAATCCCCCCAACCTCGCTGCCCGCACTCACCTTCTGTCGTTGTATAGCCCCCCCCCACGCCCCCGCACACACCCCCCTTCCCATGCACGAGACCCCCTGCTCCACGCCCCCACCTACTCTTGCCGTACCCCCCCCCCCCGCACACACTGCACACACCACCCCCATGCACAGACCCCCCCCACGCCCCCTGCACACACACCCCCTCCCAGTACGACGCCCCACCTACTGCCGTACCCCCCACCCCCTACACAGGCCATGCACACCACCCCCATGCACAAACCCCCCTCCCACGCCCCGCACACACACCCCCCTCCCATGCACATGGCAAATTTTCTAGTTGAGCTTGTGTTATGGCAGATTTTCTGGTGATTAAGCTTTTCATATTGAATTTGTTGCCTGAAATCATTGTTTCAGAGTTTTGATTATGTTGTTGTGTAGTGTGTAGAAAGTGGACATCATCTGGTAGCACCTGAAGTACACTCCACCATGGGTCACCAAACTCAAGGGGTCCGAACTTTAACGGGTTGTTAACTCTCAAATATCGAGCCTGATGGACAACTACTATTTCGGGCCTGCAAAATTGGAGTATGTTGAAGAAGGGAGTGAGGATGAAAATAGGGGTCTATTTGTGTAGTATGTTCTCTACACATGTAATGTAATCTATATTTGTGTAAAAACATATTTGTGTAAAAAAAAAAAATTTATTTTTTTTTGGGTCACAAGGGCTGCGGTCAGGACCAAAACCGCAGCCCTTGGTGGGTTAAGGGCTGCGGTTAAAGGCCAAAATCGCAGCCCTTAACTCACCAAGGGCTGCGGTTTGGACCCTTAACCGCAACCCTTAACCCACCAAGGGCTGCGGTTTTTTCCCTGACCGCAGCCCTTAACTTGCTAAGGGTTGCGGTTAAAAACCGCTGCCCTTCTTAAATGCCAAGGGCTGCTAGTCCAATGGCTGCGGTCAAAAAACGCAGCCCTTGGGCCCCTTTTGACCGCAGCCCTTGGGCTTTTTTCCTCTAGTGATTGAATGGAGCGAGCGTGTTCTCAAAGATTGATTTGCGTTCGGGGTATCACCAGTTGAGGGTAGCTGATAAGGATATACCTAAGACTGCATTTAGGATTCGTTATGGTCACTATGAGTTTACTGTAATGCCTTTTGGGTTAACCAATGCACCTGCCATATTTATGGACTTAATGAATAGGATTTTCCATGAGTTCTTAGATAAGTTCGTGGTTGTATTCATTGATGATATTCTGATCTATTCGAAGAATGAAAAAGAGCATGATGAGAACTTGAGAATCATATTGGAGACGCTTAGGAAGAATCAATTGTATGCCAAGTTCTCTAAGTGTGAGTTTCGTTTGGAGAAGGTAGCATTTTTGGGTCACTATGTTTCTAAGGAAGGAGTCTCTGTAGATCCTGCTAAGATTCAAGCTGTGAGTGAGTGGCCAACTCCGAAGAATGTGTCTGATATTCGAAGTTTCCTAGGTCTAGCTGGCTATTACAGAAGATTTGTGAGAGATTTCTCGAAGATAGCGAGACCCATGACCAACTTTATGAAAAAGGAGTCAAAATTCGAGTGGAGTGAGAAGTGTGAGGAAGCTTTTCAAATTTTAAAAGAATGTTTGACCTCCGCACCTGTTTTGACCCCGCCTGATGGGAATGAGGGATTTGAGGTGTATAGTGATGCTTCGAAGAATGGTCTGGGATGTGTGTTACAACAGAATGGGAAAGTGATTGTGTATGCGTCGCGTCAGTTGAATCCTTATGAGGCTAATTACCCTACCCATGATCTAGAGTTAGCTGCTATTGTGTTCGCTTTGAAGATTTGGAGACACTACCTGTATGGGGTAACTTGTAAGATCTTAACCGACCATAAAAGTTTGAAGTACATTTTCACCCAGAAAGACCTCAATATGAGGCAGAGGAGATGGTTAGAGTTGATAAAGGACTATGACTTAGATATCCAATATCATGAGGGGAAAGCGAATGTAGTTGCTGATGCGTTAAGTAGAAAGTCGAGTCATAGCATGAATGCCTTGGTAGTTTCGGAGGAGTTATGTCGAGATATGCAGAGACTTAGCCTAGAAATTTTAAATCCTGGGGAGACCGAGGCAAGATTGAGTACTTTATCGTTGGGGTTGTCAATTTTCGACGAGATCAAAGAGGGCCAAGTTGGGGATGAGCTGTAACACCCCCAAAATCCATACACGTCTAAACTACGTTGCATCGACCTTGGGAGTGTTACCGCCGCGGTGAAACGCAAGGCATAATAAAATCAAAACGTTAACAACTCCTTATTAAGAAAACTACATTGCAGCGGAAAGAAAATGCTAACTTTAAACTACAACTCGGGAATCATTATTGACCCCTTTTATTTAAAACCATTAACTATGTAAATCATAAACAATCTCTAGGATGTTCAACCAAAACAATTTAAAAGTTTATAATCAAAAGTATCCCCCGTATGCCCGAACTCATGCAGCATCACCAGCATACCTAATCTGCTCCCCATTGAAATATCAATGGTTCATCACAGGTCAACAAACAACATAAATAACAAATAATCAGCTATGCTGAGTACGTACAAAATCAGTTACATAATACACTAAACATAATCAGAATAATAATAACAATTCTTAAACATGATTCTACAAAAATATTAAATTCCGTTTTTACAATTTATTTGGCATCGAACGGGCACCGTCATCTTTCTAGAATCATACGGGCTACTTAATCCTTAATAGACAACTTGGTCTATTAGATGAAATGTAAATACGGTTTCGTTCCGTTCCACATCCATCACCTTAGTATGCATACCCCCAAGATCGTACATAACCTTTCGCCTACTTGAGTTATCAAAATTTATAAGGACACTACTGTCGTCACAGTAGACCTGCGTAGGAGTGTAGAACAAGTCCCACACTCCCCCCATTGTTCATCACTTGTAGGGAGTCCAACTACAAGTTTATTGCCAAAATCCTTTCTTAGTATTGTCCATTCATACCACATTAGACATGTAATCATTTAACATTCCTTCTTAGATACAATACTCAAATCTTTACTTCTTGTAACATCCTTGTTACACCATAGATCAAAGAATACAAATTCAATAATCATGCTTATGATACGATAGAATTTCGCATAACCATGCTACATATCGATTTCCAATCACAATCATGTTACCAAACAATCTCAGCAATCACAATTGTTTCCTATCATGGTTCTAGGTTCCGATAGAATAAATCACAACCTAACATGATACTAGTAATTGCAACTGAACTGGTACGCGTACGTACCTTGTAACGGAGAATCTTCGCTGACTACTTAAAACGTTCCGCTTATGAAATTGGGACCTAATCGAATAATAAAAGTATTTCAGTACTAAGTCCTTGATATTATTAAAATAAAAATCAGCTTAACTAACTATGTAAAACTTAGTGTTTTGAATATTAAAATAATCAAACTTATTGTTTAAACTTTCTTTTCATAAACTTTATCGAAACTAACATATTGAGGAACAAATAATAAAGTGTTTGCAACTCTGATTTCCTTTAACTTATTTTATACTAGTTCATAACCATGAAAACCTAAACTAGTATATGCAAGTATTATAAATCAGAGTTAAGAATAAAACCATCCTAAGAACTAGTAGTAATAATCAAGAATCTGATTGCTTTTAACTTATAACATGCTTTGTTTACAACCACATAACTTAAACATTTATATAAGTATTATAATAAAATCAGAATTGTGAAATAAAATCTTCATAAGAACTAATAAAACAATTGTAAATCTGATTTTTGTTAACTTTTACTATACTTTATTTACAATACAACTTAATCCAAGATCTGAATAAGAATTACAAAATCAGAATTTACAATTTGACTAAAGTAGAAAAGAAAGAGTTTTTTTTTTTTATAGAGGTTACCGGACCAATCTCGCCGGCGACAACCACCGGCGACGCCGCACCACTCCGGAAGCACTTCACCAGCCCACGCGTGCCTCGATTCGTCGCGCAGCCTCGCGAGTCTAAACGTCTACGCGAGTCTCGAAGCCTCGCACGCCACACTCGAGGCCTCGACCTCGCTCAGCACACCACACTCGAGCCTCGACCTTGCTCAGCACCGCACACAACAGCACACGCACAGCGCTCGTACACCGCACACCACCGCACGCCTACAACACTCGCACACCTCGCCTCGCACACCTCGCCTCACACCTCGAACGCTCGCACGAACCGCGACTGACGTGCAGCACTAGCGAGCCACGCTCGACCTCCTCTGGGCAGCAGTCACGAACCACCGACAGACACGAACCACCGGCGAGTGGAAGCCTTAGACGCAGGGGAAGGAGAGTGAAAATTTTATTGTGCTCCCAGGAGCACGTAGCACACTGTGCTCCCGGTACCAAAACGACTGCGTTTTGGTTTTCAGTGGAAAAGTATAAAATCAGCCAAATAGAACATTTATTTCAGTTGATCATTATTATGTTCGAAATTCTCTCTCTTCTCCAACGTTCTCTGTTCGCTTATCATTATTATTGATTTCATGATCGATTTTTCCAATTCTCTCGTCGATTTTTGTGAATTTAGCTGATCAAATGTCGAATTTAGCTTCTGCTATTGTTGTTGGAAGTTCGACAGAAGATGCTAATTCAATTTTGCCTAATTCGAAACCAATTTGTAAGTTTTGAATGATTTCAATTGCTTATTGTTGGTTTATTGTTGTTCGATTTTGCAATTTGTTGTTCGATTTTGCTGATTCTATTGTGTTGTTGCTGATTTTGTGAATTGCATGTTATTTTTTGAACTATAGGTTGTGTTGTCAATTCTTCCACACAATTTGCTAATTCAATTGTGAGTAATTCAAAATCAATTGGTAAGTTTTTGACTAATTGTATGATTTTGATTGCTTAAGTAATTTCATAACATCATGTGTTTACAATTTTTATGAATTTTTGTTTGTGTTGTTGCTGAATTTTGTGAATCAGTTGATAATTGAATATAAAAGTGTAGAACATTATAGGTGATTGAATTAGAACAAGTACCTTTTGAATTTAGAACATATTTCCAATTGAAGTAGAACATGCTTAAAGTAATTCTGCTATTGTTGTTGAACTTAATGAGTTTGATGTGAACATTTTTCATTTTGAACATTATTGTTTTTGGTGTTAGAACATTGTCTATGTTCATTTTGAACAACTATGGATTTTATGTAGAACATAATACAATTTTCTATTTTATTCAAAAAGAACATTTTCCGTTTTCATTTTGAACAAATTTTCATTACATGTAGAACATTTATTAGTTTGATTTGGAACATAGTGCAATTTTCTTGAAACGAGACTTCTTTCCTTTTCATTTTGAACAATGAGGTATTTCTGTAGAACATATTATCATTTTAATATAGCAGATTTTGACCTTAATTTAGAACATTCTAATGTTTGAAACAGTACATATATGAAAAAGAACATTTGTCATTTTCATTTAGAACACCTACTGATTTCATGTAGAACACCCTGTCATTATTATTTTATTTTTGTGATTTTAGGGAAGAAGACTTATGTTGTTGAGTTTGAGGAAGGTTCTGAATCTGAGTTGCTACAGAAGCAAGTGAAAAATGATGAAGAAGCTTTTGAATTGTATAATGAGTATGCTTTTAAGTTTGGTTTTGGTGTTCGTAAGGGTAAAACAAGGTGCAGGGTCAAAGATGGTAGTATTTGTATGAGACAAATGGTTTGTTGGAGGACTGGTTTCAAGAATGTGAATAATGTAGGACATAAATCGTATTCAAAGGTTGATTATAGAACTGGTTGCAGAGCTTATGTGCAATTTCATGTTGATGAAGATGGTGTTTATACTTTGGTTGCACATGTTATGGGACATAATCATGCAATGGTTCCACTTCATGAGCGTCATTATATTAGGTCACATAGATTAGTTCGTTCTGAGCAGTTGGCATTTATTTCGAACTTGAAGAGAAGTGGAATTCCTGTAGCGGATGCTATTCGGGTTATGAGGAAAGAAGTTGGGGGTTCTCCTAACCTAGGTTTTATTGCTAGTGATGCCTATAATGCTCTTGCTGGTGAGAAGGTTAAAAGTATTGATTTTTCAGACTCAAATCAGTTGATAAAATTTTTTGCACAAAGGCAAGCAAGTGAGGCTGATTTTTATTATGATGTGCAGTTGGATAATTGTGGGAATTTGGTTAGTTTTTTTTTTAGAGATGGGAGGATGAAAAGGGATTATTTGATTTTTGGTGATGTTGTGATTCATGATACAACATATCGTACAAATAAGTATGAGTTGATATGTGCATTGTTTGTAGGAATGAATCATCACACAAACAATATCATGTTCGGATGTGCTTTCTTGCTCAATGAGAAAACTGATTCATTCGTTTGGCTATTTGATTCATTTGTGAGATCAATGGGTGGAAAAAAACCAATCACTATGATGACTGATCAGTGTGCAGCAATGGCAGCGGCTTTGAAAGTTGTTTTGCCATCAGTGAACCATCGTCTATGTACTTGGCATATTGGTCAGAATTCAAAGAAGAACATTCCAGACTTGAGGGCACAAGATGATTTTGTTGATGTCTTTAATACTGTTTTGAAGTACAGTGATACAATTGCGGAGTTCGAATTCTATTGGCAAAGGTATAATTTGATTCTTTTGCTATTTTGCTTTCTCATTTGATGTGTTAACATATTTCTGTCAGAAAAGGAACATTGCTTTTTTATGTAGAACATTGTCTTTCTTTATTTAGAACAAATGTGTATTCATGTAGAACAATCATGCGTTTGATGTAGAACATTTCATTTTTCTACATAGAACAACCTGTTTATTCATGTAGAACATAATGAATTCGATGTAGAACACCCTCTATTAGACATGGAACATTTAACCATTATTAAAAGAACATTATATCTTTATTTGTTATTTATAGAACATATTTATTTCATAAAAGGAACAAGTAACTCTCTAAAAAGAACATTATATGTAGAACATAATGAATTTGATGTACACATTTTGTTTTTATATTTAGAACAATTGTGTATTCATGTAGAACATATTGAATTCGATGTAGAACAAACCCCAATATAATCTAGAACATTTCAGAGTTTAGAACAATTTAGTTTTATAAGTGGAACATGTTACAGCTTAGCTCTAGAACATTTTATTTTATTAAAAGAACATATGCTGTTATATTAGAACATTATCTCTGATTTGTTATTTTTCATTCTAGGATGATGACTCAATTTAATTGTTCTACAAAAAAGTGGCTCAATGATTTGTATGAGCTTAGAGAGAAGTGGTGCTCTGCATATTCTAAGAAGTTCTTTTCTGGTGGTATTCTTTCCTCACAAAGAAGTGAGACAACAAATAAATCTGTGAAAAGGAGACTTTGTAAGACACATGATTTATGTGATTTCTACAACTTATTTCTTGATGTTATTGGTGAATGGAGAAGTAAGGAAAATGGTCAGGATTTCCAATGTAATAAGGGTAACCGACATTTGGCATTTGCTCATTTGAAGTTGTTGGAGCATGCTAGTCAGATTTACACAACTGAGGTGTATAAGATTTTTGAAGATGAGTTTATTAAAGGAACTGAGTGTGGTCAGAAGGTATTTTTTCGTCAACATCCCATTGTTATATACCATATTGGTCGTCCCGATGTTGATTTGATCATGCATCAAGTTGGTTACAATGAAGTAACACATCACATTGAGTGCACTTGCAACTACTATAGCGAGGTTGGGGTTTTGTGTTTCCACTCTCTTCGTGTTTATCACTTGCATTGTGTTGCTAAAATTCCTGATCAGTACATTTTGGTGAGGTGGACACGATCGCTTATGTGCTCAAAAGTAGAAGAGAGGAAAGCTAGGGATTGTGATTCTGGTGTCTTCTTCTCGTTTGGAGGGCCCAAATCACAAGGAATTTTGTGCGCTTGATAACAGCTAGTCAATCTGATCCTAATGCAAGGTATGAACTAGATCTTGCTTTTACTAGCGCTAAGGAGAAAGTTGAGAGTATTATTGGTAAGGTTGGTGAAGTGTTGGTTGTGGAAGATGTTGAGAGTGTTGGTGGTGTAAAAGTTGGAAATCCAAATCAACGACCAAAGTATCAAAGCAATAGCAGACCAAAGAGCATTATTGAGAAGAAATGCAATCAGGCCAAAGGATGGAGGAAGAAAGCTGCTGCAAATGCCTTAAAAGTAAAGAATAATGCTCAAACTGCTATTAAGGTGATTTGAATACCTTTTACACATCTTTATTTCTTTTAGAACATTTCCGTTTGATTTTAGAACCTTGTTCTTACAAAAGTAGAACATTTTTAATTGCATACTGGAACATTATATATATAAGTTGGAACATTGTTGATCTTGGTTTGGAACATTGTTAATCTAGATTTGGAACATTTTGTTTTGCAGATGAGTTTACCGGCAGGTTCCAATATAGTTCATCCTAGTACTGGATCTCAACTTAATCAATGTGGTGTAGATGAATATTTTGGAGTTACTATTACAACAACGGCTAATTTGTAAGATGTTTGTAGGATTTTTTTGAAGAATTTGATGGTATTGGTTCTTTAATTTTCAAATACATTATAAATTTAGTTACAATTTTTTCAATATTTTTGGAATTACTATGACACCAAATTGTCATTCTTGAATTTTTGTAGTATTGTTTTGAATAATTTGATGGTATTGGTTCTTTAATTTTCAAATACGTTATAAATATAGTTACAATTTTTTTTACATGATTTGCAATATGTTTAGAATCTTTTTGTTATTTTGATATTGTGTAATTTTTAGATAAATTATTTATATCTTAATTTTTTATGAAGGTCATGTTTTATGTAATAGAAAGTAGTATACCATATTTAATTATCGTAAAAAAAATAGTATATCATAGTGAAACAAGACATTACTCTATTAGTAAAAGAACATTCACATATTTAATAAGAACATTTCTCTATGTAAAAGAACTCCTATTTAAGATAGAACATTGTAGTTTTATAAATGGAACATTTAACTATATAGATAGAACATTTTATAGATAGAAATGGAACATTTATAGCTAGATGTAGAACAAATTACTATTTGTGATAGAACATTGTAGTTTTAGAAATGGAACATTTAAGTATACGAGATAGAACATTTTACATATAGAAATGGGACATAACTAGATGTAGAAACGGAACTCCCGTTTAATATAGAATATTGGTGTTAGAAATGGAACATTTATAGCTAGATGTAAAACAGAACTCCTATTTAAGATAGATCATTGTACTTTTAGAAATGGAACATTTATAGCTAGATGTAGAACATAACTCCTATTAAAATAGAGCATTGTACTTTTAGAAATGGAACATTTATAGGTAGATATAGAACACAACTCCTATTTCAAATAAGACATAGTATTTTTATAAATGGAACATTTGGTAATATAGAAAGAGTATTTAGTTCTTAAGTATAACAATTAAATTCTGGATTTTGCTTTGGCCTTTGCTTTTGCCTTTTTTTGCACTTCATCTCGATGGAGGTTGTTGTTACTCAAAATGATTTCTGCACAATATTCAACTCTCAACTTTTTTAACATTTCTTCCTGTACAAATGTTGAACACCCATGCATCAGAAATAGAACATATTCAGTTAAAAAAAGAACAACTAGAGAAAATTAAAGAATCCCATTCTGGACTTACATTTTGTACACCAAGTCCACAATCCCATTCTTCTGCTCCTTCTCCAATGTATGTTTCCATGTGTCTCATGAGAAACACTCCACAGTCTGTGTGGTTGATGTTGTCCTTGCATGGCATCTTTATTACCCTTGACCTCATTTGCTCAAGTAAATCATTAGTTGTTAATCTCTTTGTTTTTACGTACTCTTGAAATGCATTTTTCTGCATAATGGAAACAGAAATGTTAAATTATACATAACATTGGATCATTGTTTATTAAAGTTCATATTTCATTGGACAGTACATTTTCGATTTGTATAAATATTTACCATCTTTCTTGGGTAGTCTTTGTACTTTGATCTGAAGTTGATGTTCTTGGCCAACTTTGTGTTGTCAATTATGTCTATTACCCACTCATGATTGATCATGTTGATGCAGAAGATATAGTAGTGTTCACTTGCAAGAATGGGGAAGAATATCTGTATACAGTTTCAGGTTTATAAATTAAAGTAGAACATTGTGTCTAGTAAAATAGAACATAACAAATATAGAACATATGTAATAGAACATTCACTACTTGAAAATAGAACATTCAATAGAACATGTAGAACATTCTAATCATAGAACACATTCAAAAGAAGATTCTAATAGAACATTCAAAAGAAGAACATTTAAAAATCATTATGTGATAGAACATAAAAGATAGAACATATGTAATAGAACATTGACTTCTAAAGTGGAACATTTGTAATAGAACATATGTAATAGAACATTCAATTCTAAAGTGGAACATTTAAAAATCAGTTTGGAACAAATTTGAATTATGACTTACCAGATCAAATTGATCAATATTTTGTATGTTGTTTTCTTTCATTTCATTATCCAATGTTTCAATGAATTGTCTGGTCCTTGCTTGGATATCAACATTCTCATCATTGTATTGATTTGTGCACAACAATATCTACAAAATGACATTTAGTTTGTTATTGTACTTTATTTATTGGCTTTAAAAGAACTGGCACACTTACAAATGCATTAGTCTTGAAGAAAATTCTGTTTGGTGCATCTGTTGCACGTTGCTTGTTTCTGTTGTTGAGTACAATTGTCCATGCATCAATTACATTGTTCATCACTTCATTTTCGAATGATAGAGTTTGCATATCACTCCTAGTTATTATTGTCATCCCATCATAGTACAAAATCTCCCTACGCAAGTTTGAAGGAAAAACCATTAGGCATATATTTATATATAGTAATTCATAACACAATTGTAATTGCCCACTTACTCTTTGTCTTCATTTTCTTCTTCAAATGCATAGTCTGATAATGTTGTGTACAATGCCTTCATGTTCTTGAAAAGGTTTTTGTATTTGGCAAGGAATGGAGAACGAAAGCATGGTGGCAGATTTTGCACTATCCGCTTAGGACGTTTCGAACCTCTGCATGATAAGTAAGACATTTATGCATTGAATATAGAACATTTTCCCATCAGATATCGAACATAAAATAGAACATTGAAGTTATAAGAATAGAACATCCAGTTCATAACATGGAACATATGTAATAGAACATTCAACTCATGAAATAAAACATTAAAGTTATAAGAATAGAACATTCAGCTCATAAAATAGAACATAAAACATGGAACATATCTAATAGTTCATTCAGTTCTTGAAAATAGAACATATATAATAGAATATTCAAGGCAATAAGATAGAACATTCAGTTTCATGAAATAGAACATTCAAGTTATGAAATAGAACATTTATGCATTGAATATAAAACATTTCCCCATCGATATCGAACATAAAATAGAACATTCAAGTTATAAGAATAGAACATCCAGTTCATAAAATGGAACATATGTAATAGAACATTTAGCTCATGAAATAAAACATTAAAGTTATAAGAATAAAACATCCAACTCATAAAATATAACATAAAACATGGAACATATCTAATAGTTCATTCGAGTTCTTGAAAATAGAACATATATAATAGAACAATCAAGGCAATAAGATAGAACATTAATTCGGTTCGGGAATAGAACATTCAAGTTATGAAATAGAACATTTATGCATTGAATATGAAACATTTCCCCATCGGATATCGAACATAAAACCGCCTCATTGAAAGTTGAAAAGGGATGGAGGATAGTAAAATAAGACATCTCTCGTTTCGAATGGAACATATAATTGTATAATAGAACATATAAAGAAATAGAACATTCCCGAGTTTAAATAGGACAAACGAAATTAAGAAAGAACATTTTCCAATAGAAGACCAACTTAAAACTTTTCAAAATGGAACATATATAGAAATAGAACATTCCAGAGTTGAAATAGAACAAACAGAATTTAAGAAAGAACATTTTCCAATAGAAGAAGACCAATTTTAAACTTTTGAAAAGGGATAGAGGATAGCAAAATAAGACATTTCTTCATTTGAAATGGAACATATAATTGTATGATAGAACATATATAGAAATAGAACAAACAGACATTAAGAAAGAACACTTTCCAATAAAAGACCAACTTTAAACTGATTAATATTTATACCAAACAAAAGGACATTTTTGTTAGTAATTCATCTTCATGTTTGTCATTTCTTGTCAGTACAAAATCACCATAAGTTATAACAAAAACTTAACAATTCTTGAGATTAAGTTACCCTTCATTGCGTTCCCCTCCAAGATCTAACATTTCTTTTTCAAAGAGGTGTTCAATTGAAGTGTCTTCTGGTGTAGAAATCAGATTGTCCAAGTCGTCAAAACCCAACTTCAAGTCTAAGCTTGGCTGTTCAGACGGCTCTCTTGGTTGTGGTGTTTGGGTGGAATCAATTTCCAAAGAAAAGGATGGAGGAGTCATTTCAAAAACTGATGTTTTCTTTCCTTGATATGTGTTGGTAGCTTGTGTTTCAAATTTTTTCAAAAGCTCTCCAATTTCATCACTAGCAAACAGTTCCTCATCTTGGCTAAGAATATTTGGGGTCTTCTCTTGGCTACTTTGTGAAAGCTTCACTTTGTGTGCACACTTGTCCCACATCTCATTCAAAACATTTGCCATTATCTCTTCAATTTGGTTGGTTTTGAATATTTGTTGGGAAAGTTGTAATAAGTAGCCAAATCTTGAGAAGTTTCCTCCAATACTTTTTATCAATTTGCTGAACTCCTCTATGAAATCCTGAAGAGAATATAGTACAAGATTCTGAACAATTGTCCATCTCATTTAGAACATTTTACCATTAGACATAGAACATTTTAGTAGTAGATTTTAAACATTATACAGCTTGAATTAGAACATTTACTTGTTTCATTTTTATTTAAAACAATCTTTCATTTCATTTTAAACAAAATACGATTTCAGGATAGAATATTTTAGACCTTAATTTAGAACATTTTGCAATTTGAGATAGCACATGTATGGAAAAGGAACATTTGTCATTTTAATTGAGAAGAGCCATGCATTTTATGTAGAACATAATGAGTTTAATTATACATCTGATTTATAACATTATATCATTAAAGATAGGACATTTTAGAATTAAATGTTAGAACATTAGAACAACTTTGCTTATGATTTAGAACAACATATGAGTTTATGATAGAACATTTAGACCTTAACTTTAGAACATTTTAAAATTTAAGATAGTACATGCATGGAAAAAGAACATTTGTCATTTTCATTTAGAACAGTTATGCATTTGATGTAGAACACAATCAGTTTATTGTTTGAACATTTATACCTTCAAATTTGATGGTGGTTGATATTGTTGTTCAACATTCTCTTGGTGGGTGCTAGTTGTTGCTTGTTCTGGTGGTGGTGGTGGTGGGAGTTGTTCTTGTTGTTGTACAGGTTGAATTTGTTGTTGTTGCATAGCTAGTGGTGGTGGTAGTACATTAAGTGCTTGTTGTTGTTGTGCAATTCTTGCTAGAACAAGACCTTTCCCAAATCCTTGTTGCTCCTCTATTCTCATTCTTTGCCTGATCATATTCTTCTTCCAGCATGATATGATTGGGAATTCTCTTGGAAATGTCTTGTTTTGAACCCTCACACGGTCAAAATAGCAAAGCTTTTGGAAATCAAAGAAGGCATTAGAGGTTATTGTATAAACAGAACAAACAGGGCATAAAAAAGAACATGGTCTTAGCATTTTGAACATGTTAGTTCATAGAACAATTAGTCCTTACAATTAGAACATTTAGTTCATAGAATTAGAACATAGAACATACTATATTCAATTGAACATGCTTTATTGAACATATATGTCATAAAAGTAGAACATTCAATATAGAACATGTAGTATATATACTCAGAACATAGGAAATAATATATAATAGAACATATATGATAGAACATTCTGTGCATACAATTAGAACATATTAAAAAGAAAATGTAACTAATGAAAATAGAATAAATGATGTAGAACATTGGTTCAATAAAAATAGAACATAGAAAAAATAACATTCAATTTACAGAACATATAGTCTTAGCATTTTGAACATTTTAGTTGACTGGTTAGAACATGAGTTTATAGAACATATAGTATAGATCTAGAACAACTTTTCCATACAATTAGAACATTTAGTCAATAAAATTAGAACATAGAATATTCAATATAGAACATGTAGTATATATACTTAGAACATAGGAAATAATATATAATAGAACATATATGTCATAAAAGTAGAACATTCAATATAGAACATGTACTATATATACTTAGAGCATAAGAAATAATATATAAGAGAACATATAGGATAGAACATTCTGTGCATACAATTAGAACATTTTTAGTTGATTGGTTAGATCTTGAGTTTACAGAACATATTATCAAACGGAAAAGAACATACACCTATATCATTTTGAACATTATGCATATTAAAACAGAACATTATCATACATAATATAAAAATTGTTCAGAGAAAAAGGAATTTACCATCATGAAGGGCACTGGTCCAGTGAAATAACTTTTTCCATCATTCCTGAGTTCTTTAATTGATGTTATCAAGTCATCAACAAGATATCCGGACCACCCGGATGTCTTATTTCATCTGCAGTTACAACAGATTTCAGAAACTTTGTGTTAACTTTTGGATTTGTTGTTGACTTGATGAGACAGTTGACGGCAAAAACAAGGAAGTCTGTCTTGAAGTGCTCAGTCACAAGTACATTTGCCTTCAAACATGCCTCCAACTGTTGAATGGTTGGACTACCACTTCTAATATCCAGATGTCGTCTCCAAAGTGTCATGAACTCCATGTGGTTCAACACATTTTCTGATCTTTCCTCCTTAACCTCTTGACCACCAATTGGTAGTCCATACACACAGTGTGCATCTTCTTCATTTATTGTGAGTTCTTCTTGTTGTTCAAGCATAATTGAACATCTACTAATGTTGAAGTGGTCAACAAGATATTGTGTGAATGCTGTGTTGTATTGTGGGAAGTCGAGGTTTAAGAGTGGTGCAAAACCCATTTCATGCACTTCTTGCTTTTGCTCATCTGTGAACTGTTTTGCTATTTCCATGAACTTTGAAGCAGTGTGTCTTGCGTTGTAGAATTGCTTTTTCTGTGGTTGTGATGGTGTTGGTGCTTCACTTTTTGGTTGTTCTTCATTTTTGGTTGTGCTCTTGACCTTTTTCTTTTTTGGTTCTTCGATCTGTTCTTTTTGGTGCTTTCTTTTGTGCTTTTGAGTTGTCTTTTTAGTTGGTAATGTTGTTGATTCAGTGGGTTGTGCTGGTTCACTGAGTGGTTGAATTTGTAGTAATGGTTGGGTTATTGATTGTGTTTGTGGTTCTGTTTGAGACTGGTTAGTTAGGATTGGCTGTGTAGGTTGAGTTAGTGGCAGAGTTGAAGTCTGTGATGGTAATGATTGAGATTGTGCTGTTAACATCTCTTGATTTGAAGCATTACTGAAATAAATAAGTAATACCAGAAGAATAGAACATTTAGTTCATGAAATAGAACATTCAAGTTATAAGAATAGAACATCCAGTTCATAAAATAGAACATAAAACATAAAACATAGAACATATCTAATTGTTCATTCAGTTCTTGAAAATAGAACATATGTAATAGAACACTCAAGGCAATAAGATAGAACATTCAGGTTATGAAATAGAACATAAATCATAGAACATGTATAGTTGTCCATTCAATTTTTGAAAACAGAACATATGAAATAGAACATTTAAGGCATAAAAATAGAACATTCAATGCATAAAATAGAACATTCAACTTTAAGAATTAGAACATAAATCATAGAACATGTATAGTTGTCCATTCAATTTTTGAAAACAGAACATATGCAATAGAACATTTAAGGCATAAAAATAGAACATTCAACTTATAAAATAGAACATAAATCATAGAACATGTATAGTTGTCCATTCAATTTTTGGAAACAGAACATATGAAATAGAACATTTAAGGCATAAAAATAGAACATTCAATGCATAAAAATAGAACATACGAGGTCATTTTCTTGTGATGAATCGGCATGTGTGCTCCGAATTTCCTTTAAAATTTCCGGATTTACTAGAACTTCGATTGTTCTTTGCTTCGGTTGCAACTTCTTGTGTTACTTTGTTACTGAAATAGTGAATAGGAGGATATGAGTTTAGAACATTTAATTAGTTCATAGAATTAGAACAAAGAACATTTAGTTTATAAAAATAGAACATCCAGTTCATGAAATAGAACATAAAACACATTGAACATATCTAATTGACTATTGAGTTCTTGAAAATGGAACATATTTAATAGCACATTCAAGGCATTAAAATAGAACATTAAGCTTATAAAATAGAACATAAATCAATGAATATGTCCAGTTGTCCATTTAGTTATTGAAAAAAAGAACATTCTTCTCATGAGAATAGAACATCTAGGTCATGAAAATAGAACATAAGAAATAGAACAAGTAGGCATTCAGAATAGAACACATGAAATAGAACATTCAGTTTACAAAATAGAACATATGAAATATACATCCAATGCATAAAATAGAACATGAAAAGAAACTTCAGATCACAAAATTTGAACATATTAAATAGAACATCTAGGTCATGAAAATAGAACATACGAAATAAAACATGTAACCATTGACAATAGAACATACGAAATAGAACATTCAGTTTACATAAAGAACATTTAGTTTACAAAATAGAACATATGAATTAGAACATCCAGCGCATAAAAATAGAACATCAAAAGAAACTTGAAATCACAAAATTTAAACTTATTAAATAGAACATGTAGGTCATGAAAATAGAACATTCGATATAGTACATGCATTTCGATCAAAATAGAACATTAAAAGAGGACATTCATTCCATCAAAACTGAACATAAGAAAGTAGAACTTACACTTCAGTTTCTTGCGTAGAACATCCAGAATGTGTTGTTTCAATTTCGGTTGTTTCCACTTCATTTGTTGCAATTTCTTGTGTTGTTCTATCATTCAAACATAGTATGATATGAAATTGATTGTAGAACATAAGTTGGAAATCACATTATTGTTGAAATTATACTTACATTTTCGGAATTTCTTCATGCATTTGAGGTTCATGTGTTTGAGATTTTGAAGTTTGTTTTCTGTTCATTTGCAACGAAATTCTCATGAACATTTTTACTAAATTATAATGTTAATTCGAAAGTAAAATCAAAACTAAAATTCAAGATGATCATGAATGTTTATACCTTTTTGTTCTAACATATTGTTGTGCAATTTGCTTCTTTGATTGATCTTCCATTTTGTAGAATTCTTTGAATTTCGTTTTTGTGAGAGAAAGTGAGAGAAGATGGTGAGTTTTTTTGAGAGAGAAAGTGAGAGAAAATGGTGGTTTGTGGAAGTTGGTTTGTGGAAGTGAGAGAAATTGCAGTTTCAAATGAGTTTGGGGGGTTTTATATGTTGATTTTTGTCTTTGTTTTTGCGCGCAAAATATGTTCTATATTGGTTCACTAAATGTTCTATTAGATATTTCCAGTTTTTAACTTCCGCGTTTTGTTCGTTTTATTTTGCGTTTTGTGCTGGGAGCATGTAGCACACTGTGCTCCCGGGAGCACGGTCGACGGATTAGAAGGAGAGAGAAAAGTAGTGCAGGAGGAAGGAGAAGAAAGAAAATAACGTAGGAGAGGAGAAAGAAGGAGGAGAGAGAAAATCCTTGGGGTAAAAAAAAGGCTGATTAAAGTAGTGAATAGGGTTTTGTTTCTCTTCTTTATTTTATACCATGTGAAACCTATGTTTAATAGGACTTGTTTTCCAAATTAAATTCTTATTTTTTATTTTATTTATTTGGAAAACAAAACAAAACCGAATTATAATATAATTATAAAAATACTTTCAACTTTATTCTTTATATTTTCTTATTTATAAAAGAATAACTCCCAAAAATACGGAGTATTACATGAGCACCTAGAGAAGATTAAGGAAAAGATGGGCCAAGGTAAGGAAGGTGATTTTAAGATCCATGATGATGGTAGTCTGAGGTTCAAGGGGAGGTGGTGTGTACCACAAAAATGTGATTAGCTTAAGAGACGTCTTATGGATGAGGGCCATAATACACCGTACTTTGTGCACCCTGGGGGTGACAAGCTGTATAAGGACCTTAAGCAAATCTATTGGTGGACAAACATGAAGCGTGAGGTTACCGAGTTCGTGTCCAAGTGTTTAACCTGTCAGAAAGTCAAAATAGATCATAAGCGACCCATGGGGAAAGTTCAATCCTTAGAGGTTCCGGGATGGAAGTGGGATTCCATATCAATGGATTTTGTGACTGATTTGTCTAGAACAAGGAATGGCAATGATACTATTTGGGTTATTGTGGACCGTCTGACGAAGTCGGCCGTGTTCATTCCAATCAAAGAGACATGGAAGAAGAAGCAACTTGCGAAGACATATGTTAAGCATGTAGTGAGATTGCATGGGGTTCCAATTGATATTATTTCAGATCGTGATTCGAGATTCCTCTCGAAATTTTGGCAAAAGGTCCAGTTAAATCTTGGGACAACGTTGAAAGTGAGTACTGCCTTTCACCATGCGACTGATGGTCAGACTGAGAGGACTAACCAGGCTATGGAAGATATGTTGAGAGCCTGTGCTATTGATTTTCAGGGTAGTTGGGAAGACCAATTAGATTTGATTGAGTTTTCATACAACAATAATAGTTATCATGCGAGTATTAAAATGGCACCTTTCGAGGCATTATATGGAAGAAAATGTAGAAGTCTCATTTGCTGGAATGATTTTAGTGAGAACATAGTATTGGGGACAGAGTTCATTGAGGAGACTGTCAAGAATGTGAAGTTGATTCAGGCTAGAATTCAAGCTGTACAAAGATAGGCAAAAGAGTTATGCCGATTTGAAGCGAAGGGAGGATGAGTTCGAAGTCGGTGATAAAGTGTTTTTGAAAGTATCACCAACTAAGGGTGTGATGAGATTTGGGAAAAAGGGCAAATTGAGTGCCAAATATGTAGGTCCATATGAGATTCTACAAAGAATTGGGAAGGTATTTTATAGGCTGGCTTTGCCAATGGAGTTCGAGAAGATGCATGATGTATTTCATATTTCCCAACTCAAGCGTTATATCCCTGATGAGCGTCATGTCTTGGAGCCTGAGAGGATCCAAATTGATAGTAGCCTCACATATGAGGAAAGGCCTATGAAAATTATTGATAAGAAGGTGCGTAGTACACGCAATAAGGATGTCAATATCGTGAAAGTGCTTTGGTCGAACCATGAGTCCGAAGAGGCAACGTGGGAAGCTGAAGCTGAAATGAAGAAGAAGTATCCAGATTTATTCCTTGAGGTGAGTTACGAGGGCGTACCTCGTTTTCTTTAAGGGGGATAGAATGCGATAGAATTTCGCGCTTTTTACCTAATTTCATGGTATTTTTATGCATTATATGCTTGTTTTGGCGATTTGCACATGTTTAGTGCAAAATAAATAGTTTCTCCGCATAAGAAAAGGGTGTTCATTAGTAACGCAAGTGATTTTAAGTTGGCAAAAGAGTGCACATGAGTGGCACAAGTATTTCTCCAATAGGAGTTGAGTTGAAAAACTTTTGAAAATGTGTGAGTTTTCGTGTCAAGTTTCGGGACGAAACTTCTTTTAAGAGGGGTAGACTGTAATCCCCCGTATTTTTATGAATTTTATAAATATATTTTAAAATATAGTTATTTATATTTTAATATATATTAGCATTTTTTGATTTCATAGTTCAAAGGTTGACCATTTTGAAAATCAAAGAAGTTATTTTAAGGATTTATGGAAGTTAAAATGTTTTGTTAGGCATGCTTTGAAAAATGTTTGAAATACTAATTGGATTTGGAAAAGAAGTTTAAATGGGCTTGAGGAACCCAAATTATAAGTAGATTAGGAAAAGGATTTTTATGGATGTTAGGAGTTCTAATTCATCAATCCTATTCATCATCAAACTCTATTCAAACTCAATCTCCTTTTCCTAAGCCTAAAAAGAAAGCCTACATATAAATACCTTGAACCCAATTATTTTACCAAACAAATTTTCTCTCTCCTCCCTCACACACCAACCGTCGCCCTTCTCTCTCTCTCCTTTCACGTTTTCTTTTTCTTCTTCCAAATTTCTTTCTTCTTCATCAAGAAACGTCACAACACCGAATTCTCCACACCACCACCGACTGTTTCGCTGCTGCTGTTACTGCCTAGGCCGGCGCCTCTTCCTTCTTTGTCCCTTTTGATTTTGTTGGTTTAATTCTTTTCTTCCTCCTCAAGTTTTAATTAAAGATCACGTTTTTATGTTTTATTTTAGTACTAATCATGATTAATGACTTTAATTTACTGTTTTGATGATTAATCTTGGATTATATATGTTATGTATTAAAAGAATAAAATTTCAGATTTGATTATTAATTTTAGATTGAGTTTTAATTATCAAAGCATTAATTTTTAGGGTGTTAAATATTGGAAAATCATAGTAGCATGTTATAAACTATGAGATTGATTTAAATTATGAATTTAAGCATGTTTAAAGAGAGTTTTAAAATTTTATAAGTTGCTGGAAATTTTAGGAAGGGCATTAATAATGTAGTTTTATGGATTTTAATGACTTGTATAGTAATACTATGCTAGGTAAAATAAGTAGTTGGAGTTTTAATGGTAAAAACAACTTTTAGATATTTTTAAAGAGGATTTAAAGTATTTTAAAGTTGCTGGAATTTAATTGGAGTATTGACTTTAAATTATATTGGTTGTTTTAGGCGGAGATTTTTCAGTAGGCGACTTTTAAAGTGATTAAAGGTGGCCTATCAGTTTGTTTATATAAGGTACGTACATACCTATGGGTTATGTGAGTTAGTATCATGATTTTAGGAAGGAAAAGTTGAAGTATCATGTATAGGAACTTTGCAAGTTCATATATGATTTCTATTATGATTGGATTTTACATGTTTTATGCCTGTGTGCAAACATGTTGATTTTAAGATTGTATTATGAGTTGAATATCCTGTTTGTATGGAATATTAATGCAAGCATGTTGGTTGGGAACTTTATTTATTAATTCACATGGGGGAATTAATATAATTATTGAGTTGGATCATGTTCAATCATGTGTTCCCTTTATATTATTATTTTCACTTCTACATAATGAGGTAGCGCTTTATTTGGTAAGTTGATAATTTATGCGCTTTGAAAGGTAAGATTGGTTGTTGGCTAGGTTCAACAGATAAGAAAGATTGGAATAAAAGGAAGTACTCTTGGATTTGTAAGTTGTGTGATCACTTATAAAATCCTAAGATAAAAAGAAGTTCAGTTGTGAATGTTTGATTTGATATTTTTGTATTACTTGTGTGTCATAACAAGTGATAAATTGTAAATCACGTAAAGTGTAACTTGGATAGTAATAAACTTTAGACTGGTGCACGTCTGAAGTTGGACAATCAGGAGTTGGGGTACATGGTGAGCGTGCCATGGCTTTTTCTGGGAATTGGATTGATCACCGTTCCTATTTTTATTCAAAGGTTCCTCGATATCGCAGGTCATTATGGAATACGGAGTCGCGCCCGTATTTCGTCTTCCTAGGTGAAGGCTGGTTTTTAGTTAGACAACTCGGTCCAATAACTATTCCATTAAAGTGATAAAAAGATGATTAAAGTTTACTTCAGTAGAAGTTATCTGCAGAATGTTATATTGTTATATTATTATTTATCCATGCTTATTATTTCTTAGTATCAAGTTAGGAATGTTTATGTATTGTTATGTAGTACTCAGCTTTGCTGATTACGTGCTTTGTTTGTGTATGTAATCTTGGCTTTGCGTTATTGATCCTGTGATGACCCATTTTGGTGAGCAGATTCTTTAGAGCATTGACATCTACAAGTGTGCAGATGTTGCATCATTGGGAATCTGTGAATGGAGAGCTTGTGTAACAAATTGTTTTATCTATTGCTTTAGTAGGAACATATTATATTAAGTTTGGTTTTGAAGTAGACATTTATAGTGTGTTGGTTTTAAGTACTTTGTTTGTTTATTATATTTAAAGTATGAAGTTTAGTTATATATATTTTCCGCTGCAAAATTCTGAATAAGCCGATACGTTTTCACACGGCGCGATAATACTTTGATAATTCTCTATATTTTATAGTAAAAAGGTATTTTAGAAAAGAGAGAATTATCGGGGTATTACAACGGATGCGGTGGATCTGTGGCCTGTGGGTCGGATCTGTTTTTGACACCTCTACTGGTTGGGAAGTTCAATGATGGACCCTTCGTATACATAGTACACTACGGCACTTTCAGTGGTTTAAAGTTTAAGCGGCCCAATCCTCGGTCCAAACTGAAAAAAAAAAAATCAACAATTTCGTAGCCAAAAAGAAGTAAAATTACTAATGAAAAAAAAAAGAGATAGCCTGTAAATCAATGGAAATATTACCAGAGGAAAACAGGAGAGAGAAAAACATCACCTCCGATTTCAAATTTTTTGTCCTTTCGTCTTAAAACTCGGCGATTGGATCTTCAAAAACCACATTTTGATCTACATTGTTCAGATCCTAAATTACTTTCAAATTTGTTGGAAGCAAAAATTTCAATTCCATCTTTACAATTAAATTCCATATCTTTTTACTCGTTGTTTCGAATTTTCGAAGCTACGATTTTCATCGTTTAACGATTCTTTTTCTCTGAATCTTAATCGTGCATAATTCGCATTTTATTGAACGTTTATTCATTGTTTGATTCGAAAAACAACGCAACAAGAGAGAGAAAGCGAAGCAACGAGTTGACATTTTGAGAATTCGACAATGTCGTCGTTATCGGCGATCAGCGAGGAGCTCGGCGAAATTGATGGACAAATTAGTGATATATTTCGAGCATTATCGTAAGATTTATGCCTTTTTTATGTTGCGTAGTTCAGTTCTTTTTAATTCTTAATTAAGCTGATAAAATGACCTTTAATTTTGAATTGTTCATCCTCTTATTAGTGTTTAATTAAGCTCATTGGAGCGTTGGAGGTTAATTTGACATTATTCGGTGGTTATAAGTTGCAATTGCTTGATATTATATAGTGCTGTGTATTTTAATCACTGTAGCTTGTGTGTTGCAAGTCTGCAATACTTATAATTCGAACAATATAGCCTTTTATCAGGTTTCCTGTAGTGTACACCTTTTGAAGTTAGCTTCTTTGTATATGAAAACTTTTGCTGTAAAATATGTAGAGAGATTTGCTTTGTGTTATTTAGGGTAATTGGATTTTCCAAGGCATTTGTAGAAAATACTTAATTGGTAGAGTCATGTGAGGTATTACCACAACTAGGCATGGCGAAAAGGGCGGTTTTTCACCTTCTATTTGACTCTCATTGGGGATTTGGTTGCCAACTCTTCTAGGGAAAATCGCTTAATTTATTGAAGTTGAATGGTGGATATGATTACTTATACACCAATGAGCTTTATGCTTTCTTCTCTTTGATAGCCTTTTTGGGAGAGTGTGTGTGGGGGGGGGGGAGGAGGGGAATGGAGGGGTAGTGAGTCTAGTGACAATTTACTCTTGGATTGCGTTTCTATTGTGTAGTTTAGTTGCTTTTCATATTAACCTCCTAGACATCATCCTAGAGCTAAAAAATAAGAAAATCAAGGATCTGCTTATCTTCTTATCAAGGCGATTGCATTTCATATTCACCTCCTAAACATCATCCTAGAGCTAGAAAATTAGGGATTACACCAAGTCTTGGATTGTGGTTCAGTAACGGCAGTGCATCACCAAACCGTACTTAATTGCCGTTTCGCGTAAAGGGTTGTGGTTGATGTGGCATGATTCTGGTATTGGTCATATTGGGCGACATATAGTTTTTTGTAACTGGACCGTATTGACCATGTCAAGTGATACAAGTTGGTCTGTTGTAACTTGGAAATATTGGCTGGGAAACTAAATTCCTAGAGATTTGTTGCATATGAGCTGGAACTTAAGTACATGGATCATACACTTTTTGGTCCTTCCTTTCCCGTGAATATTACAAATTAGAATCAGTACTCTGAAGTAAGGCTCCTTTTAACTGCATAAGGGTTTGTTCTTGCATATAAGATGCACTCAATGAAGGTGTATCAAAATATTAGTAACTGATAAATTGCTTATGCTTAATATGCATCAAAACAAAGGGAAATGATCATTAAATCCTGTGCGGTGTCTGTGGCTATGTTTCTTCTGTTCATTTTTTAATTGCTATAGTCACCGGGTTGCTTTCTCCATGTACGGATATAATTAGCAGTGAGCAACCGTTTCATGGTTTTTCTTGTTTTTGAAACAGAAATGGGTTCCAGAAGTTGGAGAAGATCAAGGATTCAACTAGACAGAGCAGGCAGCTGGAAGAGCTCACTGATAAGATGCGGGAGTGTAAAAGGTACTCAACCAGGCTTTAGTAGCCATGCTTGGGATATATATCATCTATGTATGTGCTTTCTAGAGTTCTAGGAATACTAGCATGATGTTACATGAACGTTTCTGATAATGCAACCTTGTTTTCACCATCTTTTTGTCAACCTTGTTGGAGTTGTTGGCTTAACTAGAAAACGTTCAACCTTACAATTAAGATTTAAGAGATGGCATTAGTAGTTTGATCAAACGGGATTGTTATGCATGATGAACACAAAGCTGCAAATATGTAAACCTAACTTAACAACAACTCAAAAAGAACATCTAGAAATTTGGTAATTAAGATTCAATATTAAAGTTTTGAGGAGAATTATCATTGTTCAATGAGTTCTTTGGCAACTTTCTGCTTAAACATGCTGAAACTTGCACAAGTTGATATGAATTTGCATCTATGTTATGCTGTAGACGATCTTGGTACAAGGGAATCCAGTCTGTCGCTAGTGACTTTGCCTGTGCATAATTTGAATTTGAATTTCTAGGACTCAAATTAGGTATATGTTACGCAACAAATTATAGGAACCGAGCAATATTGCACTTTGTGATGAGTGATGACTACATTCTGCATGTTTAGAATAGGGACTGCTTCTCATTAATTAAGGGCTTAAGGTAATCCTCATCCTCTTTTCCCTTAGTTTTTCTCATTTTCTTCTTTTAGGAGCATCATTTTTTTTATTATATTCTAGTTCTATGGAATTGGAAGACATAAAAATTCCTGTATTATAAGTTTCATCTCTTCACATGAATATGCTTGGGAAGTAAAGAGTGGTCTTATGGGCTCTCACTCCTCCCTCCTTAACTGGAATTGCTGGCTCATCGTCATCATCATCATTATTATTAATTTCTCAGGCTTATTAAAGAATTTGATCGAGAGGTGAAGAATTTGGAAGGCAGGAATGACCCAAACACAAACAAGACGATGAGTGAGAGAAAACAGTCTATGGTTTGACTTCTTTACTTATGCTTCCTCATTATGAAACCTTAGGTGTGAATTGGTCTTGGATGTTTTAAAAACTACGTAGCTTCAAGCAATAATATTTTTATTGTTAACCTGGTGTCAAATTGAAGGTATAATAGGTTTGTTTACTGTTTTTTGGTTAGATTCCAATGCTTAATAAATGAAACGCGTCCTTGAAGTTTAGAAAGTGGAGGAGGGTATAATGTTGAGATGAATTAATGACCCTAAACATATTGGATGTGGAATATAGTTTCCTCATCATCTGTTTTAGACTTTTAGTATTATTATCTTTATAAATTTCTTTTAGCATTCCCAAATGCGAAGCACTAATTATGTTTTTTTGCGTGTTCGTCTACAGATTAAAGAGTTGAATTCGTACGTTGCTTTGAAAAAGCAGTAAGTTGTGTCTTTTGCCACATTCTATTGTTTACATGCCTGTTTTAATTGACATTAGTTAGCAGCACTACACATAAATAATAAATGTATATGGAGAGTGGGTAATTGCAAATAATTTGACCATAGCTCCTGGTCCTGAATAAGCTATTAAAATCCAATGTAATGGTGCTGTCCTGTTCTTTTTCTAAACCAATCCTGGTAACCGATCTTGTGTCCTCCAGCATTTCTGCTTTCTTTTTCGGGCCATTGTCTGGCTCTTAGTGATGTTTGTTGGCCAAATTACCTTCTTACATAAAGTCTTGTGTTTGTTGGTTGCTGAGACATAAGAGTAATCGGAGCTTACTTTTTCTGGAAGTCTCTTATAACAAAGTAGAAATGCATTGGAAAATTTGAAAGTACAAATAGTTGTTAATATCCCATTCCCATAGGAGAGACTAGTCATAATCAGACATTGTTATGCTAAAAAAAAGTACTCCCTGCGTCCTAGAATGAACACATGTTGGGACACGTAGTTTAAGGTGATAAGTTGTAGTGTGGTTATCAAATGTTATTTTATTTAAAAAGTAGATGTGATAGGGGTTGGTGGGGTATTTTTTTATTGGAGGACAGAGAAAGTTAGGTAACTTTTTATTGATAAACGTAGCATGTGAGCCAAAAAGAGTAAAAGAAAAAAATGTAGTAATAGTGGGTGTGGGACCATGCCAAAAATAAAAGTGTTCAAACTAATTTGGGACAAACATAAAAGGAAAGTGTTCAAACTATTCTGGAACGGAGGGAGGAATCCCCAATAATACGGCCAATACGGCCGAAACTGTGGGTGGTTCTTGGAGTGTAAATTGGTTGGACTGGATTGAACTTTGCCAAATCCAAATCAAGTCCAAAGTTTTTTGGACTCAAGGAATTGAGTCCGAATCCAATCCAAACTTTTTTCTAAGTTCGGTCCAGTTCGAAAATATTTGGACTCGAAACTTTGAATCCGAGTTCAGTCCATAAGTTTTTCAGTGCAATCTAGTTCAACAAGTTGCGACTGGACTAAAATGAACTATGGGCTTTTCACGGTCCACTTACACCCCTAGAGCTGCACTTCCTCATATTTGATCATGCTAGATAGTGGCGATCAAGCTTGTGAGGGTCTTGATTTGAGTCTGTTTCTGAAGAGAGACTTTCGATAAGTTGATGGGCTTTTTACTTTGTATATAAGATGGAGTCATTAAGGCAGGTCATCAGGGAACGGGAAACCCTGAACCCCTTTCTTTAAGATATACCACTCAGTGACTTTCATCAACTTCATAATCGTACAAAATGTGGCGAAAATTACAAAAAAGGTTGATGAACTTTTAAGACATTGTTGGTGGATGTGAAGTGTTGTTTGGTTTAAGATCCTTTTAGTCTCTAATTCTATGAGTTTGGGCTTGTTTTGTTGTATGTCAAAACTAAGCTGTCTAACCTCTTCCTTAGTAGGAGTTTTTTCTTTTAAGGTCTTAACTTCTTTACTTAATGAACTAATCTGTGATTTTAGGAAATCGTTATTATTTTGGACTTCTTTTAGGAGTTTTCTATTATCTAAAAAAGCTCTGATTATTTTGTCTAAAGATTCGTGATAATTCTGTTTTTCTAGGTTATCTGCTAAACTAATTAATAGGTCTGTTATGCTATTAAGGTGGGAACTATCACTATGTAATTTATGACTAAACTTACTATCAAATCTGCAAAGAAACTTGTATTTATCTAATGATACAATATTCCTATTTTTGAAATTATAAACAAGATCTAAGTATGCAATTGTCTTTAAACTTTCTTCAAATGTTAAACCCACAGCCATACAATTTAAAGATTTTGCAGGAGGATATATAGCCAAAAATATGACATACCTCAAATTAACATTTCACCAGCCTATAATTCCAGAACTCAGTTCTTGTTAGGCTTAAATTTTATAATTTCTCAACAAGGTAGTATCTCTATTACTCAGAATAGCATTACAATCAGTAAAAATATTTACCATATACCAACACGTTATTATCAGCAGAAATCAGAGTTGCTGCGAAAACGTGATGGACAGAATAAGGAATTAGATTTTTTAGGAGAAGAAAATCAATTACAACCTGAATCAGAAGCAGTAAGTTTCCTTCAATATGAAGAGTTTAGAGAACTAGAAAAAGGTGTAATATACACCAAACTTCCAATGTATCCTACAATTCAAAAACTCAGGACTAAAGGTTTAATTGCCAATGATATTAGCAAATGTAGAGTTAAAACAGTTATTAATCAACGGGTAAAAAATCCAGATATAACTATCACTACAGCTAATATAGACTATTCCCCTAAAGAAAAAGAAGAATTTAAAAAACAAATAAATGAAATGCTCAAAGCATCCTTTTTTAACAAAGGAGGTGGAATATGTAGCCAGCTGGGTTTTAAGGCTGCTATTTTGTTCTGATAATTCTGTGAGTTCTTGTCTAAGATGATGCAGCTCTGCTATAAGATTACAATTATGCTTTCCAATAAGGTCAATTGTATTGGCCTTATAAGCACATTCTTGCTGTAATTGTCTTATTTCTTTCTGTTATTTAAAGAACTGCTCAGTAGAGTATTTGAAGATTAAGAACAAAAACTACTTGGTTACTTTAAGCTATAAGAGGGAAGTATTTAGCAAGAAAACATTGTGTTTATTGCTCTTTTGGGTGTTTTTGGGTGGATACAAGGATTCACTCTGCTTACAACTGATGCAGAATGAAGGTATTTATAATAAAACTGCAAAGTATTATTACTAAAGCAGAGGGTGACTCACCCTTGCTTTTTACAAAGATACCTTTACTTTTCTAAAAGTAACGGCTCTGGTTTAAAGACTATAAAAGCATAAAAACGTGTTTGTTTTTAAAGAAAAGCGAAATAATGGATGATGACTCATCATCTATTAATACAGTGTAAAATAGTAAGAGACTTAATCGTACGGATCTCGTCCCTGTAGATCTATGTCTGTATCTCCATCTTCATCACTAGGATATTGTTCAGACATTTCAACATCCTCTAATGGTTCTCCATATGGAGGGATGTTGAGCTTGATAGTTAATGGTCCCCATATCTTGAAATATGGTCCTTCTGCTAAGAGATTACTGTGACGCCAGTTGGAGTTTTTTGATGGTTTTTGCTGCATAAGCCATTTGTATAATTCTGGCTTATTAATATACTGAAAATTTTGAGGAGTACTGTTGTAGACTACAAACATTGGATCAATGAACTTAAGAGAGGGAAAGCTCGTATAGTTTATAATTACAAAAGGCTTAATGATAATTTAGTAGATGATGGTTACTGTATACCTAACAAGGATACATTAATCAATTTAATCCAAGATAGAAATATATTCAGTAAATTTGATTTAAAATCAGGGTATAACCAGATTAAATTAACAGACAGTTTTAAACCATGGACAACATTCATTTGCAGTGAAGGACATTTTCAATGGAAAGTCTTTTCATTTGGTTTAAAAAATGCTCCAGCTATATTCCAGAGATTTATGGATAGCATCTTTGAAAAATTAAATTTTTGTTTTGTTTACATTGATGATATTTTAGTTGCTTCAAAAACTATACAAGAACATACAAAACATTTAGAAGAAGTTAAGATGAAACAGAAATAGAATATATTATGACTAATACCGAATGTGAACACCATTGGATTCATCGAAGAGGAACAGAAGATAAACCATGTCATTTATGTCAATGGTTTCCAGCAATAGAATTAAGATACCAATGTAATACTTGCTTTCTAGAAGCATGCAGACATTGCCTAGAAAAACCAGAAGAAGAGCTAGTATCTAGAACAATTGAAACCGGAGAAAGTAGTTCCAACATTCTTAATAGAATAGAAATTATAGAAGAACAAGTAGCAGAAACCATTAGAAGGGTTAAAAGAATAGAAGAAAAGCAACCATTAGCACCAGCACCAGAAATAGAGCAGTCCCTTCAAAATGAAGAAGAAACTATGAGTTACATTCAGACCCCCCTATATACTAGCCAGGGTTTACAAGTAGCCTGCAAATTATGGTTCGACCAACAAGCCACAGTTGAAACTTATGCTATAGTAGATACAGGATGCACTAAAAGTCAGATCACTACAAACCTAGTACCAGCTCAATTCAAAATAAAACATAAAGATGTGACCTTGAGATGAATGAGTAAATCATGCTGCATGAAATGGACAGAAACAAAGGCTGGCCAAGGAATGATATAACTATGAAGTAGAGGTTTCTGGTGATGCTTTAGAGGGGTTTACTAATAATGTCTCAATGGAGTTGTTGATATTATAGCACCATCATGTGGGTGTGTGCATCACACAGTAGACAAGCTTCTCACCAAAGAATAAAACACATGGATTCTTATTGATAGAATGAGCAACATGCTTGGTTCTTCTGCTTCCATATACCCCACAAATATAATCTACTGGAATTTCGAATTATCCTAATTTCAATTTTTTGGGGATAGAAATCTCATTTTCCTGTTCATGTCAAACATGTATGGAAAGTCTCTATTATTATGTTTGCAATTCTATTCTTTTATTTTATTCTTTTCGAGTTCCTACTATACTATATAGTTCTTACAATTGCATAGTGGTTAATGAACTTTATACTTGTGCAGATGCTATTAAATCTCTGTTATTATGTTTGTGTCATCTCAATATCTGACATGGATTTACACTTGCATAATTGTAATCAGATATGCAACCAACCTTGAAAATAAACGAGTTGATCTATTTGAAGAGCCTGGCGAAGGAATAGGAGAACAAAATGTTTTGTTAGCATCCAGTAAGCAACTGTCATTATCTTAAACTGCTGTTCTTGGCATGTGGCTGCTTTAAATACTCTCTTCTCTGTTCTACTGATAAGATTTCCAAGTTAGAGCTGTATGAACTATGAATGCAACATACTTTGTATTTCTTTTCTTGGAACTCGTTTTGAAATATATCTGACATCTCTAGGTAACATGTGAAACTTCTATTGCTGTTACTACTGTTAGCATGTGAAGAACCAAGGTTTTAATTTGTCTTTTTCTTTTTTTAATTGGCAATTTGGTAGTAATAGGAAATTTGTTAATCTTGCTCATTAAGAACATTGCACAGATATCCCCCCCATCACACACAAAGTAAAATATCATCTTTATTTCCTCTCATTTCGAGGATGTCTCTTTTCTGTGTTCATAATTTAATCTTACTTGTTCTTTTCAAGATATATGCATATACATACATACACACACATACAAACACACATACATACATACATATATAGTTTATTCACTGGTAATGGGTTCTAAATTCTGCAGCTATGACAAATGAACAGCTGATGGATCGTGGAAACAGAATGATGGATGAAACTGATCAAGCCATTGACAGAGGAAAGAAGGTTAGTTAATTTGGCCTTTGATTTCAGATTTAGAAAGCAACTGATGTCTTTATGGGTAGTTATGTGACCACTACTTGTAGAATTGGAAGCAATTTTACTTGCTATTACTTCATTTTGTTCCTAAGTGAAGGTAGTGAGTGGTCAATATTTGCAACTACATCTCCTGTAAGTTTGAATGTAAGTGTAGCTCAAAGTGTTGGATTGTTGCTCATAGTCAGCCCTAAAAAATAATGGCAGAATTTTAGGGGGTGTTTGGTTCAAATAATTGGAATGGAATGAGAATGAGAACTCCATGGGTATTGGTTGGAAATTCATTACCGTTCTAGTCTAGTTCATTCAAATTATGGATTTAGGGTCTGGTCTGACCACCTTATTTTCAGTCCTTATCAGAAAAAATAAGTTCAGATTAGGTCTAATAAGGACTAATACTTCAAATAAGCAAAAATAAGGTCTGACACTCTCACAAAATAAAGTCTAATAAGTTCAGATAAGGTCTAATAAGGACTAATAAGTTCGGATAAGTTCAGATAAGCAAAAATAAGTTGAATGGAACAGGGCCTTAGAATCCATTACTAAGAGGGAGGTATGTAGATCTCTATCCATGAGGGAGTGATGGTTGTATCACATCCTTCTGTTTCATTCCAAAACTTTCGACCACACACCTCCTTGGCATTTTCCGAAGATGAGGAACCTGAAACTAGAACTTTCTAATTTAACATGTATCTTATGTGCTGCATTTGCAGTTTATTTAGATGGTCTTTCATTGATCAATAATCTTAGTGGACTGAGATGCACAAAAATGTGTGTGTTACATATATGTCATACATGGGACTCCACTCTTCAACATTCTGAACAATTTTAACCAACCTTATGAAAGCGTTAACACTTTCATTTGTTTGAGGCAGATTGTTCAAGAGACTATTGGTGTCGGAACAGAAACTGCAGCAGCTCTTAAAGCCCAGGTGAGTCATTTGGTGGAATTTATCGTCAGGGCTGGAATGGAGCCTCAATCTGTGATATGGGTCTCTTCATTATAAAACAACTTGCAATTTATAATGCTGTAACTTATGGGAGTGTGCAGACTGAACAAATGAGTAGGATCGTTAACGAATTGGACTCTATTAATTTTTCTTTAAAAAAAGCTACCAAGCTAGTCAAGGAAATCGGGCGACAGGTCTGCTCAACACCTGTCTTCTTTCTTTGACTTCTTAATGTTGAATGTCTTGTTGCTACTAACCCACTCATCTTTCTACAGGTTGCTACAGATAAATGTATCATGGCTTTGCTTTTCCTTATAGTGCTTGGAGTCATAGCCATCATTATTGTGAAGGTTGGCTACTAATATCCCATATTTCTTGTTATTATGGTTAATCTATTTATTGGGATTCCCCTTTTTCCATACAACAACAAAGCCTTAGCACCAAAATTCTTATGTCGATTTATGTCATATGATGTGACTATTACTAAAGTATTAATGCTGGTCGCCACAGACCTATTGCAACCCTCCTCCTTTATTCGGGCATGGGACTGGTTGTGAATGCCACAAGTGACACTCACAGGTGGAGTTAAACCGTCCTCCATCTGGAAAAATCTTGAGTTCTAACAAGGGAAAAATTTACTTGGAAGGAAAGTTTAAAGCATACTGAGTTCTTTAGATCTGTTAAGACGTGGCAGAGAAGCATGCACTGTGAGCTGTCTTTCCCATCACATTCCCATTTTTGCAGTGTACATTTTTGGCCATTGACAAGTTTGCCAACAAATTATTGTTTCAAACTGATACCTTGAATTATTATGTGTAGGAGTTGTGAAATAGTATCTAGCTCCTAAGTTGTGATCTTTTGAATGAATGGGGTGAAAAATTTAGAGGATATTAAAGTATCTTGAAATAACGCTCAGGGAATGGGCCATATGAGTCTATAAAAGAAAGCATATTGTAACTCTTCCCATTTCGAACTCAGAGGATGTTGAGGATAAAAGATGAGAAGATCAAGAAGTCTGCCTGCCTAAACCTTGATTTTAGCTGCATCAATACTCACCTCCATATGGTTGTCAAGGGGTTAAAGTGGTATAAGAAATTTACTTTCAGATATGCACATACGCCCTAGCTAACATTGGCCAGATTATGGTCCTAAATTGTGAGAAAGCATGTGACATGTAGTACAGAGCTATCCGAGCAAAATTGACCTCTTTCACAGGACAAATCTTCTCATTCTATAACCCCTTTCTATTGTGTAGTCTGAACATGTGTGGCCCCTATTGTCTGCCCTCCGATTTTTGTTATTTGTCAAGCTTCTCTGTAGCCTTCTCTGATAACAAGGGCAGGGGTGGAGAGAGGGTTGTGGGGCCAGAGGGAAAGGGGGTGCTGTGGTGGGGATGGGGAGGGGTTTGAGGCGGAGAGAGAGAGAGAAATAGTTGAGTGGGGGTAAAGCCGTAACAGTTAAGAGAAAAAAAAGACAGTGGTTAGCACAACAGGGCAATTCAGTTTTGCACATCACACTTGTTCATATGGCTGGGAACAGCCAGACAAGGAGGGATTATAGGCCTCTATTTGGGACTTATTGAGTATTGGTACTCAAAACTGTTCCGATTGGTACCATGAAAGCTACAATATGGGGTTTTGAGTACCAATTAACTTTTTTTTTCGTGTGTATGGGGAGGGGGAGGTGCAATAGAGCCTGAGATCCCACATGGAGATAAATCAAATAGAGACTAGCACTTCTTGGGAACAAGCTCCCCTTCCTCCCCTCTCCCCTTGGAAGTTCCAAACGAACTAACCAATAGAAGAAATATATCTTCTTTTAGCTACACATACTGTATGCTCTCCACACTTAATACTGAAGTTACTAATTTTAGGCCCTGTTCTTTTGGGCATAGTTTCAGTTCAGCTCACTTTAGTTCAGTTTAGCTAGTTTCTTCTCATAGTTTTAGTTCAATTCAGTTGAGCTCAATTCAGTTCAGTTCAGCCCAAAAGAACAGGGCCTTAGTTCTTGCTCAGCTCGGCTGCTTTTTTGGTGTATAGAAAGCCGCAAAGGGCAGTGATGTAGACAGTTATGATTCCAGGATATGACCCCAAAGACTTTTAGCCGACATCTAGCCAATTGCCATCCGTGCCTTCTGTGTGGGTTTGGGGAAAGGGGGATATGGACATCCTTGTTACTCCCGACTGCTATAATTTTCATCAACAGTCTATGTAAATTATCATGTTCATACATTTTTTCCAAATTATATGACTTCACATATGCTTAAATTGTTTTGCAGATTGTAAACCCAAAAAACAAAGACATTCGCAATATTCCCGGATTAGCACCACCAGCTCAATCACGAAGATTGCTTTCATATCCCTACTGAAGTCGCTAGCGAAGAAGAAGCTTCCCCAAGTTCATTCCCAGGATTCTAATTTTGGTTTCTTGCTGTTCATGTAAGCGTGTGAATGACTCTAACTGCACGTCTGCATCAAGGTCATTCTGAATCTGAGCCATTTAGTCAAGAATATATTCGAATTGGCAAAAAACTGGCTTTTGTAAGATATGTATTTGATTTGAAGCCTTCTTTACCCCTTGCCAAGAATATATTCTAGCTTATAGCAACAACAGCAGCTTCGTGCTGTAGGATTCAGCGGAGAGATATTGTAAAATCTATCATTCCTGTATTACTGTAATTTTGTGACACAAATGCTTTTTCAAGTGAGAAAACCGGCAGCATTCACACATGAGATGAGTTGCAACCTTTGTATAATTATATACTTAAATTCTATCTCCCTCTACAACTTTTTGATATTCTTTCCAGCTTGTTGCTTGTACTATTGTCGAATCTTGTATCTGTGAGAGACCGATTAATTTAATAGAGTTCATTGTTTTCAGATTAAGGCTTGATTACTTCTGTCTTCTCTAATTCCGTGCATCCGAGTAGTGTAGATCCATTAATGAAGCTATAATGCACATTGAAGTTAGTAATTCTTTTCTGTTACGTTGAAGATAATATTTATAGTAGGTTCATAGATGTATTGCACTTTTCATATTTTCACTATATAAATTAACGGGTTTGTAATTTTTTTTTTATTTCACAAATATAATTATATAATGGATCACATCGATAATAGTATTTAATTATTAAACCCTTGAACAGTACTTTATCTATAGTTAGTAGGTGCACTTATTTGGCGTGAACGCTGAACTAGGGTCTAGGAGTCTAGGTTGATAAAAAAAAAACTTATCAAAGTTGATGGCTCTTAGGCATAGAATAATTTGTGCTTGGCTAGGCGTCCAATTATTTGAGTCCTTTATGGACTCAAACGGGGTAAAGAAGTCATTTCAAGGACACTAATAGAAAGACAGAAATAAAATAGCAAAGGATTTACACGCGCGCGACTTGGGCACTTTTTTCTCTCTCTTCAACCTTTTCTTCCTCTATTTCTTCTTCTCTGAATTCCCCAAGTAAGGCAACTTTTTTCTCTCTCTTCAACATTTTCTTCCTCTCTAATCAATATATTCTTCTTCTCTGAATTCCCCAAGTAAGGCAAATCTTCTCTCTTCAACATCATCTCAACAAGTTATTTGGAGTTTCAAATTCTTCGTACCCGACTAATTTCGCATCTTCCTCTTCTTAGATTTGCAACTTATGCCCTGCATATGGCCTAATCTTTTATAGTCTCTTCGAATTTCAATTTATTTACACTTTATTTAGTCTGTTAAATCTCAAATGTAGTTACCAATCTTGCTTGTATAATTAATTACATTAATTTTATTTACAATTATCCAGATTTTTTATTTATGTTTTTTATATTTAGGGGTGAATGTTATCTGAAATTGGTGATTTGTTGAAATGGGTAGCTAATGTTTTGGAGGAATTATGGAGATTAGATCCCCTCGAACTCAGATCAAGAAGATGTGGTACACTGAAATAGAGCGATTTTTATGTGTGAGTGAGTTACCTTTGAGGTTGGTTATATTAGCCACGAATATTGCAGAATCATAAGTGACAATTCATGAAGTTGCGTATGTCATTGATTCTTGCCGGTCATTACAAGTTTACTGGGAGGAGAATCGAAAAATGGATACATCTGAGCTTGTTTGGGTTTCTTAATCTCAGGTATTGCTAGAGTATCATCATAAACTGATGTCTAGTTTCTAATCTTTCTATCGTCAATCCTTTTAGTTCTAATTTTACCGAGTCTTGTGCTGTAGTCTGATCAGCGTAAAGGAAGAACTGGTCGAACATGTGATGGCCAGATTTATAGGTTGGTTACAGGATCATTTTATACTAAGCTGCTAGAATTCGAGTCTCCTGCAATTTTAAGGCTATCATTGAGACGACAGGTGCTCCTTATTTGCTTTGCTGAATCAAAGGTTGGATTTTGTAGAGATAATTTGCATGTAAATTTGCTTGCCCTTAGGAAGCTGAATATGATGTTGCTTAGTATGCTGAAGGACTGGTCGTTCTAGTCTTCAAGTGTAAATGTGTAATTGACTCAAAGCTATGCTCAGAATAGAATTAAGCATTTAGCTCATAATAGAATTAGGCATTTAGCTATTTAAAAATGTTGCATTGTTCTATTAATTCATGTTTGGGTGATACCTTAGCTTCCTTTTTTCAGAATTTAGTGAACTATGTAAATTACTAAACATTGTTGATGATAGTTTTTAAAATCTAGTGAATTATGTAATTTACTAAACATTATTAATGATAGTCTATTCAAAAATTAAATCTATTGGTACAAAAGAGAGGCTAGACTGGTACCAATAAGATGATGGATTGTTACCAATTAGATAATGAATTGGTGCCAATGAAAGTCTAAATTAAATAGGATTTTTTGATTTTAATAATGCAATCTTTTGGCCATTCGCAAATAATAGAGCAACCTTTTGATTATTCCACAATAAGACAACCTTTATACCCTATTACCTATGGTAGGTCAAGTTGACCGGTGACCTGAAGAAATGGTAATTTTTTAATTAAAACCCATTAACAACCTTAATTCTAATTCATAATATTAAATAAACTTTAATAAAAAACCTAAACTAAATCCACACCCCCTCCCTCCCCTCCCCCACCACGCCACCCCCTCCCTCCCCTTCCCCTCCCACGCCACCCCCGCCACCCCCTCCCTCCCCTTCCCCCCCACGCCACCCCCCTCCCTCCCCTTCCCCACCACGACACCCCCTCCCTCCCCTTCCCCACCACGACAACCCCCCCTTCCCCAGCCACTGCCACCCCCATCCCTCCCCTTCCCCAACCACGACAACCCCCTCCCTCTTTCTCTCTCCCTCGCCATCCCCGACCCACATAATAACAACCATCCCCTAACCCCACCCCTCCATCCCCGACTCCAGCCCCACCTCCCCTACCCCGAAAAACCATCAAGAAGCCTTGAAAGAGGTGGTTGCGGCTCGCGCGGGGGAAGGGGGGAACTCTCTGGGGTTGGGTTTTGGGTCAAGTAAAAGAAGGGAGGGGGCAAATATGGGGTGGGGAGGGGGTGGCGGTGGACCCGACGGTGAGGAAAGAGGTGGCTCGGGTTGCGTGCAGGGGGTCGGGGGGGGGAGGGAGAGAGTGGCGTGGCAAGGGGTGGGGGAGGAGAGAGATGGGGTTTACGGTGGGGTGAGGGGGTTAGGGAGGTTTTATCCTTTTTTTTTTAATCTTTTGTTTTTAAATTTTTTTTATAAAATTTGTGTATGGAACCAATTATTATGCGACACGTGTCCCATTTTTACCTATTCTTCAGGTTATAACCGGTTTTGACCTACCCAAAGTTAATGGGGTATAAAGGTTGTCTTATTGTGGAATAATCAAAAGGTTGCATTATTAAAATCAAAAAATCCAATTAAATATATATTAAAATAGATAAGTTGATGGTAAAACAAAAAATTACTACTTATTGTTCTTACGATCTAGCAAGAAACTCTCAAGTCCAGGATTGAATATTTAATTAGGTTTAACATATCTTATTGTAGATCATCATTGTAATTTGGTACCTTGGTACCCCTGTTACTCTGTTAGGTCTAGATTGGTACCAATCAAAGTCAAGACGGTATCAACAAAAGAATAAATTGGTACCAATAAAAGTGTAGATTATGTTGGCACCAATAAAAGAATTAAATCGTTCTAACAGGAGAATATTAGTACTAATGGAAGAGTAATTTGGTACTAAAGAACTTGTACCAATGAAAGAGTAATTTGATACCCGTGTATTATGGAGTATAGACTAATACAATTTTTTCTCTTTTGAAGTCTCATTTCCTTATAAGTGTAGATTTGTTCATATTGCCATTATCACCTTGTCCCTAATATAATCATTTTTTTATATTCTTAATTTGCTTCAATCCAAGTTTGATAATTCTAAGGATATTCTCAAACTGTTTATTCTGATACGAATGTTATAATAGTTTGGTACCTGAATTATATTAAGGGAAATTCCACTTGGTACCACTATACTTTGGACTTTTCCATTTGGTACCCAAATTTTTTTTAGATTCCATATGGTACCAATGTAGTTTGGTCTTATTCTATACTGTAACATGATATTAAACAAAATATTAGTTTGGGGGTTAAATAGGGTTAGGAGTTTGTCTAATTTTGCGTAATTAAGGTTTTGGGAGTAACTTTTGTCATGAACGACCAAATTTAAGGTCCAATTTCGTAAAAAAAACAAGTAGGCATTTCTTGACACGTAAAACGAGGTTCAAGTCGTTTTTCTTTAATTTCGACTTCAATTTTAACCAAAAGAGCCAAAATGACTCCCAAACCTTAGATGAACTATTCTCGATGGACAAGGCACATAAACGAGGTAAATTACTAACCCTATTTAACCCAAAACTAATATTTTATTTAACGGAATGTTACGGTATAGAATAAGTCCAAACTACAGTGGTACCATATGAAATCCAAAAAAAAATTGGGTACCAAATGGAAAAGCCCAAAGTAGAGTGGTACCAAGTGGAATTTCCCTTATATTAATTTAGTACCAATTTCATTTTATTTGGTACTTGATTCTTCATACTTTGGTACAGTGTGATTTTTTATTTGGTACGAGTCTCATCAAATTTTTATACCAGAATACTATGAGATTTGTATTAATATTGAACTAGTTTGAGAATAATATATATATGTATTGATGTAGGAATAGGGCGAAGAAAAAAGGAAATTCCTTTAGGGAAGACAATACATACAATATTTAGAGTAAATAGTTAAATGATGTGCAATCTATCATGTTGACTATGTTGAACTAAGTTTGTAAGATCTCATTGTCTTCTTGTACACTTAACATAGAATAAATAGTTGTCAATTTATTTTGTCTATTTCTATGAAATAGTCATTGAACTTAAACAACACAGTTAAGAAAAATGACATTAATATTTTTTTAAACTTACTCTCGTACCAACATAAGATTAATGTATTACACCATAAGTTAGGAATTTTTCTAATATTTTTTGGTACTAATATAAGACCACCTTAGTACCAATTTAAGACAACTTTGGTACCAATTTAAGACTGCTTTGGTACTAGTATAAGATCACATTGGTACCAATACAAGATATGTAAATTATCGACATTGGCCAGTATCAAGGGTACCAATCTGTTAAGTGGACTGTACCAATGTATGATGTGCACGATACCAAATCTTTGTGCACATGATTTCACTAATGGAATCTAATACATTCACACTCTGTACAGGATCAAATCATATGTTTGAATTGTTCTATCCTAAAGGTGGTACTAAAGGAGAGGAACTTGATGTGTTGGATGCATACTAAAATAAAATATGCGAGTTTCATGGGTACCAAGATTAAATTATATGTCGAGTGTTACACTAATATTTTCTCATATATTCTATGTAGAATCAAATCATGTGTTTGAATGGTTACATCTTAAAGGTGGCACTAAGATTGGCCAATATCAAGGGTACCAGTCTGTTCATGGAGCATACCAAAGTCAAGTGTGTAGGGTACCAAAGTCAAATGTGTAGGGTACCAATGGAGTCCAATACTTTCTCATATAATCTATATAGGATAAATTCATTTATTTGAAGGCCTTTATCCCGTACATAACAATAAGAAAAGGAAATTGATGTGCTGGACTGAAAACCTGAAATAGGATTGACCAATATCAGCGATACTAGTTTGTTCAATGGAGGGTACCAAAGTTTTGTGTAGGGTACCAAGGTTTATCCTAATTTTACAATAGTGTAATACTTTCTTATAGACTCTATCTAGGTTGAATTCATTTATTCGACAGGCTCCATTATGTAGGTGGCAATAAGTAAATGAAATTGATGTGTTGGACTTAAATCCTGAAATATATTATCGATGTACAGTCATTGGATTATGTTTGATGTGTTGGACTTAAATCCTGAAATATATTATCGATGTACAGTCATTGGATTATGTTTGATGTGTAGGATTATATTATTAATTTACAGTAATTGGATTATGTTTGAAATTATTAAAGGCATAGTAGATCATAAAAGTTCAATATGAGCATATAAAATTATGTGATGTGTGCATAATATATCTACAATTGTCACACAATAAGATATATTATTTGATTATGTGAAACAAGTTAATTGGAGATTTAATCTATTTTGTATACTTTCAGTATCATGCTTGACACGCTTTCCCTAAAAATTACACTTCATACTCTATTGAGGATCAAATAGGCTCCAATTTCTCCAAATGATACCCAACTATTGTTCATACAATGGTTCCAACTCAATGATATATCCCAATTCATTGACATGATAACATGTGTGTTTCATAAGTTCATCCACATGCATCTCTTATCCTTAATAATTTAAATTAGTCAGAAACATTAAATATCATAAATTGGTCCATGTTCTAATACTTTAATAGAACGCAAGAAAGAAAGATCTTTAAGACTCTGTTTTGTAAACACCATGTATTTTATGTTGTTTAGGATGATACTAATAACTATGCTCTAATAATGTATATCTATTTTTGGAAGGTTCAATTCTAATCCCTGGAAATTGTGGTGCTAGTTAGGTCATATTTTTTTATTAGAAAAGCTTAGCTTATTGAGGTTTCGTGTGTAATTGTTGATGTCCATTAATAATCAATGTTCTTGTTATTGAGGTTTTTTCAATTGTATTTTAAACATATATCTTATTCTGAATTCACATAGGAGCTCAGTTTGGATTGAATATTTAGTTAAGTTTAACATATCTTATTGTAATTTGTAAATCATCATTGTAATTTGGTACCTTGGTACCAATGCTAGGGTAGATTGGTACCAATCAAAGTCAAGACAGTACCAACAACAGAATAAATTGGTACCAATGAAAGTGTAGATTATATTGGCACCAATAAAAGAATTAAAATAGGGGCGAATTATATTGGTATAGTATGATTTTTTAATTTGGTACCAGTCTCATCACATTTTTATACCAATATACTATGAGATTGGTATCAATGTTGAACTAGTTTGAGAATAATATCTATATGTATTGATGTAGGAACAGGGCGAAGAAAAAAGGAAATTCCTTTGGGGAAGACAACAAAAAAACAGTGGAGAGGGCGAAGTTGGACTTTCCAAGAGATTCAAGAAAAAGGAAAATTAAAAGCAGGTTGTTGTACTAGACTCGGAGATCGGTGATAGTAGTAGCACGGATAGTAGCACCAAAGTCAATTGTTTTATCCTAAAGGTGGCACTAAAGGAGAGGAACTTGATTTGTTGGACTCATACTAAAATAAAATCTACGAGTTTCATGGGTACCGAGATTAAATCATGTGTCGAGTGTTACACTAATATTTTCTCATATTTTATATGTAGAATCAAATCATGTGTTTGAATGGTTACATCTTAAAGGTGGCACAAAGATTGGCCATAATCAAGAGTACTAGTCTGTTCATGGAGCATACTAAAGTCAAGTGTGTAGGGTACCAAAGTCAAATGTGTAGGGTGTCAATGGAGTCTAATACTTTCTCACATAATCTATATAGGATGAATTCATGTATTTTAAGGGCTCCATCCTGTAGTTGACAATAAGAAAAGGAAATTGATGTGCTGGACTCAAAACCTGAAATTGGATTGACGAATATCAGCGATACCAGTCTGTTCAATGGAGGGTACCAAATATCTATGTGTAGGGTACCAAGGTTTAGTCTAAATATGTAGGGTGTTAATGGAGTCTAATACTTTCTCACATAATCTATATAGGATGAATTCATTTATTCGAAAGGCTCCATTCTGTAGGTGGCACTAAGTAAATGAAATTGATGTGTTCGACTTAAATCCTGAAATATATATAATTGGCCAATATATATCAAGAGTATCAGTCTAATCTATGGAGGGTACTAAAGTTAGATGTTTAGGGTAATAAGGTATTGTCCTATAGGTAAGAAGACACTTCATACTCTATTGAGGATCAAACAGGCTCCAATTTCTCCCGATGATATCCTATAGTTGTTCATACAATGGTTCCAACCCAATGATATACCCCAAATAATTGACATGATGTTCAATTGGCCTCTTCCTTGTACATTATTGCTCCAAACACTTGCAACCCATGTAAGAAGGGGAAGGTACCAATGCATGAAACATGATGTACCAAGTTAAAACTTGGTTCTCTCAAATGAGCTTCAATCTATTCCAATGATATATCCTATTGTTGTTCAATTGTTGTTCAATGATATCCTATTGTTGTTCAATGATACATGGTTCCAACTCAATGATATACCCCAATTAATTGACATGATGTTTAATTATTCTCTTCCTTCTACATTATTAGCCCAAATACTTGTAACTCATGTAAGAAGGGGAGGGTACCAATATATGAAGCATGAAGTACCAAGGTAACACTTGGTCCTTCCAATTAATTGGGCTTCAATCTCTCCCAATGATATCTTATTGTTGTTCATACATGGTTCCAACCTAATGATATACTCCAAATCATGGACATGATGTTCAATTGGCCTCTTTCTTGTATATTATTGACCCAAATACTTGTAACCCATGTAAGAAGGGGAGGGTACCAATGTATGAAGCATGATGTACCAAGGTAACACTTGGTCCTCCCAAATGAGATCTAATCTCTCCCAATGATATCCTATTTTATTTCATATATGGTTCCAACCAAATTATATACACCAAATCATTGCCATGATGTTCAATTAACATCATCCTTCTACATTATTGACTCAAACACTTGCGATCCATGTAAGAAGGGGAGGGTACCAATGTATGAAGAATGTACCAAGGTAACACTTAATACAAAGAAATGGGAACTTGATGTGTTGTACTCAAATCGTGAAATATGATTAACCAATATCAAGAATACCAATTTGTTCTATGAAGGGTTCGAAAGTTAGATGTATAACTACCAAGGCCGTGTGTAGATTTCATCTATGGAGTAATATTTTTTCATCACATAATCTATTAAAGATGAAATCATATGTTGTAAAGGTTCCATCCCTTAGATGGTACTAAGAAATGGGAATTTGATCTATTAGACTCAAATCTTGAAATAAGGTTAACCAATATTAAGGGTACCAATATGTTCCATGAAGGGTACCAAAGTCAGATGTGTAGGGTACCAATGCCTTGTGTGAATTTTGTTGATAGGGTCGTCTAGTACTTTATCTCGTACTCTATTGAGGAGCAATCGTATGTTTGAAAGATTTCATCCCTTAGATGGTATTGAGAAAGGAGAAGTTCATGTTTTGGACTCAAATACTGAAATTGGATTGGTCGTTGTCAAGAATACCAATCTGTTCAGTGGACGATACCAAAGTATGATGTGTAAGGTACCATGTCCTTGTATGAACTTCACTAATAAACCAAATATTTTCTCGCATATTATCTAGGATCAAATCATGTGTTTGATATACCCTAAATTATTGACAAGATGTTCAATTGGCCTCTTCATTGTACATTATTGGCCCAAACACTTGTATCTCATGTAACAAGGGGAGGGTACCAATGTATGAAGCATGATGTAATACCAAGGTAACACTTGGTCCTCCCAAATGGGCTCCAATTTCTCCCAATGATATCCTATTGTTGTTCATAGATGGTTCCAACCAAATGATATACCCCAAATCATTGACATGATGTTCAATTGGCCTCTGACTTGTACATTATTGACCCAAATATATACTTACAACCCATGTAAGAAGGGGAGGGTACTGTAGACACATAATCGTGTCTCCCCATTTAAGGATCCAATGATGAAACATACCGCGACATTAGTTGGCGTGACCCAACGGAGGAGCAATCTAAAGAACCATTCTAAAATGTGTTTCGAAATGATATTCTAAAGCCCAATTAATTGTTCATGATAATTAATTGTATTTTAAGCCCATAAAATGTTTTTAATCCATTTTAAAAACCCAATCAAATATTTATTATTTTAATAAATATTTTTCATAATCATTTCCATTATCTTCAATCAAAAATCAGATTTTTGATCCGTAAAATTCCATCTCCGAAATTTTAGGGATAGATTAGTATATTCGAAAGACGCGCAAAGGAATATGCTCGAATATTCCCGAATATGCGCCAGACGTGGGGGCTGCGCTCAACGTGCCACATGCGTCCAGCGCATTGGCCAGAACACGTCAGGCGAGCCAATGAGCGTCTGACATGTAGATTTCGTGACTCACACAGAGTCCTGCGTCAGACGCAAGTCTTGTGTGAGACGCAACTTTCTTTTCTATCTTTTCAAAAACACGTGTTTAATCTTGATTGGGCAGGCTGCGTCAGGCACACAAATGTGCGCCTAACGCGTGGCATTGTGCCTGCCACGTAGGCTTGCGCCTGGCGCAAGGCTTGCGTGCAGCGCACGCCTTCTTTTTCCTATAAATACTCCGTATTTTCCCGAATTACGGACGGCTTTTCATATTATTATTTTCACGCACATAAATTCTCTCGACTACTCCGAAATACTTCGAAAACACTCCAATACTTCAAACACTCCAATACTTTCAATCAATTCTTCATACTGCGTTCTTGGTTCCACGATTGCTCCGCCTAAAGATCGTTGCGCTCCTCAATCTAGGCCGCATAGGTATAATCCTGAGGATCCTTGAATCAACTATTTTTATATTGAAGTTACTAACAGTTTTCGTTGCTGATGTAGATCTTTAAGATAAAATCGCTATACTGTATATTCTAACCTCTTTTCAATACTTTATTTTATATTTCAAATTATTATTATTCATGCCTTTGTATATTATATGCCTGCCTGATCATTCTATGCCCATTATATGATTGTCCTGTTTCAATGCTTTTATCACCCACATGTTATTTTTGCTAAATAAGACCTAAAGAACTATTCTAACATTAATCAGATTAATTTGGACAACCTGTTAGGTTCCTTGTAATATTGATTGCATAATAACTTGTCACTAAAAATTAGTCTTTTATGTGTTTCCTGAACCAATTTAGATTAAATATTTTTAGGGTGTATAAAAATATTATTTGATTATTCTCTGGCATAAATGCTGCAATGAATCGATATTTAGTAGATGCCAACTTTGGGCGAATGTCGTTCATTATGACTATATTCGTACCCTCACTCCCCGAACTCAATCTTTGGTTCACTTTGACCATCTATGGAGTCAGGACGGGGAAATCTACATTGGATAATTTGTCCCTATGATTTTCCCATATCCAATTAGGTTTATGATTCTTCCTAAAAAGAATTGTTGGCGACTTCTTTCAATACAAAATAATTTTCAATAAAACCTTAACAGTGGGGGTAGTCAAATCTAATACACGCTCACACCGCGTACGCGAAATAAAAACCCGCCTACAATTTGGCGACTCCATTGGGGAGGATTTTAAAAATTAAATTTTAAATGAGTGGGTGAAACTTGAAAAATACGATTCATTCTTATTTTTATGCCTTTGAATAATATACAGTTTTGCATATGCATGGCTATTGTTCAGCCACCATAAGGACAATCTACCTTGCCTCATTAGCACATGTTCTATGTGTGAGGTCACCCCAGGGAGGTTTGCGCTTTGTCCTTCCAAAAAGCTTCCTGAGCGATTGTGTTGGATCTTAATCATAAGCAAACCTACCCAACCATGGGGCATTGTTCTCTTGTTCCTGACTTGAGACTGGAGTGCGTCTTACACGTGGCCACCTCTTTAAGCTGGGGTACGAAGCGTGGGATCAATCTCTTAGTCATGGACCCTTTTCAGACTGAACTTAAACCTGACCAATAGTTTCAAACATAGAACTGGACTTTAGGTTGGAACTTTTGCATCCATGTTATATGACATTTGCCTGTGATTGCAATTCTTGCCTGCTATTATTCTGTCTAATTGTCATTATTATGCGTCGTTCCTAAAACCGCGTCTAACAAATAAGAAAAAATTCGTCAATCGGCCAATTCGCCGCCTAAATCCCCGAAAAACGTGTCGGGGAATAGTGCGCCAAGCGCATTGTGTTGCGCTTGGCGCACCACTCCCGCGCCAGACGCACGACTGTGCGTCGCGCCCTGCAATGCTGCGCGACACGCAGTCTGTGCATCGCACGCTTTTCGTCAATTTAGTCGTCGTAATTGCCGATCCTACGTTCAGTCCTATGTGCGTGCGTGCATGCACCGCATTCGCGTAGTTTGGTTTAATTAGAGGTCTCACCTAATCAAACGTTCAAAAAATCAGTCTTTTCATGCAAGGTCAAGTCCGTCTAAAAAAAATGCATCTAAAGGGTCATTGTAGAGCTAGAGTTGTCATGCATGTCTACCTCTTCCCATTTCCTCCCCGCTGTTCAACAAATCTTTCCTATCATTCTTACCCTACCATATTCAATCAATTTAAAAAAAAAACTTACATCTTTTCAAAATCAATCCTACACCCGTGTCTATTCTACCTTTTTCAAAAAGCATTTACTAATCACCATCATACTACGACATTTCAAAAAAAAAAATTACTTTCAAAGTTAATCCATCATATTTTCCTAACAAAAGATAAAACAAGGGGTTCCTTTCAAAAACGAATTTTGAAAATTCTAAGCCCAATCCAAGCACCTTCAATCCAATTCAATCCAATCGACCCAATTCACTTGCATTCATTCTAGGCTCATATGCATTAGAGTCCATTTTGCATTCATATAGGGTCCATCTAATTTGAGTCCATGCATTCATATTAGGCCCGCTAGTATTGAGTCGATCTTAGGCCCATATAAGTCTAGTTCATTTCAAAATCTAGGCCCATCTGCATCTTTATGTGAAGTCTAGTCCAAGTCTATCCTTAATCAATTCCAATCTAAGTCTAAGTCTAGTCCAATCCAAATCTTAGGTCCATTTAGGCCCAATTCATATCCTAGGTCTAGTTTGCATCTCCATGTAGGCCCTAGTCAGTCTTCGGACTATAAAAATCCAGTCTTAGGACTATAAAAGTTCATCCCTTAAAGTCTAGCCTGTTTGCTCACCCGTAAGTTCAAGGTCTAGCATTCCTTAAGTCTATAGGCAATTGTTGTGTCTAGCCTGCTTGCTCACCCGTAAGTTCAAGGTCTAGCATTCCTTAAGTCCATAGGCAATTTTTGAGTCTAGCCTGCTTAGTTTAATGTAAGTTCCGAAGTCTAGTTGTCTAGCTTGCTTGCTCACCCGTAAGTTCAAAGTCTAGTTGCCTAGCCTGCTTGCCTTAAGTTAAGAGTTTGGCCTTCCTAGTTGTCTAGCTTACTTGCTCACCCGTAAGTTCAAAGTCTAGCATCCCATATAAGTCCATAGGCAATTTTCGAGTCTAGCCCGCTTAGTCTAATGTAAGTTCCGAAGTCTAGTTGTCTAGCTTGCTTGCTCACCCGTAAGTTTAAAGTCTAGGTGCCTAGCCTGCTTGCCTTAAGTTAAGAGTCTAGTCTCCCTTATTGTCCAGTCTTCCTTAAAGTCTAGCTTGCTTGCTCACCTGTAAGTTCAAAGTCTAGTCTCACCTAATCATTCAGTCTGCTTGCATAGTCCAGTCCAGTCCAGTCCATGTCTCTACATTTGCATATAGTTAGGCCCATCTCTCCATCATGGTCAAGTCTATACCAGTCCAAAACCCATAACCATTCTCATTTCAAAATCACTTTCCATTTTCATTTCCATTTCCATTTCCACTTCTCATTTCTCCTATTTCCATTTCTCATCTCCATTTCTCATTTCGAAAACATTATTTCTTAAAATTCACGACGTCCATTCGATTTCTGTTCAGGACAGGTCGTGAGATTATAACTTGGGAACGTCCAACAGCGAGGCAACAGGGTCAACCTACTCCTAGACTCGTCAAGCGCATCCTAACTTTTTCAGATGAATTTTCCGACTCTTCTGAATCATCATCTGAAATGGGAGACACTAATGAACAGCTTAGTGCCATTATGGCTCAACTCACACTGATGAACTCTCGTCTTGAGGAACAAGACAAAGAGATCAAGGCACTAAGGGAGAAGCTCACTGAGGAAGACGAGCAAGGCGACACTCCACCACCGATCAAAACCAACACAGAACTGAGATTCGAAAAACTCGAGCAATTGATCCAGTCAATTCCTGCGCTCGAGAGTCAGGCTCATGGCCATGACATTATTGATCCTGAACTAAGGGAAAAACTCCCCAAAAAGGTAACCTTGGGTGACCTCCCAAAATTCAAGGGGGTCGAAGACCCAGACGACCACTTGAGAGCATTTTTCATCTCTATGGCTCTCAAAGGCATGAGCAAGGACCTGTTTGCTTATGTCTTTCCTTTGACCTTGGATGCACATCCATCCAAGTGGTTCAGGTCACTGAATAAGGTCAAGCTAAATGACTGGGACTACATCAGAGAAGAGTGCCATAAACAATACATCTACAATACTCAGCTTCCCATTGGCCTTCGTGAGTTGGAGTTAACTAAACAAAACTCCAACGAAGACTTCGTCACCTTCCTTAACAGATGGAGGGATAAAGTTGCACAAATGATTAACAGGCCATTTCAGGAGGATCAAGTCCGCCTGGTGATCCGTAACCTGCGGTCTAAGTATGGGGATCATATTAAATTCCAACCCATAGAGTCTTTCACGAAGCTCTATACGGTAGGCTTGCTGATTGAGGAAGAGGTACAAGCCAACAAGAATAAGGCTTCCAACAACAACAACAACTCTTTCAAGAAGAGTAACAATAGCCCTTCTAGCTCCAAAAGCAATGAGGTCAATGCCATAGCTACTGAAAAGAGAGGTTATCAAAAACCTCAAAGGACATTCACACCATTAGGCATGCCCTTAGAAGAAGCATTCACTAGACTTCATGTAAAGGGAGCACTTCAGCCTATTGGCCCCACTCCAGATCCTGCTCCCGAAAATAGATCCAAGAGGTGGGATCCAAATGCCTACTGCAAGTATCACCAAGGGAATGGACACCCAACATCTGCGTGTTGGACCTTAAAGAATCACCTGCAGGATATGGTTGAAGACGGTAGATTGCCAATTCCGCCTGCAGCAAAAGTCAGCAATAACAGCAACCCCTTGGGCAACACCTAAATAACGTCGGGGCATAGTCATTTAACGCTAGTTTTCTAGGTTGAGTCGGAGAGTCCCTCCCCTAACTCCTTCATTTCCTTCCTGTCAAGTCTATGTCATTTAGGTTTTTATTTCTAATGAGCCTTGTTCTATTTATTTCTAATTAATTAATAAAATAATTGCGTTTTCATTTTCATTGGCCTTCCATCATTTTATTTATGCTTCTAATTCAATGATGAAACTCAAATCACCTAATGAACTTGACTAATAATAATAAAAAAGATCTGAAATAAAAAAAATTGAAAAAAAATAGACGTACTTTGGATCAGGAGTTATTCCCTCTTCCTTCATCACCTTCCATAAGCCATCATCCTTAAACCATCATCTCCATAAACCAAACAATCCCTTCAACATCAAAGCTCCACAAATATCCTTCAAACCTTTCACTACCCTAAACCAATGGATTGTGTGCAAGCCTTACTACATAAAAATCAATGCCAGGCAAAATAAAATAGTGAAAAAAAAATTCGAAGTGCAAAAAAATGAAAAAAGTAAAAACGCACAGGACAAAGAGAAAAGATTCAAAAAGAAAGAGCCAAAGGCAAATAAAAGTCAAGCTAAGGGGCTTGCACACAAGTTCTACTCCTCATTCAAATCCTTCAATACATCAAACCTTTAAAGCCCATGTAATCCAAATCCATAATCCTTACATTAGCCTTTAACCTTTCAACCTTCCATATTCAGCCTTAACTCCTTTTTTCAAGGTATGTCCAAGCCCGCTAGGTTGAAAACCCGAAAGGGCGGCCTAGGCATAAGATAGGGCACACAAAAAAAATGATAAAAAAAAATCAGATCTGGAACTACGAATGGTCTGATTCCGCAAGGATACGTAGGAATCCTCATCTCGAGGTCCGACCGCTAAAATAAAAATAAATTAGTCAAGGTCTAATGGTTTGACTTTCTAGAATTTAGGAGCATAATCTCTTTCTAGATCCCGACATGGACTCGAGTCTGCACCTAGCCTCGTTAAAGCCTTTTCCCACCTACATTCATTTAAGTCACAAATTTCAACCTTTTTATTTTTCAATCCATGCTCTACTTTTCCCTGAAGGACTCTCCGACAATTCCATGGTTTCTGGCGATAATTGACTTTGCCCATGTCAACTTCCCAAAGAAGAATCCCCAGTGAAAACTTTCAATGTTCAAGACATAGCAACTACATTTCAATATCAGATCAAGTACATTGCAATATCAGATCAAGTACATTTCAATTAAGGCTCAATGCCTAATTCAAGGCAAGCTCACCCAAAGTGGGGGCTTCCTACGTGTGGTGGTTCCTCCAATTTAAATCAAACTCCCGAAAAGTTGTAATCCGTGGATCTCGTGTACGAACCCCGATTGTTTACTAAGAATAATTTTCGAAAATCATTCTATGCATTTCTAATCAATCTATCATTCGATCATTCTACACATCTTCTAGCCTTGCAAAATCCTGACCTTGCATTGCAGCCTTGCAAAACCCTGACCTTGCATTGCATTTCATACATCCTAGTATTGCATAACCCTGACCTTGCATGACGTGTCGTCTCCCTTAGCTTTGCATAACCTTAATCCTTGCATTGCGTCTCATGCATCCTTAGAGAGTCTAAGTTTGCATTATTGCATCACTATGTGCTTATGTGAGTTGTTTGCACCTATCTGCTAACATCTTTCCCTGCAGGTAATCAGATTGCTTGTAGTTATTGTCCTGCATACAAACTTTGTTTTGCAGAGACCGGCGGTTATAGATCAGTTCTAAACTGCAGAGCGTTTAGAATCGTTCTCCGTCCCAATACCGTATACTTTGACTATCGGTTTCCTGAACCTCAGTCAAAGTGGGGGCTTCTGTAGACACATAATCGTGTCTCCCCATTTAAGGATCCAATGATGAAACATACCGCGACATTAGTTGGCGCGACCCAACGGAGGAGCAATCTAAAGAACCATTCTAAAATGTGTTTCGAAATGATATTCTAAAGCCCAATTAATTGTTCATGATGATTAATTGTATTTTAAGCCCATAAAATATTTTAAATCCATTTTTAAAACACAATCAAATATTTATTATTTTAATAAATATTTTTCATAATCATTTCCATTATCTTCAATCAAAAATCAGATTTTTGATCCGTAAAATTCCATCTCCAGAATTTTAGGGATAGAAAAGTGTCTTCGAAAGACGCGCAAAGGAATATGCTCGAATATTCCCGAATATGCGCCGGACGCGGGGGCTGCGCTCAGCGCGCCACGTGCGTCCAACGCATTGGCCAGAACACGTCAGGCGAGCCAATGAGCGTCTGACACGTAGATTTCGTGACTCACACAGAGTCCTGCGTCAGACGCAAGTCTTGTGTGAGACGCAACTTTCTTTTCTATCTTTTCAAAAACGCGTTTACACGTGTTTAATCTTGATTGGGCAGGCTGCGTCAGGCACGCCTTCTTTTTCCTATAAATACTCCGTATTTTCCGAATTACGGACGGCTTTTCATATTATTATTTTCACGCACATAAATTCTCTCGACTACTCCGAAATACTTCGAAAACACTCCAATACTTCAAACACTCCAATACTTTCAATCAACTCTTCATACTGCGTTCTTGGTTCCACGATTGCTCCGCCTAAAGATCGTTGCGCTCCTCAATCTAGGCCGCATAGGTATAATCCTGAGGATCCTTGAATCAATTATTTTTATATTGAAGTTACTAACATTTTTCTTTCCTGATGTAGATCTTTAATATAAAATCGCTATACTGTATATTCTAACCTCTTTTCTATACTTTATTTTATATTTCATATTATTATTATTCATGCCTTTGTATATTATATGATTGCCTGATCATTCTATGCCTATTATATGATTGTCCTGTTTCAATGCTTTTATCACCCACATGTTATTTTTGATAAATAAGACCTAAAGAACTGTTCTAACATTAATCAGATTAATTTGGACAACCTGTTAGGTTCCTTGTAATATTAATTGCATAATAACTTGTCACTAAAAATTAGTCTTTTTATGTGTTTCCTAAACCAATTTAGATTAAATATTTTTAGGGTGTATAAAAATATTATTTGATTATTCTCTGGCATAAATTCTGCAATGAATCGATATTTAGTAGAGGCCAACTTTGGGCGAATGTCGTTCATTATGACTATATTCGTACCCTCACCCCCGAACTCAATCTTTGGTTCACTTTGACCATCTATGGAGTCAGGACGGGGAAATCTACATTGGATAATTTGTCCCTATGATTTTCCCACATCCAATTAGGTTTATGATTCTTCCTAAAAAGAATTATTGGCGATTTCTTTCAATAGAAAACAATTTTCAATAAAGCCTTAAAAGTGGGGGTAGTCAAATCTAATACGCGCTCACACCGCGTAGGCGAAATAAAAACACGCCTACAGCTAATACTTGGTCCTTCCAAATGGGATCCAATCTCTCCCAATGACATCCTATTGTTGTTCATACATGGTTCCCACCTAATGATATATCGCAAATCATTGACATGATGTTAAATTGGCCTCTTCCTTCTACATTAATGGCCCAAACACTTGCAAACCATGTAAGAAGGGGAGGGTACCAACGTATGAAGCATGATGTACCAAGGTAACACTTGGTCCTCCTAAATGACCCCAAATCTCTCCCAACAATATCCCATTGTTGTTCATAGATGGTTCTAACCAAATGATATACTCCAAATCATTGACATGATGTTCAATTGTCCTCTTCCTGTTACATTATTGACCCAAATGCTTACAACCCATGTAAGAAGGGGAGGGTACTAATGTAGGAACCTTGATCTACCAAGGTAATACTTGGTCCTCCCAAATGGGGTCCAATCTCTCCCAATGTGATCCTATTATTGTTCATACATGGTTCCCACCTAATGATATACCCCAAATCATTGATATAATGTTCAATTGGTCTCTATCTTGTACATTATTTGCCCAAACACTTGCAACTCATGTAAGAAGAGGAGGGTACCAATGTAGGAACTTTGATATATCAAGGGAACACTTGGTCCTCCCAAATGGGGTCCAATCTCTCCCAAAAACATCCTATTGTTGTTCATGCATGGTTCCGACCTAATTATACCCCAAATCATTGACATGATTTTCAATTGGCCTATTCCTTGTACATTATTGGCTCAAACACTTGCAACCCATGTAAGAAAGGGACGGTACCAAGGCCTTGTTCTAATTTAACGAAATCCTATCAGCCCCCATTCGAGTCCAACACATAAAGTTCTCATTTCTCAGTGCCACCTAAGGGATGAAACACTTCCAACATGTGATTTAATAAGTATGGTTTGGTACCCTTATGTGAAGGGATTGTTACGAGTGACATTTATATCACTATTAGGGGTAGTATTTTGGGTTTTTTTCTAAGTTGTTATTCTTTTTTTCTTTTAAAACCTTCATTTTTTTTCGTAATTTTGTATCTTAATTTGTTAAATTAGTGAATTTTACTAGGTTTTAGCTCTTGATTTTTTTTATATCTTTAATTCTTTTCTTACACTTTTATTGGTACCAATTTATTCTCTCATTGGTACCATCTCGACATTTATTGGTACCAATCTAGCTTTCATTGGTACCAAACTATATTCATCACCTACTATAATTTGTTTAACCTTAATTATTCTCTAGACTTGAGGGTTATGAGCCCACAAAATAATAAACTTTTGATAAACCTTAAGTTACATTATCACTTTAACTTAGTACCCAAAATCATACAAGCAAGCATAATGTAACTAATTATATGAAACATTAAAAGTAGTAATAGACAAATAGTAAACCTAATTAGTAATGCCTACCGACGTTCGCAAAAGTTCACAATCGTCCAATTAGTTACTAGTTTGTCAAGCTCCAAGGTGATGTCGTTCAAGAGGCTACATTATCTATTTTATGCCTTTATTCATCGAAATAGTACCCTGTTTGTTTCAAATTGGTACTAATCTAACATGAAATTGGTACCATTCTTATATAAAATTGGTACCATACTGATATACAATTGGTAGCATTCTGCTTCGAATTGGTACCATTTTGACTTCACATTGGTATCATTTGGATAAAGTTTTCTTTTGAACAAGTGGTCGATTTAGACTTTCATTGGTAATAGTTTTTTCATTCATAGGTACCTCAATGATAAAAATAACAATTTGCTTAGCCCTACTAAGACACTCTCCTTGACTAACAACTAAGGAATTACAAAGAAAGGATTCTAATTACAAACAAAATCAAATTAAGAGAACTAGAAAATGAAGAAGAGATTAAAGTTTAAACAAAATTACAGCCTAAACTTTATTTTAGAGAGAGAGAGAGAAAAAAAGAGGAAACTTGAAGATTAGATGAAAGAGAGAGAAAATCAGTATTAAACCAAGACAACAAAAAGGCAAGAGCTACTATCATCCACAACCCAATAATCATAGACAAATAATAAAAATCTTAATTTTTAATCCTACAAAACTCCTCTTAAACAAACCTTCCAAATTTTGGAAGACCCTATTTTCTCGATCTATTACTTTTGATTTTTCAGCAATCTTAATCTGTTCCTCAACCCTTTTTAATATTGAAGTGAATTTGTTATTTAACTTGGTGTGCAGCTCCTTTAATGGTGCCAAAATTTCTCTGTTTCTCTTTCTTTCACAGTCTGTTTTTCTCTCTCTTGCTTTTTGTTTATTTCATCCTCACTCACTTGTCTTTGTGGGAGTATAACACACGCGCTAGATTTTTTTCTCTCCCTTGTTTTTTTCCTTGTGGGCCCCACTTTAATTTACTTTTCTGTTTTTTTTTGGTGTTTGAGTCTCTTTTGGACTCAAACAGTTGGACGTTGGGAGTTTCTCGAATAATTTCCATGTAAACATGAGAAATTATGGCCTCGTTTAAGGTTAGTAATCCATGTGTTCTAACTTCTATGTAAGGCTCCAATTAGTTGGAAAGATAAATTACACTAGAAGATTACTATTTCTTGAAAAAATTGTTTTCAAGGGAAAGTACAATTGTAGGCGTATTTTTATTTCGCCTACGCGGTGTGAGCGCGTATTAGATTTGACTACTCCACTGTTAAGGTTTTATTGAAAATTGTTTTGAAAGAAGTCGCCAACAATTCTTTTTAGGAAGAATCATAAACCTAATTGGATATGGGAAAAACGTAGGGACAAATTATCCAATGTAGATTTCCCCGTCCTGACTCCATAGATGGTCAAAATGAACCAAAAATTGAGTTCGGGGGTGAGGGTACGAATATAGTCATAATGAACCACATTCGCCCAAAGTTGGCCTCTACTAAATATCGATTCATTACAGATTTTATGCCAAAGAATAATCATATAACGTTTTAAACAACCTAAAAATATTTAGTCTAAGTAGGTTCAGAAAACACATAAAAAGACTATTTTTGGTGACAAGTTATTATGCAATCAAATTACAGGGAACCTAGCAAGTTGTCCAAATTAATCTGATTAATGTTAGAACAGTTCTTTAGGTCTTTGATTAGAAAAAATAACATGTGGGGTGATAAAAGCAATAAAGCAGGGACAATCATATAATAGGCATAGAATGATCAGGCAGTCACATAATATATAAAGGCATTGAATAATAATAATATGAAATATAAAATAAAGTATAGAAAAGAGGTTAGTATATACAGTATAGCGATTTTATATTAAAGATCTACATCAGGAAAGAAAACTGTTAGTAACTTCAATATAAAAATAATTGATTCAACGATCTTTAGGCGGAGCAATCGTGGAACCAAGAACGCAGTATGAAGAATTGATTGAAAGTATTTGAGTGTTTTCGAAGTATTTCGGAGTAGTCGAGAGAATTTATGTGTGTGAAATAATAATATGAAAAGCCGTTCATAATTCGGGAAAATACGGAGTATTTATAGGAAAAAGAAGGCGTGCGCTGCACGCAAGGCTTGCGCCAGGCGCAAGCCTACGTGGCAGGCACAATGCCACGCGTCAGGCGCACATTGGTGTGCCTGACGCAGCCTGCCCAATCAAGATTAAACACGTGTAAACGCGTTTTTGAAAAGATAGAAAAGAATGTTGCGTCTCACACAAGACTTGCGTCTGACGCAGGACTCTATGTGAGTCACGAAATCTACGTGTTAGGCGCTCATTGGCTCGCCTGACGTGTTCTGGCCAATGCGCTGGACGCACGTGGCGCGCTGAGCGCAGCCCCTGCGTTCGGCGCATATTCGGGAATATTCGAGCATATTCCTTTGCGCGTCTTTCGAAGATACTTTTCTATCCCTAAAATTCCGGAGGTGGAATTTTACGGATCAAAAATCTGATTTTTGATTGAAGATAATGGAAATGATTATGAAAAATATTTATTAAAATAATAAATATTTGATTGGGCTTTTAAAATGGATTTAAAATATTTTATGGGCTTAAAATACAATTAATCATCATGAATAATTATTTGGGCTTTAGAATATCATTTCAGAACACATTTTAGAATGGTTCTTTAGATTGCTCCTCCGTTGGGTCGCGCCAACTAATGCCGCGGTATGTTTCATCATTGGATCCTTAAATGGGGAGACACGATTATGTGTCTACAACTATTATAGCTTACTTTTCTTTTGTTTAGTTTCTTGCATGAAAAGCTAGAGAAAAAAAGAAAAACATAAAGTTGGAAATGAATGGGGAAAGATGGACGGAAGGAAGGTGAAGGAAAGTGTTTTTCACTATTTACAGATGTGTTTTTCATCCTTTATAAACCAAATAAAGAAAATAAAAACCATTTGTTCGGATAAATAATTTTCGCCCGACTAAACACTCTCTAAGTAAAAATTTGGTCGGATAAATTGATCGATTATCCATTTTCGATTGAATTTAAAATCTAGACAAATCTAACTCAATAACAATAATCAATTTTTAGTTGTCTACTATAAGTGAGTATTCTACCTATCACCTAATGAATAGATGTAGTTATCCCCATCTTTTTTAGTAACTAAACTTATTTTTCAAGTGACTTTGAACATTGAAACTCTCATTTGACCATTAACGTCTTTAACCTGAAAAAATAGTACTATACTACTATATTCGAGATGATCAACATTTACTTGACCCGACTTGAAAATTAGCTATTTTTTGGATATAATGTTTCAACCCGTGATTTAGGCCACAAAAAATACGGGCATGGACAACCTAAATTTGAATAATTAGGCTAAATTGTGGCCTTGTCTGAAAAGCTCGCTTGGTAGCCCCAAACAGGCCCGTTTTGGAGTTATCGATGGCCCATGGGCGAACTACAAAAATGGGGCCCCTACTTAATAAGTAATATAAAAATTTTCAATTTCTAGAGTATGCAATAATTAGAAAAAAATTTGTAAATCACAATTTTTATTACGTTAAAAGACAATCTAATAAACTAGTCATAATATAACCTAGTCGACATTCGATAATAAAAAAATTTAGAATTTGCAAAACCAAAATAATCCAAATAAAGAACAAAATTGCAGAGAAAATAGTGAAATTACTGGAACGTTTTTATATGATTGGTGGAATCTCCTTAAACAATTGAGTTCTTAGAGTATCAAACCAATGAAAATACAACTCATCATGAACCAAAATTCTAAAGTAAAGGATGAGAAAAATAGTATAAGAAAGAGGAAAAATTAAAGAGCAATTGAGATGCGAATTAAGAACAACTAAAGGAGGAGTATTCAAAAGTAAATTTGTAACTCATGAAAAGATTTTGCAATTAAATTAGAAAAGAAGGTGGAGAATTCTTATAAAAAAAGAAACTCAAGTGGAGAATTAAATAAGTATGGTATAACTATTAGCTATTCAAGAAAAAAAAAGTATGGTATTACTTGAAAACTGCCAAAATGGATGGTTAGGAAAGAAGAGGTTAAATATACTCATTCAGCGCTATTCACGGCTTCGTGGTTACAGTGGAATTTATCTATTTTTTTTGCTTTTCTTAATTGTTTACCTTTACTACTTTGGATTTGGTATATGGGGCCCTGGACACATACCCCTCTCGCCCAGGCCCAAATACGGCCCTGGCCCCAAAATATCGGGTTTTGTCGTTTTGGTACGAAAAAAGTTGGCCTAACTCGGACCATTTGTTGTGAAAAGTTTGGCCCGACTCATGATCACTAGTACTACTATAAGATTTAAATTGCAAAATATACAAATCCAAAGAAGATTAATAGATATCTACACCATGATGTTATGATATTTATGTTGGTATAAATTTGAAAATGTTATATTTATGTTAGCATTAAATGCATTTCCTAAGAAAGTATTATTTGAAGAATTAATGAAACAATCACACGTCAATCGATATAACTAATGCTTATTTATTGCTTAATATTTTCATTTTTAACTTCTTATATGTAGCCTTTAAGGCTACATATAACATTTCCCTTAAGCTATTAGTACTTTTTATAACTTTGATAAAAAAAGACAAAATATAAACATAAAATATGAAAGGCAGGACCCGCAGGAGGTAACTCGTGAACAGAAACCTAAACCGTGAATTACTCCCATTCCCATAGTGGTAGTTATTGTACTTTTTTTGGCTATTGTGAAAAAAGAAGAAGAAAGAACTCCCCCATTCCCATAATTGGCTTGATGTATGGTGCGGTGATGATGGTGATGTATATCATATATTGCATCATGTGTTTAGGTCATGCTGACCTGTACAAGACTTTGTTGCTTAATTTTCCCGGAAGTTCCTATTTCTAATTGGATCATGACTTCATGAGTGACTTTAATACTCTCCCAACTCCCAAGTCCCATCCGTATAATAATCATAAAAATATGGATCTAGTCATTTAATGTAACATAGTATGAATGAGACTTCTATTCCTTGTGTTTTTTTCTTTTTCAATTTGCTATCTCCTCAGTCCTCCCTAATCCCTATTGCACCGTCCTCACCCCGATTTTATTCGTTCCCATGACTCCTACCAGAGTACCAGATCTAGTTACCAAAGTCTTCCATCTTTGTACTGATTTAGTTGCTATAGTACATTGTTAACGTTTCAATGAGAGTTCGTTCCTTTGGAATATCCTCTAGATCGACACAATAAGTGTGCGTTTTTTATATTTGAGTGTCAATAAATTTTGGATGAAGAAAGTATGTATATCTCCTCTAAATCGACACAATGAAGTGTTCTTTCTTTTGGAATAAGTTTTAGGTTTAATAAGCTTAGATATGCTATATTAAACAAATTAGTTCATATAAGTTCTAATAAATTCTAGCGCATTATAGAACAATATTCAATAAGCTCTAATAAGGTCAAAAGATCCAATGAGTTTATATAAAGTCTAGGCAAAATTAGATGAAAAGAACATAGTTATGTTTGACAAGTTTAATTCAGTTCATATTTTTTCTGCTTTTTTGTTTTGTTTTTGATTCCACATTGTGTGTTAGTTTATCTTTTAGCCGTAAAATATTGAGTATCCTTTTCTAGTTTATAACTAGATCAAGAGAGGCAAGAGCTTAATTGGAAAGATAAGTATCCATTTCATGATTGAAAATGTATGAAGAGGAATAACAGAGAGTTTTGAAATTTATACTTTTAAAGATGTCATAATCTATAGATTAAAAAATAGAGAGATTATTATTTCAAACTTAAGTAGACTTTCAATATAAATCACAAGTCACAACGATTATTTAACATACTATATAAACAATATTGTATAACGGTGTGTTTTCTTCACCTTAAAAACTTAACTTTTAAGTCTAATAAGTTTCAATCAGGTCCAATAAATTCTGATATATATTCGAATAAAAAGATTGTTAATTGATAAGTTTCAATCAGGTCCAATAAATTCTGATATATATTCGAATAAAAAGATTGTTAATTGAAGGAAGTATAAGAAAGTCCAATAGCTGCCACTTATAGCAAGGTAGGCCAAACACCAAAAATCACCTTAATATAATACTCCACTTCACTGTTCCTCACTCCTCAGTCCAATTGAGATTTGTGAGACATGATGACCAACAGCGCTCGCAAAATTCACTTTGTAAAAAAGTTTTGGTATGTTTCTTACCTTTTCTTTAGAGCACAACCAATGGTTGCCCTATAGTTTGTGGTCATTAATTATTTTATTACTTCATCACTCTTCCACCTACCCTGTCATATTTTCTCTCTCCTCCAATTCCTTCTTTGCTCCTCTTTTTCTTGGTCCATCAAGAAGAGCTGGACATTAATTTTTTGGCCAAATTTTTTCTCTCTCCTAATAAACTAATATTACTTTTATATTCTCACTCCTCATAACCCACAAGAAAGGCAACGGCTGGGAGTACTCTTAGCTTACCCTCATTCCGCCCATTTTGCTCGTGTATAATTATTTGTCCACCCTAATAGTCATAAAGAAAAATAAATACAAGAGCATCATCTATGATAATCTAAAGAAAAATTATCCTTCTCTTTCTTCAATTTAAGTTCATCTCACAATCTTTATTTAATATTTTTCTCTTATAACAATCACCAAGACAGAAAGAGTTTATTAACCCTCTAAGAAATACATAAAAGTTATGAAAAAATATAGCAAAATGGGTTTCATATTAGAGCTCGAAAACCTAAAGTCATTGGTAATTTTTATTTTGGATTTTTTAAATTGTAGTTTTTTTTAGATAGGTAAGATAAATAACCCTACTGAACCGACACCTCACTCAGGTTTAACTAGTCAGGTTTGCAGGTCAGACTCCTTGGGAGTTGGGAGGGAGGGGCGATGGCAGGGGAAAAGCCAGACTTGGTTGTGGAAGGGGAACCAGTTTGACATAGAATTCTAAACATGATTATGGAGGGGGGCTAGTTCACTAATAAAATAACTTTTATTTTCACTTTCTTAATCTTATTAGCCTATTACAATCATTACAACTGTGCCTATCATGAAGGTGAACAAAGTTAACAAAGTTTGTAAGTGAACAAAGTTAAGCTAAAAAAATGAAAACACTAAATGACGAAAAGAGAACTATAATCTATTTTCAACACAACTATTACTACTTACTACTAATATGATTAATTATATCGTTTGTACTGGGATTAGCCCAAGACTAGACGAGTATTTGACCATCTTGACTGTGTGGCAGATTAATTAGATTACAAGCGGGAATTCGGTTGGTAAGGTAGGTAATCTCGATTGAAAATTAATAGTTTTGTTGAAAAAAAAAATTATTGAAATTTTTATGTGAGTTTGAAAATAGAATTAAAAAGAGAGATGATGCTACAAAGAGTGATGGTAGAACTACATATGAATCAAAATTTTCCTGATAGTATTCACCTCTCGTTGATGAACATGGAGTAAGAATAGATGTTCCTGTTACTTATGAATGGAAACTAAGTCAGACTTTATAGCATGTTGCAGGCTTTTAAAATCTTTTCAGAGTCTTTTGGTCTACAAGCAAACAATCATAAGACTTCTTTATATGCTTGTGGCATGAAGGAAGATGATATCTAGAGAGTGACGGATGTTTCTGGGTTTACTCATAGCAATATGCCTTTTATGTATCTAGGTGTGCCCATCTGTTTAAAAAGAATCTCAGTTGCACAACGTGAGGAACTCATTGAGAAGATGACTGCTTGAATAAGGGTCTGGACTCTGGAGTACAAGAAACTTATCCTATGTTGCTAGAATGCTACTTATTAACTTTGTGCTGATGAGTCTTCATATGTACTGGTCTCAGGTTTATATATACTGCCGAAGAATGTGTTGTTTGGTATCACAAGAGTTTGCAAGACTTTTTTGTAGAGTGGACAAGCTTTTAACCAAAAGCCTGGCTATATAGCTTGGGATAAGTTGTGTTGTGAGAAGTCTAGTTGAGGATTGGGATTTAGAAATATTATTCTATGGAATATTGCTAACATGGGGAAGTATGCGTGGGCGGTCTCCACTAAGCAAGATAATGCTTGGATAAAAATAGAGAGATTTTAAAGATGTCATAATCTATAGATTAAAAATAGAGAGATTATTATTTCAAACTTAAGTAGACTTTCAATATAAATCACAAGTCACAACGATTATTTAACATACTATATAAACAATATTGTATAACGGTGTGTTTTCTTCACATTAAAAACTTAACTTTTAAGTCTAATAAGTTATTTACAAGAATTGGCAATGTAGGAATGAGTCCTACTGGCATGCTAAAATCCCTAATTAGGGCTGCACACAAACCGGTCCGGACCGGAATCTGGACCGGATCGGACCGGAATCTAGACCGGACCTAGGATTCCGGTCCGGTCCTCGGTCCAAGGAAAAAGTGAATTCCGGGTAACCGGTCCGGTCCGAGTAAAAACGGGTGGAAACCGGTCTGGACCGGTTGACCCGGTTTTTTAAAAAAAAATGAATTTTGCTTTTCCTAAGTCATTTACTAAAGACTGAACCCTAGCCCATTTGTTGTTCTCCTCAGCCGCTTCTCTTCTTTCTCTGTCTTCTCCAAGTCTCCCACTACAGTGCCTTCTCCGACGCCAGGCCGCCAGCCTTCTTCGACGCCTCTCAACACAAAACAGCAGTGCCTTCTCTTCTTTCTTTGTCTTCTCCAATGCCTTCTCTCTTTATTTTCGTTTTTTTTTTCAGTGTTATTTCCTGTAACTTTGTGATTTTCTAATCTCATTCCATGTCTTTCAAATGGATTTCTGTTTTTTTTGTTCTGATTTTCTACGTGTTGCGTGATTGCGTCAACTGAGTTAGGCTCGCATAGTTGAATTTCTCTTTTTTTTTTATAGATACAGATAATTGTAATGGAATTATGGATTGACATGCTTGCACAGTTGGCTTCCACTATGGTTGTTTGGATGTTGTTCATAGAATTTTCAGATCTTATCCTCCAGTTGATCTTTTTTCTTTTTTTTTTTCTTTTTTGAAAGAGATCTTTTTTCTTTTGTTTCTCTTTTGTAGGGTATGTGCTTATTATTTATGTTAATATTTAGATTTCTTAGAGAAGTATATGTATTTTTATTTTCAGAATCATGAGATTTATTTTAGGTGCTAGGAATCATGAGCAGCCTTTTTTTTCAATTAGGAAAAAATACCCAAAAAATAAAAAACAGGTCCAACAGGTCCAGACCTGGACCGGACCGGAAAAAGCAGGTCCGGTCCGGTCTGGACCGGAATCATAACCGGTCCGGTCCAGGTCCGTGCAAATACATTGAACCGGTCCACCGGTCCGGTCCGGTTCTGGACCGGTGTGCAGCCCTAGGCACCCTAATAACAATGCTGAGAATTTTGGCAGCTTTACCTAAGAAAGTTTCTAGTAGGAATGAGTCCTATTGGTTTTTAAGTTTGTCCTAATGTTTCTGTCATGCTTGGAGAGATTTATCTTTGGTTCTTTTATAGATTATGCTTTGCATTTGGTGCCTGCCCTTGGGTTAAGGGAGTCGAACTTAGTTGTTTTGCTTCTCCTTAGGGTTGGCTAGGTTGTAAATTTGTTGTTTGATCAATATACTTACTTACTCAGCAAAAATAATCAATGATATAAAGATAAAAAAAGATGCATTGGTATTTGGTAGCTATAAAGAAACAACAATGATAAAAGAAAAGGAAAATAAAATGAACATTAACCAACATCCACTGGATTTCCAATTCGCTATCACACCATCACTTTTTTACTTCGTCAATCGTCTCCTATTGTACATAATTTATAGCAATTACATTATAAGTATAGTAAGGTAATGTTTAGTTCGACTTAACTGAACTTATATAAGAATATAAATTTAGATAAGTTCCATCAAATTGAGATAAGTCAAAATAAGCTGAATAGAACAAATCTTAAGATACAAGTTACTATTAAATAACCCGTACATTACATTTAATCAAATACTAGTTACTCTTACAACTTCTACATCCTATTTTTTTCCTACACCTCAAGTCCATCCGTCCAGGTCTCCACAACCACCAAAACCACTATTCATATAGCCTCCACAATTGTGTACCCACCTCAGTACTCTCACTCTCCTACAATAATCGTACGTCTCGTATGTTAACTCGCAAAATCATATACTCCCTCTGTTTTTTATCATTCTCATTTTTCTATGTGCGTCTCCCATTGCACCTCTTTGAGCTTAATTTTTTTCCCGTTATATATTAGTAAAAATTATAACTATTGAATATTAATAAAGTACTAACTGAGACGAATCAAACAAGACTACATGACTATATTTTTTTATCTTATAAATTATGATAGATTGAGAAGATTCTCTCTAAGTATGAATAGGGTCAAAATTCTAAGTAAGAAAGATGAAAAACAGAAGGAGTACATAATACCCCCTCTAATTCACAAAAAATGAAACATTTTACATGGTTCCAGACTAAAAAAGAGGAGAGATACATAAAAAAGAAAATGGACCGATGTAATGGAAAAAAGGAAAAGAGAAGACGAACCATCAAATAAAACAATATGCAAAGATTAAGTTAACGTAAAACGTCCAAATCATGATTTTAATACTCCATCTGTCTTAGATTAGTTTAAACAATTTTTTTTCATCCGTGCCAAGATAATTTGAGTATTTCTATTATAGAAATCATCCCCCAGTACAATTCTAATGCTTCTATACTCCCTTTGGTATATTCCCTTTGGCTAACCATACTCTCTTTCTCAATTATAATTACCAATTTGGAATCAAGTAATTCTTAAGCTTATTGAGAATTTAAGGGAATACTGTAAGACATAAATAATCTTGTAGAAAATTCCAATAATGACCATCTTTATCTTGTCAAAGACCCAACTACATCTAAAGGTTTTGACCTGATGAGAATCAACTTACGCTTTGGCTTAAGATGGGGTCCACACGTGAAGTTTAGGTGTGGAACATCTCGAATAAGCGATTTTTCCCCATATCTTCTACTAAAATAGTCGTTGTATCGTCAAAAATTTTATCATACACTCGGTGTATCATGAGCACGGTGCATCTAAAGTTATTTTTGTGCTAATTGCTCATTTAAAATCATCCAAATGAGCAAAATATACTAAAAAAAGGAGAGTTTTAAATGAGCAAATTAGCAAATGAACAAAAATTAATACCCGAGTGTATGATGAATAAACTCGTTGTATCATAGATGTCATCCAACATTGTTGGGAAAGTTTTGTGCAGGTAGTACTTAAGATTTAAGATTGAATCTAGTCTAAATTATTGTATTTAGTCGCTTTCTAACTGTTGAAGCTATGATGTATAGCGCACACCACATGTGAGTGTCCCACATTGATTAAAGAAGAGAGATGGGTTCACTTTATAATGCAAAGGGGCTACTCCCCTTATTGCCATATGGTTTTAAGGTGGAAACTCCTTTGGTTGTGAAGTGGACTCTCTCTCCTTGTGATGGGTGCGGCCCAGGCCCATATTTAACACTAACACAATAAAAAACAGTTTTATTGGAAGAAATATATTTTTCAATTAAAAGCATTTTTTTTGGAACAAGAACATGAGTATAGATTAGTTTTTATTAATATGATTTCCTGTTAGAAAGAGAAGAAGAAAAAGAAAAAAAGATGGAAGGAAAATAAAGATTAACGAGGTTCATTTTTAAGGAAAATTTATTCCACCTATAAAATTAAAATTATATGGGTGTGTTTTCTTCACTGAAAAAAATAAATTCTGGTTTAATATGTTCATTAGTTTTATTAAATTCTAATAAGTTACAATAAGTACAAATAAGCTCATATAAATTCTATATCATGAGTTGAACCCTAAGTTCCCGCACCTTATAAAATAAATTTTAGTTCCTGCTAATAAAGTCCGATAAGTTCTCACACCTTATAACATAAGATTTAATAAGCTGAATACATTCAGACTAGTTTCCAATACGTTCTCACATATAAGTTTAGATAAGTTCCAATAAGTCGTATACCTTATTATAAAGTAATTTTAAGTTTCATTAAGATTAGTTAAGATCTATGCACTAAATTTTAAAAATAATAAGGTGAAGATTATGCACCCTTTATATATTTAGTACCTAATTGAAATGGCAAATTTTATAGAAAACGAAAGTTCTTCATATAGTGAAAATACAGGGTCATTTTTCCTTTTATGTTTCTCCTAAGGCTTTGACTATTTTTACTTATCTTGAAAAAGTTTGGTAACAATAATGACCTTATTAATAGAAAGGGGTTTCAAAGAGTTAAATTGAAGTCTATTCTTATATCTACATTCTACCATAGACCAACCAAATTTTGATTGAAGGTGTGGAGCCTATACAAAATGAAGTTATAAAGTCTCCTATTAAAGTAAAAAATAAAAGTTTAGCTAATTAATCCTTTAAAAATAACTGAGTGGACCCGTTGCACAATAATTTACTCTGCATCAGGTATCCTATAATATAGTAAACTAGTTTTGAAGCCCGTGCGTTGCACGGGTTGTTGTTTATTTTACTTTTTTTCATTTTTTTTGTTAATATTATTGTTGATTTTTTGTTGCTGTAAAATGAGATTATTTAACACCATTGTATTTACATACTATCTCCATTCTTTTTCTATTACAACAATTACTGCTTTGGGTAGTTTCATCTTAGGGAACCATTCCACTTTTGGTAAAAAAATCAACTGCAGTTGACAATATTGCCTTTATTTTACGTTAATAAAACCATCATTAATTACCCAAATTACCTCATAAAGTTGCGTTTACTTTATTAAGATTTTTTTATCCCCTACTCTAGTTAACTATTTTTTATCCTCTATGCTAAAATACCCATTTTTTATTTCCTTAAAAACCATGCCCAAACCAATTGTTGCAGTAGAAAAAGAACGGAGAAAGTATTTGTCATTATACTGTAATTTCTAGATTTGTTATTGCGATATATAAATTTTATAATTTTTAATATTCAATTGAATATTGTAGCTAATTTTATTATTAAATGGTATCGTAATAATAGTATGACTAACAATAGCTAACACAGTTTTAAAATATGATTTTGAAAGACATAATTACTATTGTCACATATAATACGCTATTTTTATAGTTATTTTTATATGTATTTAAAATAAAGAATATATAATACGTTATTGTTCATCTAAATAAATATATTTTCATAAGTTTTAAAACTATATTGTATATGGATCTTATTTCGAAGCATATTTCGAGCACTCTCCGATGGTAAAAAAAATTATACTATTGCGAGTTATGTAGCAAAAGTTATATTCAATTTACATAGTATAATAATTTAGGTTATTTATTTAAAATCGATCGGTATGTCTGTACTTATCCAAAACACCTTATATGTATCTATATCTATGTTGAACACTTTTTTCTTAAAAAATTTTTTTAAAAAAAAGCATGGTATGCTTAGATAGAGCTCTTTATAATATTCTAAGGTTGTTTTATTTAAACAAACTCTAATTTTCACATAATCCAAAATTCTAATATATATGTAACTTTATCGCTATAGATTTTAGTTTTTCTTGTAACAACAAAGTTTCCTTAATAAATTTTGTTGTAATACTATATTTTTTGGTTTAGTTGAGTAAGGTTGAAGTTTTGAAAGATAATATGTTTAATCCTGTAAATTGGACCTATAATCAAATGTTATAATCATATATAATACACTATACTTAATACTTATAGCTATTATTATATTTATCTAAAAGAAAGACTAAATAATGTCTTATAATTCATCTAATTGAATATATTTTCATGAGTTGTAAAACTATATTGTAAATGGATCTTATTTTGAAGCATATTTCAAGTACTCTCCCATGGTAAAAAAAAACTATAATGTTTTGAATTAGGTAGTAAAAGTTAAACTCAATTTTTAAAAGTTTGATTTTAAAAGACATAACTGCTATTTTCACATATAATACACTATTTTTATAGTTATTTTTGTATGTATTTAAAATAAAGAATAAATAATATGTTATTGTTCATCTAAATAAATATATTTTCATAAGTTGTAAAACTATATTGTATATAGAAACATATTTCGAGCACTCTCCAATGGTAAGAAATTTATAATATTGCGAATTATGTAGCAAAAGTTATATTCAATTTACATAGTTGAATAATTTAGGTTGTTTATTTAAAATCAGATTGTAATCTTCACTTATTAAAAACACCTTATATGTATTTATATCTATGTTAAACACTATTTTGAAATAAAAATTAAATTAAAAAGAATGACATGTCATGTTTAGGTGGAGCTCTCTATAATATTCTAAGGTTGTTTTTTAAAATCATACTCTAATTTTTTCATCCAAAACTCTAATATATATAGATTTTAAGTTTTGTTCTAACAATAAAGTTTCCTTAATAAATTTGGTTGCAATACTAAATTGATTTGGTTCAGTTGAGTAAGGCTGGTGTTTGGATCCTCTAAAGTTTTAAACGAACTCTACAATGTAGAGTTTGAGCAATATAAACCATTGAATAAAAAACCAATGGCTCATATATTATCTTTCCAAAACCCCATCTATTTTTCTCATCAAAATCCATCCCTTATTTTCCCCCTTCCACCAATATGAGCCTTTGATTTTAAAATGTATGGTTCATATACAACTCTACCTTGTAGAATTTGATTAAAACTCTAGAGGATCCGAAACTCGTAAGGCCGAGGTTTTTAAAGATTATATATATGTTTAATCCCGTAAATTGGACCTATGATTAAATGCTATAGTCACATATTTTACACTATAGTTATAGCTATTATTATATTTATCTAAAAGAAAGACTAAATAATGTTTTACCATTCATCTAGTAAAATTTATTTTCATGAGTTGTAAAACTATATTGCAAATGGATCTTATTTTGAAGCATATTTCGAGCACTCTCAAATGGTAAAAAAATTATAATGTTTTGAATTAGGTAGCAAAAGTTATATTCAATTTACATACTTTACTTTATGTTATTAAAACCATCATTAATTACTCAAATTACCTCATAAAATTACGTTTACTTTATTAAGGATTTACTTATCTCATACTCTAGTTAACCCCTTTATGCTAAACAACCTTTTTTTTTATTTTCTTAAAAACCATGCCCGAACCCATTGTTGCAGTAGAAAATGACAGAGAAAATATTCTAGATTTGTTATTGTGATATATAAATTTTATATTTTTAATGTTCAATTAAATATTGTAGCTAAGTCTATTATTATATAGTATCCCAATAATTGGTATGACTAACAAAAATAGCTAACACAGTTTTAACATGGAAAATACCCAAATCATACTTTAAGAAAGTAGAGGGTAATAATTTAATAGATGTAGGATACAAAGAATAGAGAAAAAATATAGCACATAAACACTAACGCATATAGAATAGAAGATGGAAAAGCCAAAAAGAAGATCATAATGATGGTATCATGAATAAAATAAATTAAATATAAAACTAACCTCTATTAATAATCAAAAATACTATTTAAGAGAAAAAAATCTCTTCATCAATCATGAGTCATGCATGACCATATCAAGACGTATCAAACTTCCCCTTTTTTATGATTTGCGACCTCAAATAGTCTAGAAACTCGAACCTTGATTTCCCAATTAGTTCTAGTAGAATTAAGTTCATTGAGAAACGAATAAGATCTAACATATAGATATATGAAAAAAAACATAAATAATTATTTATACAACAAAAATTCTAGGAATAAAATAATTAGTCAATTGCATAATACCTCTGCAATGTCGTTGACAAACTTTCATTTGATTCTTCATGTAATGTCATCATAGTATTCTATAGGTTCAAAACTATATGTATGTATTTTTTATCTTTATATAACTCAATTTTTAAAATTATGATTTTGATTTTTAAAAGTATGATTTGGAAAGACATAATTGCTATTGTTACATATAATACGCTATTTTTATAGTTAATTTTATATGTATTTAAAATAAATAATAAATAATACATTATTGTTCATCTAAATAAATATATTTTCATAAATTGTAAAACTATATTGTATATGGAACTTATTTCAAAACATATTTCGAGCACTCTCCGATGGTAAAAAAATATAATATTGCGAATTATGTAGCAAAAGTTATATTCAATTTACATAGTTGAACAATTTAGGTTGTTTATTTAAAATCAGAGTGTAATCTTCACTTATTAAAAACACCTTATATGTATTTATATCTATGTTAAACACTATTTTTAATAAAAATTAAAATAAAAAAGAATGACATGTCATGCTTAGGTGGAGCTCTTTATAATATTCTAAGGTTGTTTTTTAAATTTATACTCTAATTCTTTCATCATCCAAAACTCTAATATATAATGTTTTGAATTAGATAGCAAAAGTTATATTCAATTTACATGATATAATAATTTAGGTTGTTTATTCAAAACTAAACGTAAATTTCTCCCTACTCAAAACTCCTTTTATGTATTTAAATATGTGTAGAACTCTTTTTTTATTATATTTAAAATAAAAATTAATGACATGGCAATCCTACGTGACACTCTCTATTCATAAGTTATAGAACTATATTGTATATGGATCTTATTTCGGAGCATATTTCGAGCACTATCTAATGGTACAAAAATTATAATATTCCGAATTACGTAGCAAAAGTTATACACAAATTACATAATATAATAATTTAAGTTGTTCATTCAACACGAAACTCTAATTTTCGCTTATCCAAAGCTCCTTATATGTATTTAAATCTATGTAGAACTCTATTTTTGTAAAAAAGAAAATTAAAATTTGATGACATGACAATCCTACGTGGCGCGCTCTATGACCTCGAAATCTTGAGGAGCTCCCTATGCTCCCGAAAAGTTCATCCTTTATATATATATATTGATTTTTATTTGATGTAGTAAGTTTTTTTTTTTTATCCATATGAGCCACGAAGGCAGTACAAAGTACAAAGAAGGGGGATGGGGGATTTGAACCTGTGACCTATCGTTCACAGCACCTCAATCTTAACCACTAGGCCAAGACATCCTTGGTTGATGTAGTAAGTTTTTTATATGATATAAACACCTTTTGAATAGTCAGCTTTATTATGATATATAGTCAGTTTCTGTATGTCAATTTTCTCTATTATAATCAGTTTTTGTGTGATATAGTCGCATTCACCCAAGACTTGCTACTACTATAACTGAGTTTCCTTTTGTTTCCATTTATTTCCATTTGTTTATTTACCCCATTGGGAATTGATTGCATTTTTTAAGTGGGTAGAGTTTGACAAAACACAAAGATAGTGAGAGTAATTGGATTAAATGTATGAATAAAGCTATTGACCTATAGTCCCATCCATGTAAGACTACTTTCTAAAACCATTTCAAAATATTGTTCTATTAGGGCAAACAACAAGACTGAATATGAGTGTATAGACTATAAAGTATAAACTACTTAAAGACAAAGTTGCACATACCTAATACCTTAAAAACATCAATTGCATTGAATTCGATATGGATCAACGTTAAAAACAGTTGTGAAAGAAAACAAACAAAAGAAATAGTACAATACAAATTTACAATAGAGGTGTTGTGTGTCTTTTTCCCTTCTTCCTCTCTATTCAACACATCCATTATATCATCGTCATCAAGTCTATTTTTTATACCCAGCAACTATTTTCTTCCCTTGTGTTGTGTTTGTTTACACGACTCATTTTCTCTCTCTTCGTGTTTTCTTCATGAAAATTTCAGCTGCTTTCACATTTGACCCCCTTTATAAATATTAATACTACTACCAATTTCTGGGTAATTTTATATATTTTTTGTTAATACTTTCCCTCCAAGATAAGTAGTTAGGACCAACATCACTCAGTTCAAAGTTGTGACAATTTGAAAATTCTTCTCATAATATTTTTTTCCCTTTTTTCAGAGCTTTCCAGCTGTTTTTTAAGGTTCCCAGAAATTGCTTCTATTAGTTCAGCTAATTTTCTTAAATTCAGAGTTTATTGTATTTTTTCCCCTTTCTTTTTACTCGGTTTTTATCATCTGGGTCTTATTAATTCTTTTCTTTTTCTCACATTGTTTTTGACCAAATTCTCAATTGGGGTTTCTGGGATTTTTTTTTTCCTGTAAAATCTGTTATAGGATTTTGATGTTAAAGTAAAGCTTAATTTAAAAGTGCCCAGAAATTGCTTCTGTTGGTCTATTGTTATCAATACTTAATTTATTGGTTTATTTTCTTCCATTTACTTGATTATTTTGATCTGGGTCTTTCTTTTTTTCTTTTTTTCTCACATTTATTGACAAATTCTCAACTGGGTTTTATCAAGTTTCTATCTTTACACCTGGGATTTTTTTATTTCTCTAAATTTGTATCATGGTTGTGATATCAAAATAAGCTGAAGTAGCAGATATATGAAAGTTGCGTTTTTTGAGAGGTGGGTTTTTGGTATACTGTCAAAGATGAATTGTTTCTCGTTTAAGAAAAAGGGCAAGGAAAAAAAGCAATCAAATTCAGCACCTGAATTGAGGAAACAAACTACATCAGATGCTTCAGCAAATCGGGTGTCAAAATCTGCAAATTCAACTTCATCATCAAGAAGTATACCAGAATTGTACAAGGAAAAACAGCATAATTTGAGGGTTTTTACTTACACTGAGCTTAGAGAAGCTACAAATGATTTTCACAGGTTGTTAAAGATTGGGGAGGGTGGTTTTGGGAGTGTTTATAAAGGCACAGTTAAGCCTCCAAATGGTAAAGGAAATCTTATTGTGGTTGCCATTAAGAAGCTTAACAGATATGGCATGCAGGTATTTTGACACTTTGATCTTCAACCCTCTTTCATTTTTTTTACAATTATGTTTATGAGCTTTTTATGATATTATCCATCATCATATATAATGATATAAAAGCCTTTATAAATAAGTAGTACTCCTATGTTTATGATGGTGGCTTTTCTTGAATTTCGACTCATGTAGCCGATCCCATCCTATCAGGATTAAGGCTTTGGGGTTGTTTATGTATTATGAACTCCTAAAAAAACCTAACAAGATCGTATCTCCTTCGTGTGTAGATGTAGCTAACCCATTGTTGGTAAACTTCGTAAATGTGGTGTCAGAGTTCTTGTTTTTTTGTTGAATGTTTCTACATTTGCCTTTTTTTTATTTTTTTTTTTATTTGGTTGCTAGACTTATATAGGAGTATTAGCAAAAGCTGCCACTATAATTTTGTGGAATGAACGAGACTTATGATCAAGTGGTTGGATTTATTCTCTTAATTGTTTAGTAGAACTTCTAAATTCTGCTGAGTAATGAGTATCATAGAACAGTAGCTCCATTTTAGAGGTTCTAATTTGTTCTGGACCTGAAATAGGGCCACAAAGAATTTCTTGCAGAAGTTCAGTTCCTTGGTGTTGTTGATCATCCAAAGCTAGTAAAGCTTCTGGGATATTGTGCTGTAGATGGAGAAAGAGGAATCCAGAGGCTCTTGGTGTATGAATACATGAAGAATAAAAGCTTAGAAGATCATCTATTTGGAAAAAATTTACCTCCCCTGCCTTGGGTAACAAGATTAAAAATAATGTTAGATGCAGCTGAAGGATTGGAATATCTCCACGAAGGAATCGAAGTTCAGGTGTGATTCCCTTTGTTCTGTTGGTGCATTATTATTGTGTGTCTGAAGTTAGCAACATTCAATTCATTATGTTTTCTGAGTCTAACAAACAGCTTTGTCTGTGCTATGTCTTATGTCATTCTGAAATCTATCAGTCTGAATTAGTATACTTCCTTCCGTTCCATAATAAGTGAAACACTAATGTTTCAAAATAAGTGAAACATACCTTAAATGGAAATAAGAAAGTGACAAAATGACAAGAGTACCCATCACAAACTTGTGTCGTTTGCTTTTCTCTCTCCTCCTTTTGATAATGTAAAAGGTATTTATAACTTTTTGGCTTTTGAAAGTGATGTTTATTAAATCTTGTGCCCAATTCTTATGTTTCACTTATTATGAAACGGAGGAAGTACAATTTTAAGAATGACAGAGCCTTACCTGATGAAGTCTGGAAGAAAGCAATGTATAACTCAAAATTCGAAATTACTCAGAAAGACTAATTGATTGTTAGAAAAATTCATTTGGATAAGTAGATTACTGTGGTATAAGCTTAAGATGCTGTACTTCTACAACTTGAATACATCAATGTCATGAAGTATATGCGCAGGCGCTGGTGTAACTTGAAAATTGAATGGGGGGGATTGAGGTTTGACACGCTTTTTATTGAGAGTGAAAAGTAGTGAGGAAAAAGTTGGTCGATGGGTGTGGGCTCAAACAGCAGAGACAAGATAGAGAGGAAAAACTTGCCATATAATGAACTGGTATATACATATGAAAATGGGGCAGACAAAAGGGATGTGCAGGGAGTAATAAAGTTAGCTATTCCCATAGTAATATAAGTAAGTTTCATCCTTGTAGCAATTGCTCTAGACTCTAGAGCCAGATACCAACACGCCTCATAAAAGTTTCGGCAATTTGCAAGATCTTTCATCCTTAAAACATGTGTCCAAAAATCACCAGCGGAAACTCTTCTAATATCATGGTAGATTTTGTTGAACAATGCTATTAAGTACTTGAGTTGCGAAACCATAGGATTTCGTCATCTTTGGCATGTAATCCACATCCCTCCCCACACACACATAAGTTTACCAGTCAATTCGTACTAAAGTATACTTTATGTTCATCATCAGGTGATATTTAGAGACTTTAAGTCTTCGAATGTGCTGCTGGATGCAAACATGAGTGCAAAGCTATCTGATTTTGGGATGGCCAGAGAAGGGCCTACTGGGGATGATACTCATGTGTCAACAGCGGTGAGTTAACTTGTCAATATGCATAAACATTGAGATTTCTGGTTATAATGTTTACTCCACAGTTGTACTTTTAGTAGGTATACATCCAAGTGTTTTTTTCTTGGAGTCCTTGAGAATGTTGAAATTTAAAAGTGCTTACTTAGGACATTATGGTGAAAAGGCTTAAAAGAAATAATATATATTTTGTTGATTCAACTTTCAGCCAGTGGGAACATATGGATATGCAGCCCCTGAATATGTTGATACGGGCCATCTCAAGCAAAAGAGTGACATCTACAGCTTCGGGGTGGTGCTTTACGAGATCCTAACGGGTCGACGAGCCATAGAGAGAAGCCGACCGCCTTCAGAGCAGAAGTTGCTAGAATGGGTAAAACGTTTCCCGGCTGACAGTAGGATGTTTAACATGATAATGGACTTGCGTCTTCGACATCAATATCCTCTAAACGCTGCCCGGAAAATAGCCAAGTTAGCAGATAATTGTCTGATGAAAGAAGCAGAAGAACGACCCAATATGAGTGAAATAATAGAGGTGTTGAAGGAGGCTATACTGGAATCAGAGGGAAGCTCTTCTGGAGTAAACAAGAATCCACAATCAAGTGGAGCTAAATAGGAAGTATAGAAAACTAGTTAAGATTTAGTAATGAAAGAGTCTTACTTTGTTGCTATATCTTACCCTCCTGTAATAATGGAAGGCGTATGATGCAAATATAAATGTGTTATTTATTAGCCATTTTCTATTACTATATAATAAATATTATATAAAAAAAAGAGGCTGATTGATTGAGTGGGTACATTTTGAGTTTGATTCTTTTAGGTTATTTAGTGGAGAGTTTGTAATAAGATCATCTGCTGCATTGTTGCGTTGGTGTCTGTATATAATCAGATATATTGTGTTGGGAGTAATTGTATTTCTTCCAAGAGAGAGGTGACTTTTTCTTTATTTTTCTTGTATAAAAGAAAGAACTGCTATATTTTTTTATGTGACATATTTTTAATAAGCGACATTTTTGTCTGAGAAAAAGGGGCTTGGAGCATGAGGTTGCCAAGCTCTCGAACTCTAGACATGAGGTTTGGATTTGATTCTCCCAGTCTCTCTTACCAAATAGCCTCTAGTATTAAGTTATCAAGCAATGAATGTCATTTATTCTACAGCTTAGTTGGAGCAGGTTATCAGTTATCAAATTCCGATACTTGTGTTTTAAAATAGTTGTATTATTTGCTTTTTCACGTACTCTTAGCACGCTTTTTTGGATATTAATCTCTCTAATTGCGTATAAGAAAAAAAATATAAAAAGTTGATATTTGGAATCCTTGCATTGAGACGAATTTAACAAGATATTACTTGACTGTTACCATGTTTTTTTCTTATAAAATGGTAAGAGAAAGCTTGTCAAAGTTGATTGATAGATAGTGCCCAAATGTCAACTGATGAAACTATTTTGAAACGAACGAAGTACTATTATGTGCTATTCATACAATAACCAAAAAAAGTTTGTCAAGCAACTACGTTACTATGCTTAATAAATGATGCATACTACTCCTTTTTTAAGGAGAAAAAAGCCTCAAAGATGTATCCACTATTTTTAGGAGAAAAAAGTAAAAAATTCATTTATTAATATTGTACTCAATGAAACACTATCCTTTTAATAAGAAATTGATACCTCTAAGATCTTATAACTTTTAAGTGGAGTAATAAGTGTTCTTTCCACATAAATCATAATTGCACCACCCTGCTTAAAAGACCAATGTTGTTAAAATCCCGATTCGACTCTTACGATCCTACGATTACCGATCCAAATCCTGCTCCCGATAAAAGACCATTCAATTTGGTCAAAAGTCATATAAAATGCCCTGTGGCTGTATGTGAATGAAGTTGAAGTTTTATATAGAAGTATATTTCACCAAGTAAAATTGATTTGCTAGTTTGAATGGTTTTCATGAAGTCAAAATTTGATTATGATGATACAAATTTGCAGAAAAGTAGTTTTTCAATTTTTCTGTTGTGATTTGTAAACAGGATATCATCCTTTGGAAGATAGTTCAAGGTAGACAAATAACAAATTCAAAGCTGATGTGTAAACAAATTGCCTCTGTTATTCATGGCATTCTGTTGCTAGTCGTATAGTCAATGGTGTACTTGTACCAATCAGTACAAAACTTGGAGTATTCCATTCAAAGTCAATTTGATTGTGCTGTTGCGCTTATATCTTCGTCGACAACAGTCAATCTTTTATCGTACATCATTATCATCTTCAAGGAATTTTGGTCAAGTTTTCTATCATCTGATTATCTCATATCTTTCTTTTTCCCAACATCATATCACTGACCTATCAAGCTACCACCTTGTTAGATTAACATATTTAGATAAGTTCAATTCTAATAGGAAAAAAAAGGTAAAGGATCTAGCTGAGTGGCAAACAAGTTGCCAACAATGAACAATGTGAAAAGACATTCCTAGTCTTATTGCCGCAAATACAATCCCTTAACCAAATAATTGCTGCAACACGGGAACCCTTAATTGGCAACCTCAAACCTAATTGAATCTTTGAAAGAGAATTTGAAATTAAAGCGAATGAGGGAGATTATCAAGGAAATTTTTATTGCTTATTCAGTTGCTTAAGGAATGAACCGAGAAGGAAAAGGGCGAAAATTCGAACGAAAATAGTAAGTGGGCCCCATAAGACGGAAAATTTGACGGCAACCATTACAATTTACAAGGTAGCAATATTCTAACTTTTGAAACAACAAAGGTAATTAAACTTTTTTTAAAAATAGAAAGGTAGCTATTTCAATAAGTTGGTAAAATAAAGGTAGTTATTACCAAATTTTCCTATTGTAAATGACTAAGTATGGTCAATTTTTTATTATAACTTTGACTACATGAATAATACATGTAGAATATCAGAATAGGTAAACATTTGAACTATATGTATATGCTCAAGTGTAGGATAGACTGAACTAATAAAATCTTCGGGTTGTGTCTATACATGCCGGGTTCATTGGTTAATGTTTAACTACCTAAGCATAAACCAACCGTTTCTTAAGCACATTAAAAACCTCAACTCTAACCTGCTCTATTAGACTTAATTCACATAGATTAGTATGATATCTTGATCGAATATGTAGAATATCAGAATATGTAAACGTTTGAACTACATGTATATGCTCAAGTGTAGGATCGACTGAACTAATAAATACTTCGGGTTATGTCTATACATGTCGGGTTCATTGGTTAATGTTTAACTATCTAAGCATAAACCAACCGTTTCTTAAGCTCGTTGAAAACCTCAACTCTTACCCGCTCTATTAACCTTAATTCACATAGATTAGTACGATATCTTGATCGACTCACTTTTTCTGTACGAAAATAGGTCTAGATGAACAAAAGTTCAACAACCAAGAGCTAGATTAAGATGAGAAAAGGTTTAAATCATTACAAGCCACACTAATGAATTTAGGGAAATGATATACGCAGCCCTAAGGGTTGCATATGTGATATGAGAAGCTAAATATGAAAATATAAAGCAATAAATAAACATTAATAATGTGGATTGACGCATGATTGTGTCATAAATTCCTCAGATAATGCTATTTCAGGAAACACTTTTAGATTTTTTGCAACCACTACTCCACCTCAACCTCATACGACTGATACGAGTCAATTTTTATGCTAATGGGGAGTATGAGTGTATTTTAAATCCCGCCATATCTAAACCCTCAAAAAACCCCAATTCTCCAATTTCAGTCCTCTCTAAAAATTCTGAAACTCGATTATATTACCACACATTGAAATGAAAGTGATGATGGAGAGAAAATTCACTCTTCTCCATACCGTTGCAACCGCCGGTGTCTTCTCCGCTGTATCCTGCTGGTATTTTCTCTCTCCTCTTCCTTTGATTTTGATTACAATTCGTCAATTTTTTCATCAATTGTTGATAGTTTTTTTTGAATCAATTGCTGGAATTAACAAGGTATGGATTCATGTTTGGAAGAGAATCAGCTCGCAAGGAGCTTGGTGAAATTATCGACGATCTTCGCCGATCGAATCCCAATTCTGATCCTCCTCCTCCTCACTCTTGATTATGTACTTTCTCTCTCCTCTTGGAATTTTGTTTGTGTAAACTTAAATTTTCATAATTTTGATTTATGATGCTCTAATTTTATGGATGATGAGGGCTTTAGTCTATATGATTTCATTTTTCTTTTCCCAGATTGTTACTAGATTCTTTAGTTTTGTCTCCTATTGTGTCGTATTGTAAGTTTTTTCAATCTGCAATGGGTTAATTTCCTAATGTATTGGTAGAACACACAATAATTTCACATACTTTAGATGAGGAAGAAAATTGACGAAAGATATTACCAATGTTTTTCGTAGAAGGCACTAGCTGTAACTTGTAAGGGCTTACAACTTGCGTGATGGGCTACGGTTACACAGGAGTTCCGGAGAGCCACTTAAGGATTTAGGTTTGGGGATCTCGATTGTTGCCTTGTTGGATTGCCTAGCTCTATTTGTTTGACCTGAAATGCGCAATGTTCGATCTAGCCATGATCAGGAAGCTAGCTCGTTGTTGAATAATGATGGTTTCCCCCCCTTTGTCTGGCTTTCACAATTCTAGTGTATGCTACGATAATTAGGCCCGTTGGTGAGGGATAATGATAATATGCAGCTTAGGGCTTAACCTGTAGTTGCGGAGGGTAATTAGATATTCTTCTTGTTGTGAATGCCGATCAGTGAAGGTATTGTAGATTTCTAGGTTCTGGTTTTGTTCTTGTGTGTGGGACTCTGTTCACACTTTTACAGAGGGGTCTTTTGTTGTCCTGTAGCTGTATGAGCTGAAGGAACTATCAGAGGATGGCAAACAAAACAAGTTTAAGCTTTATTTCCGTGTAAGTGTTAGTTTAGTGCCATTGTTGTAGGATACTTCCTGAGATGGTGAAAGTGAACCTTTTCTCTGTTGGCTTGAGCTTCTGCTTTGTTCATGATATGCTAGGGTACATCCCATTGATCTTGTGTTCCATGTCAAGTTAGTAGTTCTATATCACGAACGAACTGCATAATGTTGGAGCTGGGCTTTAATTATGTACCTTTTGGGGATATGAGGTGCTATGCAAAAGAATTAGGATGATGTATTGTTTTTCTAGAGCTTGTTGGTTTGAGGCATAGGATGATGTGGTTATTTGACATTCATAAGCATATGACTGCCATTACCCCTGCATGGCTGGATCTTGTGGTTCTTCAGCAACTTTTCCTTGAGTTTTATGCCTCTCCAGGCCATGAAACTTTAGAAACCATTGGCTCCGTCGAGATTGTGATCATCCGCAATGTCCATATCCCTAGAAAGTTGGAGCGTTGCCTGTGACGAGCTTGATCACAGTCTCAACAAACCATAAGCAAAAGGAAACATATATTTGGGGGGGGGAGGGTGAATTGAAACTATTTGATAACACATAGAATGGTTAATGTTTGACAGATTCAGTTTTTTTGGCTTCACAGTTGTTTTTGGTTGGGATTAAATTGCTTAGGCCAGATTGAGAGGAGAGGTGGAATTATGGAAACTTTATTTTCATGGCAGAATCTAGTAAAGTTCTGATATCTAGGCGATATAGCTAGTTTTGCAAAATCAAGTCACAGGGAGGCTCCAAGAACCCAATTCAACCAGAGTAGAGAGGCATGTGTTCTATTATCATGATATCCTATATTAAGAGATGTTTTTGGAGTTACTCCTGATTGTGAGCACTGAGCAGTTCATTATTGAAATCATTGTTTCCGAATTATATTGCCTTGCAGTTTCCCTTTTCATTTTTTCTGAGACCTCATTGTTCAGCTTGTAGGCAGTGTTTGTGATGCTATGATTTCCACGATGAGGTTTGCTGCTCCTATTTATGTTTTCGAAGCCAGCTGTTCTTGATCAAAACATCATTTTGAGAGGTTGTCTAAACAATATTTCTGAGTAAGGGAATTGGACCCTAGTGATATTGGGGTAGCCCAATCATTGAAAATGACTATAAGCCTGAACTAAGGTTGTTATTTGTTAATTTTATTGTAAATCACTGGCTTCACATTCCTTCATCCAATTGCTTAATCATGAAGAAATCATGTTACAATTTTTTTTTTATTGTTGAAGAGTGTAATGGCTAGGCATATGAGATCGCTTTGGTTTGGCAGAATAAATTCTGTTGTATAAATGGGTGTTAAACTCTTGGTACATTTCTCAGGGTTGCTGCCTTTGACAATCAGTTGGTGTACATGGAATGATAGGATCCTGCATGGTTTTCCTATGACCGTAGTATGCGTTGCTAGATCTTACGTAGCTGGACAAGGTCTCAACTGTGATGGGGTTTTCTCTTTTCTTGACCTTTTCATTGTGTAACGGTCCTGATTTATTTGAACAAGATTGATACTTCTTTGATGGCTATCAATGATGATTTTGTGTTTTCAGTTTTGTGGCAATGGCAACCCTAGACTATGGCCTATGGGGCTTGGTAATATCTTGTATAGAAGCCTAATTTTAGGAGCAATCCTTGCACATGCATAAGCTATATGATTAAACAGATTTACTCGATTAACGCCTCTATTTGATCTTCCAGATACTTTGACATTTTCAAGAGGCTCTTATTTTTAGATCTGTAAGCAGCAAGATTTTAGTACTGAAGGAGGGATAAAGGGATGAGATTTCCTCCTGGTACGACCTATTCTGCTATTTAGAAGGAGCGTTAAGTTTCTTTAGGTGACAAATCGATGATTTGGTGTCAAACTTTCTTGGAAAAGTTGGGTCCGAAATTAGCCTAATCTGTTCAATGAGTGCATAGTTTAACAAGGGTTTTCTTAATAGGCAATTGAAGTTTTTTAGGTCCTTTTTAGTATGAGCCTTGAGGAAATGTTAGCATAGTGTATTTCTATTGTTGAATAAAAATATAGTGTTGTCTAAAAAGCCAAAATGGATATATAATTGTGGCTTCTTTCTTATTTATATTACGAAATTGCCTTCAAACAGGCATACATATATTGCGAAGTCATTTTTTATACTAATTGATTTTGTATTTACCCTTTTGTTGTACTAGAGTATGCTAATTTGCACCAATTACACAGCCGTGTATGTACATGTCATACAAGAGCAGGTTCATTCTTCTGATTCTTCTGAATGCTCCTCTCTTTTATGAATCCTACATAGAGGTCTGTTCCGCTTAAGTCACTTGATGAGAGTCTTTGGTTTCGGCCACCTTCAGACATGCTCTTCACAAACTCTACCAAATGCCTCCAGTTATCTCCTTCAAACAACCTTTTGTTCATCCTCAAATATGTGAATGCACTCAATCCACTTCCTGAGTGCGACTTGCTGGTTGCTAAAACCTGTCCATATGCACTTGCATCATATCTCTCTAAAGCATTTTCTCCAGCGAGTTCTATTCCAGCTATTTGAGTCGCCATTTTTACCTGCTTCACTAGACCTTCAGGAGAGCAATTTGCATGGTCTGGCTGCTCCCCATCCTTCATTTCCATGCATGTAAAATTGAATACAACTCCATGTTTAGCAAACATGTTAGCTACAGGAAGGTAGGCATCTTTATCTCTTGCATTATAATATCCAGCTGTTAATTCAGCTGCGTGTGATCTAGTTTTGTAATGCCAATGAATTCCTGCTACTTTCCCGGACAGTTTTGCCCCAGTTTCCTTAAATATCCCATTAGCAGCTGCAAGGAGGTTGTCTCCATGCTCAAGTAGTTTCACGCTGTACCACCCAAGAAAGAACTTTCCATATGCTGTATTCCATGTTCCTTCTCCTCGAAAGAATCCTGTGTCTTCTGGGTACTGGTTGTAATTGCCTGAATCATGTGGCCCACTTCTTCCCCATTCTTCCTGTCCGATTGCCTCAGCTGCTGCTTGCAATGATGCTTTCATATACTGTTTTGAATGAAAACGTGTTAGAAGGTAATGAGATGAAAATTGAAAGAAAAACGAAGATGAGTACATCGTCTATTGTTTTTCTTTTGTCATGTTAATTGTTTTATATATCCTTTCTTACTTGATCTGTAGTATCTGAAAGAGGCTTATCGACAAATTTAAATCCGACATATTACAATAGCTCTTGGGTTGGCCTAAGATTATACCTTGTCATAGCACTGAAACTCTCCAATTCCTGGAAATCGCCAAGTGCCGTTGCTTTCTGGGTAAGATGGATATCTTAACTCCCCACACGGTCCCATCCCAACTTGAATTTCCTGCAATATGAATAAAAATTGAATTTGTAAGAAGATTATATCCTAATTTCCAGCAAGATATATATTCTTTTTCTAAGCTGTACTAATATGTGCTTATAATTATATTTGGATGCAAGTCATGCAAGTTGCAATCCTCCTTTGTCTCTCCCTCTTTTCTTAATTGCATACAATCTCATATCTGGGACCAATAGCAATTGTTGTTTTTTTTTTTTAAGTTTCAAATGTTATGTTTTAATTTTAATTATATATTTTGACCATTGATCTCTTAAATCTGTCACTCCCTAATAAATCATCTCTTTGTCGAACTATTTACACATGAAAATAAAATATAACTTAATCATTGTTCCTTAAATTAATTGGTGAAACCTGTTATTCATTACTTCCGGAGCATGCATATCAAAGCTTTTAGATCATAAAAGGCCATTAGTTACTTAAATTATATATAGGGTTAGAACTTGGAAGAAATTTTTGAATAGCTTTGAGTCTTACCACAATAACTCTTCCCAGATAATCTTTAAATTTGTCGCGGAAGCTCCTCATGTAGTCTGAGTAGACCTGGACGGGTGTTCTTCCTCTGAGTACTGGAAGCGAATCGCAGCCCAAGGAGATATACTCTGGATTCCTCCTGCCTGATCTGTCTGTGTAGACAAGATCAGGGTTGTTACTGATTTCTTCTAGTACCCATGGTGGTAAAGGAATACTGCAAATTGGGATTTGCTAATGTTTAGTCTAATATGATTCAGCTTTATATATATATTAAGGTGAAATCATGAAAGGAAATGTAAGTAAACACAATGCTTTTATTTACTGTACCTGCAGGAGTCACCCACATTTCCCCCGCACTGGTGGAAAGACATAACTACTTGGAGCTTTAAACCATGCCTTTGCACCATCTGCACTAGCTCAACATAGCCATCCCAATTATACTTTAAAGGTCCATCTTTCTCAACTAATCCCCACCATACATCTACCATTACTCCTTCAACACCGGCAGTTTTTAGTGCCATCAGACTGGCATTCATTGCTCGTGGCTTGTTTAAGCCGCCACCCATACATACGGTGTCTAATGGCAGCATCACGTACACAGGCACCCTTGTATTATTTGTGTGAAGATGACCTTTCAATTCATGGAGTCTTTCCAACTTCTCGTGACTCTTGCCTTCTAACTCCGAGCTGGAGATTTTTTCAGTTGTAAATTGTGCTGTATGTATGGAACTGGTTGCACGAACACGATCCGTTGGCCTGATTCGTGCAATGCATATGATGCTTGGAAAATCTTCAGAAGCTCTAAGGCTTCTGAGGAAAGAATTTGTAGAACGTAATGTTAAAGTCATTTTTGTTGTTGTTGTGAATATGAGAACAGAGGACAAAGAGAGATGATGGAAGAATGAGGAGTTGAGTGCATTATTTATAAGGGTGAAAGTGAGTGAAACCTTCTGTGATAGCTAGGTGGGCCCATTATTTTATAGTGTGGAAAAGTGCACAAAATCAAGATTAGTCAGCTAAACTTTTCCAAGTCATCTTCTGTATACGCGGATCTACTAGTCATCCTTATCATAATTTGCGGGAACCATTATTATGGAGTACATGTTTAACTAGTGTTTCTAAATTTTAATGACCACCCATTCCAAGTGGATTTATTTTTCGCCACAAGTTTTATGACAGTATTTATCCTGTTTTTTTTTAGCTTTAAGTATCTTACTGTAATTTTGGTTACTCTTATTATTTTCTGGTTTAAATAGTTTCAATTTCATATTTACTGCGGTAGTATTAGGTGTGCTCTCTGAGGGTAATCTATTAAGCCATACATGAAAATTAAACTGATGGTTAGTAAATGTTAAAGACGTTAGTTTTTTTTTGCTTATAAATGTCTTTCATGTTCGGCACCTATATTAAATTTACTAGATTATCCTTAAAATTAGTAAAGTAGGGGTTAAAAACATAGAGTGAAGTCAGACTTGAGAGAGAAAATGGAACTTTTCTTTTACAAACATTATCATTATTATTTCAAGTATTATTAGGTAGTCGAGGGTTATATTACTCGGATTCAGGTACTTGTGTTGAATTTGGGTATGTATACAAGTGTTTGACTTTACTATTCTATAAAAGGTTTATATATTTTTGGCCTAAATTGAAGTTTCGAAGTGTCTATGACTCTATTCTAGTGTCGAAGTGTTGTAAAATGATACAAATAATATGATGTAAAAATAAATAGTCCAAGTTACACGAGTTAGGAGTTATGTCTCTGGAGTTGGGGTTTCCTCTTAAGGTGCATTCTCATCGCTTTGAAAAACCAAGTGAAGTAATAGAAAAATTCAGATTAGTTTCAATAAGTGTCAAAAGGTTTAAAAAAGTTCTAATAAGTTCGAATTCGTTCAGTTCAACAAAATGCAACAAAATGTAGGTGGAGAAAATGTAGCCTTAGTGATATGAGAAATTTTTTTTGGTTATATAACTTATTTAATAGGAAGAAAGGAACGGTTGAATAACGAGACGGATCATAGTAAGGATATGGATCATATTTGATTGCCACCTCTTATAAGTCAATTAATCCATCTTAGCAGGTTAGCACTTTACATTATTTTTTTAATTAGATAAGATAATTGGCTTAAGAGTCAATCTTTATTAGTTATAAGGCTTGTAGATGTCAATTCGGAAGTTAGGTTATAGGCTTTAAAGCTCGAAAAAATAATAGCTCTCATTGTCATCATAAATTTTGAGAGAAACTCTCCAACAACGTTGGAATGAGAATCGAAACCATGAGAAGTACCCTAAAATTTAGAATGGTGCTTTATTGAGCTATCACCTCTTTCATCCCAAATAATGGCATACAACTTCAAAATTACTACATAAAGAATATCCATAAAGCCAAATATCTTGAAATTAGTAGCTACCACCTCTTCGGCTCTTCCTACCCAAATTGTACATTTGTCATGTGCGGTTGTTAGTTACACGAATACACGTATTTCTGACGTGTATCCATTGATTGTGGATCATGTGAATTTTATAAAAGCATTACCATAAAATTTGGGAAAGTGGAAGGTACTGTGAAGATTCTCTTCTTAGTTCCCTCTCTATTGATGTTGTTTTTAAAAGTTGCTCTGCTGTTCTTTTCAAGATTTGAAGTTCGTTTTCCGGTACTTCTGCTTTCAAGTGGAATTAGAAAAACACTTTATTTAGGGGTGACCAAAGATGTGTTTTGTAATTTTAGGGAATCAAGTAAATATTTTAATTTATTAAATTAACTCTAATGCTTTTTTACGTTTTTATTTAAAAACTAGGGGTTCTTAGGCCCGCTCACCCTTAATATGTTCCAACCCCTTGATAATGGATGTGAGGCTAAGCACTTTCCTCTTTTAAAATCATGAGCCCATATAAGTCTTATCATATGTGAACTTGAACTTTTTATTGTACCAATCATTATACCTTGCATAACTACATAATGATAATCATATATAATACATGCTAAAATTAGCGTTTCTTATTGTAACATAATGCGTACTTTAACATATTAATGGTTAAAGATGACAAGATTTGACATCAAAGTCAAATGTGGTTTACTCTATATTGAAATGAAGAGTATAATCTACATAAATTGCATAAAATTATTAATGGGAAATTCTCATTGGTAGTCATCTACTTTTAAAAATTCTCATTGGTAGCCATGAGTTTTTTAAGTTATCAAAAATGGCCCTAAACTATTGCGTATGGTGCAAATATAACCTTATGAACCATTCTTCCGTTAACTTTCCATTAAATAATGCCTCGATTTTTGTGCTCGAAAATTTTGTCACTGTTTGCACCGAAAAAATCATTCGATTAGGGACTATTTTGAAGTCGAAACTGGCAAAAAATAACAAAAAAATACCTCGATTTGCATATCTCGGCTTGCATGCTGAGAAAATCGCTTGAGTAAGGTTTCGGGGGGTTAGACCCTGTTCTTTTAAACTTATTTTAACTAAACTAGACTGAATTGAGATGAACTAAACTGAGCTGAACTGAAATGCAGTGTGAAACTGTACTGCAGGTAGGGCTGGCAAAAGTTGACCCAACCCGATAACCCGACCTGAAACTGACCTGAAAATTCCGGGTTTGAGTTGAGATTTTCGACCTGAAATAAAAAATGGGTCGACCCAACCCGACCTGAAAATATAATGGGTTAGGTTCGGGTTGACTTTTTGAACCTGAAAATAACCCGAATAACCTGATTTAGAAGTAGGATTATTTTCAGGTTGGGTCAACCTGAAATTAACCCAGACTTCATAACTTATACAACCTATCTTTTGTTATACTTATTTGTATTGGGCCAAGCCCATTTCTTAGATCACCTAAATTTAATTTCAGGTCATTAACCCATACTTTCATAACTTAGCGTGTATAGTTGAATTTCATTTCAGGTCATTTTGGGTTGGTTTCGGGTCAACCCGAAATCGGTAAGGTCGGGTTTGGGTTATGATTTTCGACTCCGAAATTAGAATCGGGCGGGTTTGGGTTAGGGGTAAGTGACCCGAAATATAAATCGAGTCAACTCGAAATTGACCCAACCCGACACGATTAACTAACCCTAGGGAGTTGAACTGACCGAATTGAACCGAAATTTGAATTAAATTGAACAGAAATTGGTGAAAATAAATCCAAAAGAACAGGGCAAAAAAATTGAAAATGCCTCATTTACGTGTCTCGGTTTGTGTGCCGAGAAAATTGTTCGATTGAGGTTTAAGGGTAATTTTGACCCTTAATTATGGGTAAAATTTGAGGTCTAAACTGGAAAAAAGAAATGAAAACGCCTCATTTTGCATGTCGGACATTCATTTTAACAGATAGTTAACCAAACTAACGGGTTTTTAGTTCATAAGGTTAAGTTTGCAAAATAAACAATAGTTAATGGCCATTTTTGATAATTTAGTAAATTTATGGCTACCAATGAAAATTTTCAAAAGTACATGGCTACCAATGTGAATTTCCCATTATTAATTTTTTGAGCATAGATGGACATATACATTATACACATGCTTGGTCTTGAGTTTGCTTTTCCTATCTTTCCCAATTCGCAAGTGTCCCTTTAGTTTTTCTGTTCCTCTCGCTTTTATTATAATGGTTTTGTTTTCCATTTGAGGAAGTTTCATATTAATCGTAAAATTACTTTTATTTGATAATGAGTTCTCTTATCTCTCTCCTACCATACAGATGCATTTTGTTTGTCTTTCTTTATTTCTCGCTATCTTCCTACTCATCACATGAGCTCTTAAATATATATGCCAGGCCCCAATGATACAACTATAAAGCCATTTTAAAACTGTCGTGTACAAGATTTTGCATAGTTTATTCCTCCTTGTTTAAAGTTTAAACATCCGTAAAGGCGGCTAAGTAATGATTCACAATAATTTTTACGGATTCTAAGGCTTTTCTTGATCTCTATCTTAAGTAATTATGTATCGGAAATTTTTACTATAAGAGGTACCAAATGTTTGAAACTTGAAAGTACCTTACTATATGAGACATCAGATAGTTGAATAATGTTACTCTACACTGACAGTGAACGACAATGACTTCTGATATTAAATTTAGATCTCATCTCTTTTATGGCCCTTTATGTGATAATAATCGGGTGGCTTTATTTTGCCACAATCCTTCTAACCCCAAAAAATTTGTCCACTTTTTTCTTCTGATGTGTTTGTGTCTGTCTTCACATAAATTCATGTGGAAGCTAAATTTCTTGCAATCTCAGTCCATTTTCTTTGGTCATCCTTAACTTTGGATAAGGAGTAACTGAGGCTTTCAGTAATATGAGGATAGGCATGTGGTTGTAAGAAAAAACCTTTGGTTTTGTGTGTTGAAAACATTTTGTATGGGTTCCATAAGAGATGCTATCTTGATTGGTGTTGTGGATTATTCGTGGAGTCGGTTGCATAATTTTCCTGTTCACATGGTGTTGAAAGGCACAATAAAGGAGAGATACTTTTGAACCATTCTTTAAGAAAATGACATAAAAACTTGCTTATTAAGGTCGAAATATCAAGCTTGTGCCTCTTTTTTGCTTTTTGACACTTTTGCATTAGATATTCATGTACATTGTGATCGTTGCAAACATTTTGGCATTATGCGTTTTACTCCTTTATTTTTTACATCCTCTGTTTTTTTAGTTATCTTATATTGACTTTGGACACTATTTATAAATTTCATTTTGGCTTTTCTATTATTTATAAGGTTATACCAAAAAGATATAATCATGTGAGGTTTTGTTAGATTTGTCTCGGAATTATATTTTAAAAATATCAACTTTTATAATATTTATTTATGCATAATTAAATATAACAAAGTTGAAAGTTGTGTGTTCTTGAAACGCGTCTGTTCCTTTGGGTATAGCTAAAAAACGGAAGAAGTATGTTATTCAGACTTAGGGACCATGTTATTCAGACTTAGGGACCCATGACGGATACGCATACAATGTACATGTCTAAGTGTTCAGCTTGTGTATGTTATGAAAATTTTCCTTGATTTTGGCCCTTATCCATGCTTATGTCGATTGTCGAGATTTGTCTCCGATTACTTGAGGAAAAAGCGAAAGGAAAAATGAAAAGTCGAGTATGTTATTGTTCTAGATTTCTTCACTTAATTCGCCACACCGTGCTTAACTTTAAAGGATATGTGAACTTGTTTTTTTCTTTGAGGAGATATGTGAACTTATTTATGCGAACTTAAGACTTGTTAAACTTCATGCTTAAGATAAGTTATGTTCAGAGCTAATAAGTTAAGCTCATGGGTGCATGACCACTAAGTTGAGATGGTTTATGTTCAGGGCTAGCAAGACAATGCATCCTTGGCCTGAAAGTCTGGTTAGATGAGCTTACATTGGTTATGGGATTTTAGCAAGATTTAGGTCAAGGTTGGTAACCAAGAAATTAAGAGCAAATTGGCTATGTTTAGAATATTGTTCTGAGTGTTAGTTTCAAGTTGAATAAGGTAATCTTTGGCTTTTAGTTCCAAAAAGCGCTCATTGCTTTGGTCTTCTTGGCTAAATGATTCTCAATGCATGTTGATGCAGATTTTAGTGGAGGCTATTAAATCTTATCTGTTTGATGACTCAGCTTCCTCATTAGCTTCTCCCCACCTAATGAAATGAAGCGCCCTGGATTTGTTTTCCACTGAGAGGACATTGATATAACAATTAAATTCTGCCAAAATTATAAAGAAGACGTAGAAAACAAGTTGTCATTTTGGACCCTTTACTTCTATTGTCTGATATATAGTATGAGGTTTGCCTTATGTTTGTCACAGGCACAGCTGCTAAGCTCCACTGCTTTATTTTCTCCTTGCTTTGGGAGTTACTATAAGAGTACAACCTGCTTATATTCATGGGATTAAAGCTTTCACATTGTTGTTGTTTGGTGGGAGTTATAAGAGTCTTTAACGTTTCTTCCCTTTTTTGTATGTATATTCAGGGCCGTTCCTGACATTTTGTAGACCCGGGGCGAAATAGAAATTTAAGGCCTCTGTTATATAGCCATATATATAGGTAGTGGTGGAGTTAAGATTTCACCACCACCAACAATTTTTTTTAGAGTTAGTATTTTATGTAAAGCTATGTTAGTTGTTCGGACTGAAGATCTACGTTCGACACCTAAAGTGCGTGTCCAAGTGTTTGACTTAAATTTAGTTCTTGGAACTTTTTCAATTTTTGGCCCCAAAGAAAGTGTCCAAGTGTCCCACCCAGTGTCGAGGTTTCGGCGTTTCGACACGCTGAGGTGAAATGAGGAGAAAGTAAATATTAATTTGAAACTAAAACTTATTAATCCATAGCATATTAGTATGATGTTAAAAAAAATAAGATTAAGTCTAATTTATTTGAAGTACAATACTAGTAGACTAACACTAATGTTTAAAAAAAATAAAGAAATTTTTAAAATGAATAAAGAAAATGTAAAAAGAAGTGAACTAAAATTTAAAAGCAATTACCTTACATGTAAAGGAATTTTGAAGATGAATTAAAGAAGAAAAATGTAAAAAGAAATGTTAAAAAAACAAACTTTGTATCTCATGGGATTTGAACTCAAGTCTTGTGGGTGAAATAACACACAACTAACCATCAAACCAAACTAGTATTTATTGCATATAATTGTTGTTACTTTACTTTATTTAAACGCCTTCAAAAAAACTGGGCCCCTTTCTTCATTGGGCCCTGGGCGGTTGCCCCTCTAGACAACCCCAGGGCCGGGCCTGTGTATATTATGTTTGTTACTTTATAGAAAGGAGAGTCAACAATGTTACCGATGGCTAAACTAAATGGTGATCTAGTTTAGGCTAAACGTGACTAGATTATCGCCTTATGCTAACGATCGGTGTGTGGGTCGTAGAATGTACATATTTTTTATAGAGGTACTAATGTAATCTTTAAATGTACTAATTGTCTCATCGAGCATGCCTACTCGTGAGGAACTTGAACTCCACTAGATCAAAACTCCACTTTAGATTTATATAACCTTACTTTGCTCAATTTACTCGATTAGCACCACTGGAAATGTCTATAGTATTGTTTCTCTCCCTCCAAATCTGTAATGAGTGGTTTGAGAAATTCTTAAACACATACTTGGGAGATAGTTTAGGATAGAGTTGCATTCCATTAATTGTCGTTGTCATCATTTATAATCAATTATAAACGAATTGTTGATGCGTTTTTGTTGTGTTTCACCAAGGAACTTGTTACCACAATTTCCATTTTGTAAATACATATTTCCTTTGTTCTTTTATAGTCACTAATTTCTCTTTTATGGAAGTTTCTATTAATCATTATATGCTCATTTTTAGTAAATTTCCCGTTTCACATATCTACTTTTTTTTACATGGTGTAGTATTGAGCACATGTCTGAACTTTTTTCCTTGTCTTGATATGTGTGCCCAAGCTATATGTAGTGATTAATAAAAAACGGAGAACATATTTGGTTTTGGTTGCATGTACTCTTTGAAGCTCTCGCCAATTTTTGAGTTTCAGTGTGACATACATGATCATGCCATTGTAGATTTGTAGTAGGAGAGATCGTTTCCTCTTGTTCATCAACTATTATTAAAAACATGATTATGATTTGTCTAAGAACTGACTTGTTACTAATGTCTTTTTTAGTTCATATAAGGGACAAAGGCATAGAGATTTATATATCTTGGAAGAGGAGAAATGCAAACTTATTTTGATTTCTTTTACTTGTTTGTGCTTCCTTGCTGAAGAGGGAGGTGACAAAGTGCACTACTCTTTAAGTTGTTTTCTTATGATGTAAGTCATGTAACAATATATTATGTCGACCTTCCAATAAATGCCTCACTCAGCCAGTCTCTCAATTTTCCCGCGCTGTCATCGATTATAGTCATTGTTTTAGATGGCAAAAGTTCATAATACTGTGCTATATGATTGTAAATTAAACATAATACTTCATACTTTTGCCAATCATGTATTCAGTTGAATTGGGTTTCCATTCTTGTACGTGAGTGAAAGAACTAGTTGTCTAGCTCTTTTTTTGTGTCTCGTAAAATATGTATGCTAGGAAATGTAGATTTGGAAAGTTACTTACAGTATGCTTCTAATTTTCTTGATTTTAAACTAAGTCAACGGAACAAAAAATAAAAATAAATGGTCTGCATATGCATGAAGTTGGATCAAAGGATCCTTTTTATAAAGGGAGGGACTCGTATTTTTTAGGTGATGACTGATCACTGATGAGTCATCTGGTCCATTATATATGCACTGTGCACAACTGCACATGTTTTGTTCTTACATCTTTAGATTTTTCCACATCATGCTGAGTCATATGATCCAAAACAAAAAAAAGGGGTTGATCAACCACTCATTTGCATCCACGTGGCACTGTCAGATTGAGTGCCATGTAAGCAAAGTGTCATTGCATAGTGCAAAATTATATTTCCCCGTTAAAATAAATGAAATACATATAATTTTAAGTAGTATTAGAATAAATAAAACGTTGCTATATTTAGTACTTAATTCTCTCTATCTCTCGTTTCTCCTAAATCTCCGTGCCAATACCCTATATTTCATTTTAAATAGAGCGGAGGAAGTATATGTTCTGGTGCATTATATTCATGGGTCATGGACTCATGGGTGTTGGTCTGTAGGATAAACCGGTGGGTGATATTTGGAGTTGTATACCCTTCGTTATCCTCACGCATTATTAGAATTTGATATAAATTTTCATGTCAATTATTACTTCCAAGTGTTTGCACTCCAACCTCAATTTTAGGAAAAAGAGCTTGTATTCTGTGTGTCTCAATGCATCGTGCCTCCATATTGGAAAGGGAAAACAATACACTAGATAATGGCCCTTCAAAAAAAAAAAAAAAATACACTAGATAATGGGGATTTTGTGGGTGCTAACGGGCTCTATTCGTTAAATTTTAAGTGGTACGTAAGCCTTAAGGTAGAATATTGTCTAAATCAATACTTTTTACGACATTGTAACTCTTTATACACTAAAAACAAAAAGCAATGGAGGGCTGACTAAGTGCCGTTTGCTAATTATGGAGAAATTCGTATCGAAATAAATAGTTTCATGACTATTTCAAATGCCTAAAGTAAATGTGCATTTCTATCACGGAGTTTCACCTTATTTTTTTATTAAACTTATCTAGAATTGTTATTAGAGTTTATTAGAACTTATTTGAACGTATTAAAACCTTTTGTTTTGTAAGGTATTACAACTTTTCAAAACTTATTATTGAAACTTATCTAATAGAAGTAGGTTATTCGAACAATTTGAAACTCATAAACCTTTTCTTTTAAAAGTGAAGGGATGTGCCCTATCTTCTACATCCATATACATCTAGTTGTTACAAAAGAAGCAAGTTATAACGTTAATCTACACTAATATATTAAAAAGCGGCCATGTTGTTTCACGTGCTTGTGACACTCTCCCTTTAGTTGTTTTAATTCCATGTCATCATTATTAATATATCAAAGTTAACCAAAGCATGCAACATTAGATTATATTTTTTAACATGCAAATGTTAATAACCCGGGGTAACACCCGGGACAAAAACTAGTGTTACAATTAATTCCAGAATAACGGAGTACCTTCGGAGCTTTTTTTCTTGTCTTTTTTTTTTGATATAAAATCCTTGTAAAATTGACAGGACTTTTTATGATCTTTGAGTAATTCTCTGAAATCCTCTTTGTTCCCAAAGTTGGCAAGCGGTTATTCTTTAAAGATTTGGTGTAGGAGAAATATCTGCCAGTCGACATAGAGGTCTTTGTTCCCAAGCTGGTATCGTTGTTTTTGTTTTGCTGTAGGTGTTCACTCATTGCTATTGACTTATTCATACCAACTTTTCTTTGGATTCTCGAAGATGATTTTCTGCATTGATTTACGTATCTTTTTCAAGTATCTATTTCAAAGAGCAAATCTATGACTACTAAATACTAATCAACATCTATATATATGTGTTTTTTCAGCCTATATCCTTTAGTTATGTATTGAATTCAACTAATTAACATTATTAATTCTCAATGGGTGTGTGTTAGAGTGAATGAAGTAGAGTCAATGAAGACTTATAAGAATGGTAACTAAAATATGGTATCAAACCCTGTCTACATGCTCTCTCGTTTGTGGATTATGAGTTGTGACTCTCTAAGCACCAAAAAAGTAACATAAATACATTTTGTTTGTGAGCCTTTAATTTTCCCTAATAGGGGGAAAAGAAAGAAGTCTTAGTGTGTATCGATCAGAGGTATGCTCAGATTTTGACTTAATGTATTGATTAGCTTTAATTTAGCATATGACTATTTGTTAATGAAAACGGTGTATTCCCTTTGATTTGACTCTTTGATTAGCTTCAAAAAAAATGGAGATTGTCATTTTGGTTGCTAATTAGTGACAGAATTATACATATATATCATATTATGAGGGTCAAAAGAGTTAATAAATGTGTCTAATAACTATTTTGACGTAAGTGAATAGGGTGATGGTTTTACATGCACAAAGTAGCTACTGATTTTAGATCCGTTCACATCTTTTAATTTGTTAACTAGTTCAAATCATACTATTCATGAATCATGATGCAATAAATTCCAAATTGATGAAGTAACTCTTTCTTTTTAGATCGTTTCTTCTTGATGTAATGTTCTTGTAAAATTGACAGGACTTATTTAGAATTTTCGAGTAATAATTTGATATTTTCTTTGTTCCCAAGATACAAGCATGTTAATGTCGGTAAGGTATTATTCTTAAAACTTCTGCTGTGCAAGAAATATCTGCCAATCGATAAAGATATTTTATTTTGGCGGTTAAATATAGAGATATTTTTGTGAAGCATCATCGTTTTGGTTTGCAGTGGATGTTTGTGTAAGTGTAATTGACTCACCAATTGTTTTTACTTCTTCATACCAACTTTCTTTTGGGTTCGCGAAGATTGTTTTCTGCATCAATACAACTATCGTTTTCAAGTGTCTATTTCAGAGAGCAAGCCCTAAAACTACTAACTTATTGATTAGAATCTGGCCTTTTTGTTTCTCTATTTGGTACTTGGTAGTCATGTACTTAATGTATTCAATAAATTAAACTTTACTAAACCACCCCTTCCCCTTCAATATATGTCTATTATGGAGTGAGTTTAATCAATGAACATGATTCTGAGTCAGTTAGCTTAGTTGATAGATTTCGTAAAAATATGAGATTATATTCTTGTATATCAATGCCTAGACCTGGGCATGGGCCGGGCCTGTTCACGGGATCGGCCCGCGGGCTTGAGGAAATGGCGGGCCAAGCCCGAGCCCCGTGAGTGGCAAACTGTGCCGTGCCGGGCCTGAAATTTCCAGATTTTGCCTACGGGCCGGTGTTTTATGTTGTTTTTTTTTGGATTCTTGGCAGTTTTAGGCTAAAAAACAAAGAAAAGGGGCGTTCGGCCCACGAGCCATATAGGCGGACTCGTGCCAGTGCGGGCCTGAAATAAAATTTCTTGATCATGGCAGGCCCACGACCCATAGAGCGGACAACGGGCCGGGCCGGGCCGCGTCCTGGCCCGGCCGATGCCCACATCTATCGATGCCCGTCTATGGTTCTGTAAGTGCCAATAAAAAACATATTATAATTTCACACACCTTAGCTTGCATAATTAATTTTTTTTTGTTTATGAGTGATAATTTCTAAGATCAATTAATAATATTAATTACGGTTTTTTCACCATATACCCCTGACAAATTTTTTTTTGCACCATATACCCTTTCAACTTTCCAAATTCACCATATACCCCTCACGTTTGAAAAAATACATCCACTTACCCTTTTGACTGACGGTGTTAGACTTCCGTTAGTCATTAGGCTCTAATCCTCCCCTAACCCTACTTAACTAACCTAAATCAAACCCTAATCCTAACCCTAACACTAATCTAATACACTAACTTGGGCCCTAATCCCTAACCACCTCCCCCCCACCCCCTTTGCCCCCATCACGCCTCCACCACCCCCACCACCACCACCACCTCCTCACCACCACCCTCCCCCCTTCTCCCGTTGACCCACTCCTCCTCCCCCACGCAGCCCTTCCCCCTCCCAACCACCCTCGAAGCCCCCCCCCACTCCCCACGCAACCCCCGAGGCCACACGCGGCCCCTTCCCCTCGCAATGTCCTGCCGCACCAACCCCCTTCCCCGTTGAATCGCACCCCGAACGAACAAAAAAATCGAAAAATTTGGGTCGCCGACATTAAAGTCGTCAACTGCTAGGATTTGAGAGAAAAATGCAGGTTGCGTCAAAATTATGGGTCACCGACATTAAAGTTTTTTCATTCATCACTTCTAGGATCCGAGAGACGGGGAGGGGGAGGGGGTTTGGTGCGACGGAAAGTTGCGGGGGAAGGGGGAGGGGAAGGGGGTCATGAGGCCGAGGGGAGAGGCTGCGGGGGTGGGGATGCGGGGAGGGGTTTGGTGCGACGGAAAGTTGCGGGGGAAGGGGAGGGGGAGGGGGGTGCGGGACCGAGGGGGGGAGGGCCGCGGGGGAGGGAGTTTGGTGCGACGGAAAGTTGCGGGGGAAGGAGAGGGGGGGCATGGACCGAGGGGGAGGGGCCGGGGGTGGGGATGCGGGGGGAGGTGGGCTGCGGGGGTGGGGCTAGCGGGGGAGGCTGCGGGGGTGGGGGGCCGGGGGGGGTGGGGTGGGGGGTGGGGTGGGGGGTGGGGTGGGGGAAAGGGTGGGGTGGGGGTGGGGTGGGGTGGGGGGGAGGGGTGGTTAGGGTTGATTAGGGTTAAAGGAGGATTAGGGTAGGGTTTAGGGTTAATTAGGTTAGAGGGGGTTAGGGTTTAGGTTAGTTAATTAGAGTTAAGGGGGAATTAGGGGGTTAATGACTAACTGTAATACTAACAAAGCGCAAAGCTACTGTTTCGTTAATATTAAACATCTAACTTTAAAGTTCGAGGACGAACTTTGTTTTTAAGGAGGAGTAGATGTAATACCCCGAATTTTCAAAGATTATTTTATTATTATTAAGGATTAATTTATTTGAATTTAGTATGCTTTAATCTAGCCTTGCATTTATTTCCAAGGAGATAAGTGCGGCGGTAACACGCCCGTTGATTCGAACCTTCGTGGATTTTCCCCCATCTCGAGTTTTATTAAATGAAAAAGGGTTCGGGTTGGCGGGGGTGTTACAAAGTGGTATCAGAGCGGAGTTTAGATTAACTAGGGAAAGATTAAAATTATTAAAATATATTAATTAGGGAAATGAATCAAATAGGTTAAACTTAAAATTGGTTTAGGAGGTCAAAATAATAAAAATATTTAAGAAAAATGAATTACGATTAAAATGTGAACTAAGGATTTAGTATGGGTACGAATGGGTTATGTGTACATGTATGAAATTACTCACTAAAGGTACTTATTAATTGTTTATGATATTTTATTAGATGGCCAAGACACGTTTGACCGCCAGGAAATGCACCAGAACCCCTTGTCAAGGACCCTACCTTCTAAGGATGAGGGTAGGAGAGTCTGTTTCAGCTTATATTTACAGGTTACGTTTAACAATGAAGTGTTACCATCTCAATGAAGGCCACGGGCATTCAGATTACCTCACGCCACCTAAACAGGCCGATGTTTTGATTCACACTCTCCCCAACGATGGTCCTTATGCCGAAATCAAGAGCGAATACTCTGATGTTCTGAAAAATGGGAGGCCAAACTATGAATGATACACATTGAAAGGGAAGTGGTATCTCACGTTGAGTTACCACGAGAAAAGAATGCTCGATGCTAGGGCCAAGTGGCTTAATGACTATTTACCCACTGATGACGAGGAGCCCAATTATAGTGACGATGAAGAAGTAGGAAGCAACCCTGCCTCACCCGTTGTAAATTTCAATGGAGATGGAGACGGAGATGAAGGTGAAGACGAGGATCCGTCCGAGTACGCTGACTAGAAACCCATATCTCTAGCCCTGACCCTTAGATTTATAATTAAGGTCGTAAAAGATCGATTAATGTGTTAACTTAGTTAAGGATGGTGCAACTAATGCTTATTTGACTATTTGAAAACTCTTATGCTACTATGAATGAATTGTTATGGCACTTTTGGAGTAATGAATGATGAACTTTTGATATGTGAATTGAGTATGAAATGAATGAATGGTGTGAACCATGATTATGTGAATTAGCTTTTATAAAAGAATCAATGTGAATCGTAGAAATACAATGTGAATAACGCAGGTAGCTTATGCAATACGTTTATACGCGATCTAGAGCAAGGCGACAAGAAAACCAAATGGCCGAAACTCCTGAACAAGTTGCAGCACGACTTAGGACTCTTGAGCAACTAGCTCAGAGCTTTGGCTTAGTCCTTCAAAACCAGATCAACAACAACCACAATGGAGACGATCCGCAAGCTGCAATGGCGAAAAAGATTTCCGCTTTGAAACCACCAACCTTTGTTGGGAGAGAAGACCCACTACTTCTCGAAAACTGGATAAGAGATTTCGAAAAGATTTTCACGGCCACGGGTACGCCTGAGGCCCCGAAAGTAGACCAAGCAACCTTTTATCTACATGAAGATGCTGATATTTGGTGGGAAAGTGTAGGACCTACTGTTAAAGCTCAAGAGAACTTTAACTGGGAAGCGTTTAAGGTAGCGATTAAGGCTCGATTCTTCCCCGAGCACATACGTAGACAGAATACAATGAGTTTAGTAGATTTAACCAGAGTTATAACATGAGTGTGCAAGAGTACGCTCAGAAATTCAATGAGTATGCCCGATTCTGCCCGACTGTAGTGCCAGATGAAGGAACTAAGGCCCAGAAGTTTGAAGACGGACTTAAGTTTGATCTTCAGACTCGAATGGGAGGTAGCACCTCTACCACTTTCGCAGAAGCGTATGCTAAAGCTTCGAATTTGGAGAGAATCTTACAGCGTGAGAGAGAGGTGTTAGGGAGACACAAAAGAAAGGAACCTACCGGCAACAACAACAACCAAGGGTACGACAAAAGGCCCAACAATGGTGGAAACAACAATAACAATGGTGGACGCTACAACAACCGCAACAATCGACTCGACAACCAGACACCAAGAAGGAAATAGGTACCAAAAGAACTTTGTTTGCAGGAAGTGTGCCAAGAACCATCCAGGGTTCACTTGTCAGGGTGAAAGGATAAAATGTTTCGAGTGTGGAGAAGTAGGTCACAAATCGTTCAACTGTCCCAAGAAGCAAGCTCAAAATGCACCAAATGGGAACAATGGTAACAATGGAGGTGGAAACAGAATTCAAAACTTCAATAACAACCGCCCCAGTGGAGGAAATGCTGCACTAAACGGGAACCAGAACAACCGCTCTTTTGCAGGTGGAAATGGAAACTTTGGAAAGAATGGCAATGGAGGCCACACCAATGGAAGAATCAATGTCATGAGCCGAATTGAAGCTGACACCGATGCCAATGTTGTGACGGGTACATTTCTTGTAAACTCAAACCCTGCTTATGTACTCTTTGATTCCGGAGCGTCTCATTCCTTTATTTCTAGCACTTTTGTTAATAAGTATCCCCTCAAGTCTACCCAGTCTTGTCGAGCCAATATAGCCATGCCCACCGGTGAAACTGTTTCTTGTAAATCTCTTTTCCAAAGTATCCCTGTAGTCATAGCTGGTACTGAATTACCAGTCGATCTTATCCTTTTTGACCTAAAAGACTTTGACGTTATCTTTGGAATGGATTGGTTAGCTAAGTACAAAGCCAAAATCGAGTGTCATAACCAAAAAATATCTCTTAGAGGACCAAAGGGAAATAGGATATCTTATAACGGCATAATCTTCCAGCCTGATGTCAAGATAATCTCAGTCCTGAACCTTCAAACCTATCTTAGAAAAGGCTACCCAGTCTACCTGTGCCAAGTAAGTGACGTAAGCGTGGAAAACGAGGAGTTGACTCAAATTCCGGTAGTAAAGGAGTTCCCGGATGTATTTCCCGAAGAGCTTCCAGGAATGCCACCAGAGAGAGAAGTGAGCTTCAAGATAGATTTAGTCCCTGGAACAGGACCTATCTCTAAGGCCCCGTATCGAATGGCACCTGCAGAAATGCAAGAATTGAAGGTGCAGTTGGAGGAATTGTTGGATAAAGGGTACATTCGACCTAGTGTTTCGCCTTGGGGAGCCCCGGTGTTGTTTGTTCGAAAGAAAAATGGATATTTGAGGTTGTGTATAGATTATAGGGAGTTGAATAACGCCACGGTAAAGAATAAATATGCGCTCCCGAGGATCGAGGATTTGTTCGATCAACTTCAAGGTGCAACAGTGTTTTCTAGGATCGATTTACGATCAGGTTATCACCAACTACGAATCGCTGAAGAAGACATCCCTAAGACGACCTTTCGTACGAGATATGGCCATTATGAGTTCACCGTCATGCCTTTTGGACTCACTAATGCGCCTGCAGCTTTTATGGACCTCATGAATAGGACTTTCCAGCCATACCTGGATAAGTTCGTGATAGTGTTCATCGATGATATATTGGTATACTCGAAGGATAGAGAAGAACATGAGGATCAGTTGAGGAATGTTTTGGAAATTCTTCGAGAAAAGCAATTGTACGCGAAGTTCTCGAAGTGTGAATTTTGGTTGGAAAAAGTTTCATTTTTGGGTCATGTGATATCAAAAGAAGGCGTTTCCGTAGATCCATCGAAGATTCAAGCAGTGACCGATTGGCCTCAACCTAAGAACGTCACCGAAGTAAGGAGTTTCTTGGGTTTAGCTGGATATTACCGGAGATTTGTGAAAGATTTTTCGAGAACGGCCCAACCTCTCACTAACCTGATGAAGAAAACAACAAAGTTTCATTGGGATGATAAGTGTGAGGAAGCATTTCAAGAGCTGAAGAAGAGACTTACAACAGCCCCGGTATTGACATTGCCCTCTGGACTAGAAGGATTTGAAGTCTACAGTGATGCCTCAAAGAAAGGTTTTGGGTGCGTCTTGATGCAACATGGTAAAGTAGTGGCCTATGCGTCGAGGCAACTCAAACCACATGAGCAAAATCACCCTACTTATGACTTGGAGTTAGGAGCAATCGTGTTTGCGCTGAAAATCTGGAGACATTATTTGTATGGAGTGCAGTGTAAAGTCTATACAGATCACAAGAGTTTGAAGTATCTGTATACGCAAAAGGAGTTGAATATGAGACAGAGACGTTGGCTCGAACTTATAAACGATTATGATTTGAAGATAGTGCATCAAGAGGGAAAAGCGAACAAAGTAGCTGATGCGTTGAGTAGGAAGAGTGCTCATTCTCTAAACGTGTTGATTTTGCGCGATGAACCGTGTGAAGAGATTAAGAGATTGAGTTTGGAAATAGTTGAGCCGGTTATGTGAAAGCTCGGTTGAATGCTCTTCTTGTTGAACCTGGACATATTTGAGGAGATTCGGGTGAAACAAGCCGAGATAAATGGTTAAGCAAGTTAAGAGAGATGAAAGAAAGTGGTCAAGCACCGGAGTTCGAGATCGACGGCAATGGCGTTGCGAAGTATAAACGGAGATTGTGTGTGCCACATGATGAGGAACTCAAGACGAGAATTCTAAGGGAAGCCCATAGTTCGCCATATTCCATACATCCAGGAGGAGATAAGCTTTATAAGGATTTGAAAAAGCATTTTTGGTGGCCTAGGATGAAGCAAGAAGTAGCCGACTTTGTTGCAAAATGTTTAACATGCCAGAAGGTGAAAATACAGCATATGAAGCCTGGAGGAAAATTGCAACCTTTGGAAGTGCCAGGATGGAAATGGGAATCTATCTCTATGGATTTCATCATGGGGTTACCGAATACAAGGTCAGGAAAAATGCAATATGGGTAATAGTGGACCGTTTGACTAAGACGGCAAGATTCGTGGCAATGAAGGATACTTGGTCGTTGAAACAGTTGGCCGATGCTTACTTTAATGAGGTCGTTAGGCTACATGGTGTTCCGAAGGACATCGTTTCGGATAGGGACTCGAGATTCTTATCTAAGTTCTGGAAACAGCTTCAGACAACCGTGGGTACACTATTGAAATTCAGCACAGCCTTCCACCCAGCAACAGATGGTCAAACGGAGAGGACCATTCAGACCTTGGAGGATATGTTGAGAGCATGCGTGATGGATTTCGGAGGATATTGGGATGATCATTTGATGTACATTGAGTTCTCGTATAATAATAGCTATCACTCGAGCATAGGAATGGCACCTTATGGGCATTATATGGACGGAAATGTAGAAGTCCTATATGTTGGAGCGATGTGAATGAGTCGTTGAATTTGGGACCAGAAATGATTGAAGAGACTACCAACAAGGTGAAGTTGATTCAAGAGCGTATGAAAGCAGCTCAGGATCGACAGAAATCGTATGCCGATCAAAGGAGACGAGATTTAGAATTTGCAGTTGGAGAGAAAGTGTTGTTGAAAGTTTCACCAACCAAGGGAGTAATGAGGTTCGGTAGAAAAGGAAAGTTGAGTCCTCGTTATATCGGACCTTATGAGATACTCGAATGAATTGGACAAGTGGCCTATAGATTAGCCTTGCCCACAGAGTTAGCCAATGTTCATAATGTTTTCCATGTGTCTCAACTCCGTAAATATGTCCCCGATCCCTCCCATGTCATCCAACCTGAAACCATTGAACTAGATGAGACCCTCACCTTTGAAGAGCGTCCTATTAGAATCCTTGATTCCAAAACGAGAAATACCCGGAACAAGGCAGTAAAGTTAGTCAAAGTTTTGTGGTCTAATCATCAAACCGAGGAAGCAACTTGGGAAACAGAAGACGACATGAGAAAGCGTTATCCTGAACTCTTTTATGAGGTACGATTATCGAGTTTCGGGGACGAAACTCCTTAAGGGGGACCGAATGTAATACTAACAAAGCGCAAAGCTACTGTTTCGTTAATATTAAACATCTAACTTTAAAGTTCGAGGACGAACTTTGTTTTTAAGGAGGAGTAGATGTAATACCCCGAATTTTCAAAGATTATTTTATTATTATTAAGGATTAATTTATTTGAATTTAGTATGCTTTAATCTAGCCTTGCATTTATTTCCAAGGAGATAAGTGCGACGGTAACACGTCCGTTGATTCGAACCTTCGTGGATTTTCCCCCATCTCGAGTTTTATTAAATGAAAAAGGGTTCTGGTTGGCGGGGGTGTTACACTAACGGACGTTAACGCCGTTAGTCATTAAGGGTAAGTGGATGTATTTTTTCAAACGTGGGGTATATGGTGAATTTGAAAAGTTGAAAGGGTATATGGTGCAAAAAAAAATTTGTCAGGGGTATATACTGAAAAAACCGTATTAATTAAGTTTACCAAGTCATGCTCTTTGAGGCAGGATATAGAAACGCTCAACCCTAAAGACTTCAAGTGACGTAAGTGTACATCCCTTAATCTTAACATGAGAAACATCGTCTATCACTAGGTTAAGTAATACTAGTACTTGGTGGTATGATATACTTCTATGTAACACGTATGTTTTTTTTATAAAGGTAAGGAGAAAAAGAAGGTTAGGAGACCCTCCGTACGAGGGGAGCTCCAACCTTATCGTTTACAAGAATAGAGTGAAGAGCAGAATGAGTACAATCATCTATATTAAACAGAGAATCAACTAAATGACCGACGTTGGCGATCCAATCTGCTGCTTTGTTTGCTTCCCAGTAGACATGACGAATAGCCCATGAAGAGAAAGAGCGAAGAAGAGCTTGGATATCCTGGATGATATGAGTAATCCGCCACGAGAGGAGACCCGGATACCTTTTACTTGAGTTGATGACCATAAGATTATCACCTTCAATTTGGAGTTGACGAATATTGTTCTGGATAGCTAGGCGGAGCCCTTGTTGGAGTGCGGTTGCCTCTACAATGAAAACGGAAGAGGAGCCAAGGTTGAAAGCAACAACTTTGTGGAGGTGCCCCTCAGCATCTCTAATGATAACACCTGTTGCTGCTGAAGTACCACGAACCGAGCCGTCAAAGTTGAGTTTGAAGAATGAGGTGGGAGGTGGCTCCCAAGCAATGAGGATGGGAGAAGGATACACCGGAGTGGAATGAGGAGGAGAGGAAGGAGAAAACAGGGAACCAGAGGATATGCAGACGTCAACTGCATTCCTCAAACTCCATTCTGAAAATAAAAATTTTGCTTTATGCAGAATCCTGTAAACATTAAGAGAAGCATTATGAAAGATAATAGAATTTCTTTCCTTCCAAATACTCCACATAAGGAAAACAAATTTGATAGTGGAGGGCCTATCATGTCTTATTTTAGAAAACGTAATTTAGAAGAGTAGACCGGTGTAAGGTACCCAATCCTTTAGATCTTGAAGCTGCCACAGGGGAATGAGATGATGGCACCCCCCAAAAAGATGGTCTAAAGATTCCTCATGTGTGTTACAAAAAGCACAGTGGTTGAAAGGAATTATGTTGCATTTAGCAAGTATAGCTCTAACCCAAGACTGTTGTGACAAATTTGCCATATGAAAATTTTCAGTTTGGGTGGGATATTAAGCTTCCAAATCCAACGGTGTGGCCATTTTTCTAGACTTGGAGTGAGATTATGAGCTAGCAAGTTAGCGGATTTTACAGTAAATAAGACTGAAGAGCTAGGACCCCAAATAGGCTCATCCGGGAGGGGGTTTACCGAAATGGGAATACCTTTGATGCAATTAATAATGGCATCGGGATACAAGAGTTTTAGTTTGTCAAAATCCCAAGTCCTGTTGGGAAGAATGAACTCGTTTAGACGAAGATGAGGATCAACCTGGTTTTCTGATAATTTAAGTTTTTCCATTAAATTTTCATCGGCACACCAGTCGTGAAGCCAAAAAAGAATTTGGGAACCATCACCTATTTTCCACCTTATTCCTTTTTGCAAAAGAGATCTTTGGAGTAAGATTTTTTCCATATGGGAGAATCGTGTGTTTTTGGTTTACAACTAAAAAAGGACTGGCCCTTTAGATACTTTTCTGTAATTAATTTCACCCAGAAGTTAGTAGGTTTCGTAAGTATTTTCCAACCCAACTTTGCTATAAAAGCTTTATTCATAGGAAGCGTTTTTCTTAGGTCAAGGCCACCTTGCGCTTTGGGAGTGCAAATTTTATCCCACGCAATAAGAGGCGTTGCATTTTTGCCTTTATTTTGTCGCCAAAAAAATTTCCTGTGAAGAGTATCAATGGATTTAGCTAAATCCGGAGGAAGCATGGTGGAGGCACAAGTATAAGACGGTAGAGCTTTAAGATTGCTCTGAATAAGGGTGAGCCTACCAGCTTTGGACAGAAAACCAGATTTCCAGAGGTTAATCCTTTGATCAGTCTTTTGAACTATATGAGCGAGGTCAACTTTAGAAGGATGATGGGAAGAAAAGAAGATTCCCAAGTACCTTCCCAGAGAAGAATTAGGCATCATATTGAAGTGACTAGCTAGAGCCGTTTTTCGGTTGGAGGAAACCTTTTTAGAGAAAATAATAGAAGATTATGGAAATTCACTAATTGGCCGGAAAGACCACAAAAGTCATCAAGGACGGTTTTTAGATTTCTACAAGCTGAGCTAGTTGCTTTGCAAAAAAAAAAAGGCTATCATCAGCAACCATTAGGCAAGGATTGTTTGCAGTTCTAGGGTGTAACTTAAATCCAATACCGGAATCTCGAGATTGACTTTGAAGGGATAGTTTCCGGATGAAAACTTCCATACATAAAATAAAGAGGTACGGTGACAGGGGGTCACCATGTCGCAGACCCCCAGAGGGTCGGAACCAAGGGGAAGGTTGGCCATTGACTTTGATTGAATAGGAAACATTAGTAACACATTCCTTAATCCATAGGATCCAAGTGGAAGGAAAACCAAAAGCCTGGAGAGTTTGCCAAAGAAAGTCCCACTCTATCCGGTCATACGCTTTTTCCATGTCTAATTTTAGAGCACACCACCCTGTTTTGTTTTGAGACTTTTGAAATGTATTGAGAGCCTCTTGTGCAATCAAAAGATTGTCATGAATAGAGCGATCATGAGTAAAAGCATTTTGAAGGGGACTAATTTCTCATTGTAGAATAGGACGGAGGCGATTAATTAGGATTTTTGAAATTGCTTTGTAAATAGTGTTAATTAAACTAATTGGTCTGAAATGATCTGGGGATTCAGGAGCCTCTTTTTTTAGAATGAGGCTTATCAAAGTGTAGTTCAACGACGGAGGCAACTTACCATGATAGAAGAAACTTTGAACGACAAGGACCAATTCTTTTTCAATGATGGGCCAATAAGACTGATAGAATTTTCCCCCAAATCCATCGGATCCAGGAGCTTTTAGTGGGTTAATATCAAAGAAAGCATCTTTTATTTCTTCTGCCGCGACAGGCTTAAGTAAAGAGTCCACATCAGTCTGAGAAACAAAAGGTGGAGAAAACTCAAATCAATTTCCATGATAGTAGAGTTGGCGGAGTGAAATCGACTCTTGAAGGAGTTAGACAACAGTTGTGTTAGGTCGTCATGGGAGTCAACCCATTGTCCTAACTCATTTTTTAGTCTAAAAATAGTCATGTTAGACATAGATTTTTTCATTCTGTTATGAAAGAAGCGAGAGTTGTGATCCCCTTGAGTTAACCATGTTTTTCTAGCAGAACATCCCCAAGCTTTTTGGTTAAAAAGAAGAAGTTTCTCCCTTTGGGTAATCAACCGATTGATATGCTTAATTAAAATATCATTGAAAGGTTGGTGCCACAATTTTTGTTGTAATTCTTTTATTTTTTCATCATTTGTAACTAGTTTATTGGTCATGTGTCTATAGTTGGTCTTAGCCCAAGCTTTAAGATCGAATTTAATACGCATGAGTTTTTGTTGAATGCGAAAGAATCGAGAGCCTGTAATTTGAAAATTCCAGTTCTTTTTAACAATAGAGTGTGAATGTTTATCTAACGTCCAAAAATTTTGAAACTGGAATGGAGGTGGCCGATTACAGTCTTCTTCATTGGAGGAGAAGACTATTGGAGCATGATCTGAGACTGTGAATGTACCATAAAAAATGGTACTTTTGCTAAAATCGTCATAAAATGAGCTGTGGCAAACAGCCCTATCAATTCGTTCGAAAATGAGATTATTATTATGTATACCTCTCCAAGAGTATGCCTGCTAGAGGCACGGAATGTCAATGGCGTTGGAATTAACGAGAAGGGAAGGTAATCGTTGAAGCTGACTTGATTTGAGCGGGGTCCCCCCCAATTTGTCTTGAGGAGACATCATTTCATTAAAATCCCCAAGCAAAAGCCAAGGGAAGGGAAGAGTAGTAACATAGTTATTCAAATCATTCCAGAACGTATCCTTTTGGCAGTTTTAGCCGGGCAATATGTGCCAAAGACATAATATATTTTATTGTCTGGCTTGTAGAGAACGTCGAGATGAACCAATCGGTCATGGGAAAAGTGATTTTGAACTGTAATATTGGAGTTATTTCAACACACCCATATTCCACCCACGTGGTTAACTGGGTCGACAACTAACTTATTGTGAAAGTGAAGAGTTTTGAGAATTCGATGGCTATTATTATTAGTTAAGGTTTCAATGACGAAGATAATATCCGGTTTATATTTGTTCTTTAGGTAGATTAGCTCACTCAAAGCTTGAGGTTTTTTACCCCTTGGATATTCCAGCATAAAATTTTCATATAATAAACGGATTGGTGAGATAGATTCGTTTGGTAGGTTTAAAATAAACATGTTCGTACATAGGCCAAAAAAATGGTCTCATTACCTTTCTTCCTCTCCTTTTATCATTTCTGAGATGAGAAAATAGGCCTGACATAGAAAGAAAACGAGTCAGGGGGTGTATAACCACCCTTGTGCAAATGCGAGTGTCAAGCACTCGGTTCGATAGGGCTTCAAGAGCCTGGTCATTTAGGTAAATATACATTTGCGAGTGATGGAGCACTCGATTCCATAGGGATTGGGTAATCCGATCCATAAAAGAGAAAAAATGAGAGTAGATAAGCCTCCAAGTAAATAAATAAAGGCGAGTGAGTTAAATAAATAATGGACCACAAAGCACGACAATAATTTTTTTTCTTGGATCTGTAATCCATGGGGTAAACAGCTGGCTTAACAATCCTGCAACCAAGTAGCACACGGTTAGGGGGTGTAATAACACCCCTGTTCTTAAGCGAGCGTCTAAGCACTCGATTCTATTTGGGATTGCAATCCCGTTCCATAATAGTAGTTAAAATGCATTGAAGCAAAAAAAGATTTAAATCGATAGAACCCATGTTTTGAGTAAAAAATTTGCAATGAAGGATATCTTCATAGTCTTTCGAGAGATTGAAAATTGCGCCCACTTTGACTGGATGGATTCCAAAAAAGAAAATTGACCTGTAAAACTTCAACAAACTGTGAAGGGATGAAAAACCACCCGTGTTCCATAGCGAGTGATAAAGCACTCGGTTCCATTAGGGTATAAAGACCCGTTCCATCTCTAAATTGGTAAAAAGAATTTTAACAATCACAAAGGGAGGGAACTCGAAGTAAGAGCGGATCATTCTAATAAAAAGAGTCATTAGTGGTTTGACCATCCATTCAATAACTATATTATTAGAGGTTGCAATAACAATATCAAGAGTAATAGAATACTCAGAAGCATGAAAGGAATTGAATTGGTAATCTCTTAAATCCAAAGCATCATTATGGGATATCATCACAACATTATCAATGTACCGCAGGAACGACTTATAAAACTTAGCACATGAAAGATACTGAGAGAACCAGATAACAATGTAAGGATTGTTAATTATATTAACCCATACATACATCAACAACATGAGTACAATGCCTAAAATAATATTCTGGATTAAGCACACAAGAGTATAATTAATCTGACAAAGCTTCAAAAATAAGTAATACTTAAGCTCAAGGGGGTTGAGATGGTTGATACGCCCAAGTTATACGTAGTATTTACGTTATTTTGGGTGCACTTTGCTAAGGGTTTGATTGTAATTGTTAACATTCGTGTTTTATTTAACCCTTAGCGGAAGTTCGGAGTTTTGCGAGATAAGTTGTGTTAATGTCATGTATTCCGAGCTTTCAAGGTGAAATGCATTTAAGCCAAGCATCACCGCAAGCCCAAGCATCACCGCAAGCCAAGCATCACCGCAAGCTAAGCATCACCGCAAGCATAGCAAGCTCTTCGAGCAGCCATCGCACAGCAATCCAGCAAGCAAGCCTGCCCAGCTCTCGTGCGCGCTCATCGCCAAGCAGCACCGCACGCTCAGCAGCCAAGCCTGCCCAGCGCTCATCGCCCAGCTTGAAGCCCAGCGCTCGCGACTCGCGAGAATCCTCGCACCTCGCGAGCACCCAGCCTTCGCTACTCGCGAGGCCTGTCGCGACTCGCGACCCTTGCCCAGCCATTTTGTGCGGGAAGGCAGCGTGCTCTTCGCGACTCGCGATCAGTGTCGCGACTCGCGATGCTTTAGTCGGTTCAGCGGCCACGTTTTGTGCGGGGTTTAAAAGCATCCCAAAACCTATTTTGAAGGCCGACGACGAAGAGGGGACGAAGAGGAGAGCTGAAATGTAGGGGTTGGAGCAGCAAGTTTGAGGAGAGAGAGAGGATACTCCTCTCTTCATCTTTCCTTCTTCATGCTCCTCTTTCCATCTTTCCTTCTTCATTCCTCTTTGTTGTCCATTTCTTTGTTTTCCATTTCTTTGTTCTTCATTTCCTAGTTTTAGTTTTCATTTCTTAGTTTAGTTTTTAGGGATTTCAACTATGGATTTGGTTTTTGCTATCGGATTGTAGCTTGAACTGTTCTTGAAGAAATAAACATGAAGCTTCAACCGTTATTGTGAGATCTTTCCTCTCTATCTATTTTCCTTGATTATGGTTCAATTTCTATGCTTGTGATCTATGATTATTGCATAATTATGCTAGGAACGTTACTAGTTTGATTGTGTAATTAATCTAATGCTAGATTTAAGAATAGAATCGGATTGTTTTATTCTTTTATCAATTTGTAGCAAACTAGGGAGTAACTTAGATGCAGATCGTCTTGGTTATTTCTTAGGGAAATTGAATCAACTGTTGAATGTTTATCGCGTGTATGACATTAGCAGGTCTATTAGTTCTCTGTGTTTATTGCTGCTATTGGATTGAACTTAGACGCAGATCGGACTAGGTTATCCTTTAGTTAGGGTTTTATAGTCACACTGATCGTGCTATTCAACTAAGAATAAGGAGAATGCGAGATTAGTTCTCAACAATAGATAATCATGGAAATAATTAGAGTTGAGGTTCAAGGATCGATAATGAATTGAAGTGGATGTTAATCGGATTCAAGATCTTTCCATATTGATTTCTCATTTTATTTATTTGCTAGTTAATTTTAGTTTGTTTATAATCTACTTGAAACCCCCCTTGTTATTAGGTTTCTCGGCCCTTAGCTTAATCTAGGTTTTGGATCACGTTAAATATAAAGCTCGTCCCTGTTTCCCTGTGGATACGACCCCTACTTCCATTATACTTGCTTAGTGTAAAAGAGAGTAGGAGAAATTTTATCTTTGGCCGGGTGCTCTCGCGACAAGATCGCCCGCCAAATTTTGGCGTCGTTGCCGGGGAAACGGTGTTACTTGTTTGTAATTAGCGTGATTTTTGGATGGTATTGCTTGTGCTCTTTGTTTTTGGTTGGCCACTCATATAAAGAATTCCCTTTTTGTTTTAGTTTCTAGTTTTCATCTTCCATTGAGCTCTATGTATTTCACTTTTGTATTTTGGACAAGAAGCATGGAACTTGTTGCTTAAACTCTCTTGGGAATGGTTGATTGAAGCTTTTGACGGTTTATTGTAAGATTTACTCTATATCTTGGTTATTGTCTAGCTTTAAATATTGATATTAATGGTCATGACTTGGATTAGCTAGGAGTACTACTAGTTGATGTTTGTTGTTGACTTAATACTAGGTTTTTTTGGATATAATCTGATGTTATATGCTCAACCATGTAGTAGTAAGCTAGGTATTAACGATGCATTGCAAGAGTCCTTCTCAATCAATTTTGCAGGTACTTGAAGGGGAGATTGACATGGAACCACCATTGTCACACATGGAGCACAATCCCAATGATTAAGCTTAAGGTACTAAGTCGAGCTAACGACTTTAAACAACAGCGCTTCTCGGGAGGCAACGCGAGACCCCTTGTATTTTCTTTCTTTTCCTTTATTTCTCATCAAATTTCCACCACCACAATAAATTTTCTTTCACTCATTAACCACCCACTAAAAAGATCCACAACCAATCTTAGTCCACTTGGAACCAAAATCCACAAAAGAAAACCCGTTGGGAGGAGTTCAATAGCTAGGAGTTGGTACAACTAGAGGGTTGAGATTGTTAATGAATCTTTTCGATCTCTTAAACTAGGTGCAAATCTCAAAATTTTGAATTTGTCATTTGTTTGAGTGATTCGAGGGAGCGGGTTGTGAGTTGAGTTATGAGATTTGAGTTGGTGTTGTTAAGAAATTTGAGTTTGACGGATTGTTTGTCATGAGTTTTGAGCATTCGATCTTCGATTTACCCGATTTTCGATTTTCTCCCCCCATTTTCAGTTTACTTTTTCTTCTAATTGTCATCACATTGAGGACAATGGGTAGTTTAAGTAGGGGGAGGGTATTCTCATTCTCATGTATCTATGTTGTATATATATTACTTTTAATTTGAAATGAAAAATGAAAAAAAAACTAAAAAAAAAATATTAAAAAAAAGTGATGAAGTGAATCCCGCTGAGCTGAAAACCCGCAAGGGCGGGCGACTCGGGCAAAATTGGGAGCTCGGATAGGTCGAAAACCCGAAAGGACGACCTATGCAAAAAAGAGCTAGTTGAGCGGGGAGTTTTGTGAGCCGGAAAAAGAAGAGAGATAAAAAAATGTGAGAAGCTAGGATGAAAACCCGAAAGGGCTCCTAGGCAAAATGAGAGATTAAGAGAGAATTTTTTATTTGGAAAACTCATTTGCCGGAGTTGGTGTCATAAGGCGTAAGGTATCTTCGGGTTGGGTTAGTGAATTCATCCTTTGTTTTGTAAAGATCTATTTAAAGTTGGCTTTCACATTCTTTTGGTTGATTGATTGTTTTTGGGAGTAAGCATGGAATATATTCCTTTTTGTCTTTGTTCCATGGCTTGCTATTTTAAGTTAGTTGTTGTAGTAGTAGGTCATCTTTTGAGGTTTGGGAGAGCTGATAGTTTAGTGTGTCGTGAGCTGACATTTTGATTCTTGTTGGTGTTGCTGGTTATTATTGTTGTCGCGTCTTTGTATTTTTCAGGTTAGCTCGAATCTAAGTGTGGGTAGTCATTGTCCCTTACGTTTAGGTTTTGAGCGGATGTTGTTAAGATGTGATGATGATGATGTAGTTGATGGGGAATGTAGGTTGGTGTCGATAGCTTGGGTGATGATTTATTTGGTGATTCTCACTTTTGAGTTTACTCGAGGTCGAGTAAAGTTCAAGTGTGGGGGTATTTGATACGCCCAAGTTATACGTAGTATTTACGTTATTTTGGGTGCACTTTGCTAAGGGTTTGATTGTAATTGTTAACATTCGTGTTTTATTTAACCCTTAGCGGAAGTTCGGAGTTTTGCGAGATAAGTTGTGTTAATGTCATGTATTCCGAGCTTTCAAGGTGAAATGCATTTAAGCCAAGCATCACCGCAAGCCCAAGCATCACCGCAAGCCAAGCATCACCGCAAGCTAAGTATCACCGCAAGCATAGCAAGCTCTTCGAGCAGCCATCGCACAACAATCCAGCAAGCAAGCCTGCCCAGCTCTCGTGCGCGCTCATCGCCAAGCAGCACCGCATGCTCAGCAGCCAAGCCTGCCCAGCGCTCATCGCCCAGCTTGAAGCCCAGCGCTCGCGACTCGCGAGAATCCTCGCACCTCGCGAGCACCCAGCCTTCGCGACTCGCGAGGCCTGTCGCGACTCGCGACCCTTGCCCAGCCATTTTGTGCGGGAAGGCAGCGTGCTCTTCGCGACTCGCGATCAGTGTCGCGACTCGCGATGCTTTAGTCGGTTCAGCGGCCACGTTTTGTGCGGGGTTTAAAAGCATCCCAAAACCTATTTTGAAGGCCGACGACGAAGAGGGGACGAAGAGGAGAGCTGAAATGTAGGGGTTGGAGCAGCAAGTTTGAGGAGAGAGAGAGGATACTCCTCTCTTCATCTTTCCTTCTTCATGCTCCTCTTTCCATCTTTCCTTCTTCATTCCTCTTTGTTGTCCATTTCTTTGTTTTCCATTTCTTTGTTCTTCATTTCCTAGTTTTAGTTTTCATTTCTTAGTTTAGTTTTTAGGGATTTCAACTATGGATTTGGTTTTTGCTATCGGATTGTAGCTTGAACTGTTCTTGAAGAAATTAACATGAAGCTTCAACCGTTATTGTGAGATCTTTCCTCTCTATCTATTTTCCTTGATTATGGTTCAATTTCTATGCTTGTGATCTATGATTATTGCATAATTATGCTAGGAACGTTACTAGTTTGATTGTGTAATTAATCTAATGCTAGATTTAAGAATAGAATCGGATTGTTTTATTCTTTTATCAATTTGTAGCAAACTAGGGAGTAACTTAGATGCAGATCGTCTTGGTTATTTCTTAGGGAAATTGAATCAACTGTTGAATGTTTATCGCGTGTATGACATTAGCAGGTCTATTGGTTCTCTGTGTTTATTGCTGCTATTGGATTGAACTTAGACGCAGATCGGACTAGGTTATCCTTTAGTTATGGTTTTATAGTCACGCTGATCGTGCTATTCAACTAAGAATAAGGAGAATGCGAGATTAGTTCTCGACAATAGATAATCATGGAAATAATTAGAGTTGAGGTTCAAGGATCGATAATGAATTGAAGTGGATGTTAATCGGATTCAAGATCTTTCCATATTGATTTCTCATTTTATTTATTTACTAGTTAAATTTAGTTTGTTTATAATCTACTTGAAACCCCCCTTGTTATTTGGTTTCTCGGCCCTTAGCTTAATCTAGGTTTTGGATCACGTTAAATATAAAGCTCGTCCCTGTTTCCCTGTGGATACGACCCCTACTTCCATTATACTTGCTTAGTGTAAAAGAGAGTAGGAGAAATTTTATCTTTGGCCGGGTGCTCTCGCGACAAGATCGCCCGCCAATGGTGAAAAAAAGTAAATAAAATCATTCTGGTTGAAAAATTATGGCAGCGAGTTGGATTATTAATCGTCTTTCTAGGCAAGAAGGTGTTCCAAATAGATTTCATAATAGGAGTATAAAGATAAGATCTACCATAGAAATAGGCAAAAATACATTTTGTTAGAGAAAAAAGCATGGAGCACACATAATTGGTAGCATAATAATTATCATGAAAAATTCTATTTTGATAGGTGTAATTCAGCACAATCCCAAACATAATAATTATACAAAGAAGCCAAATCTGAAAATTAGATGAAGCTTAATTCCAACTCAGCAACCGATGAAGAAATTTTGGAGTGGTCACAAGGAAGATACTTAATAGGAAAGCAAAGAGGCATTTTATAATTGAAACAATAATGAGACCATCAATTAAACAGCTAGGCAAATCCAACCAAAAGCAATTAAATACCAATGAAGTGAGACGAAGAAAACTTACCTCGAGAAATCGCGACTTCCCGCCGACCCGAGAAGCTAAAGGTCCAGTGCGGATGCTTGTGGTGGCAGGGGGCGGGAAAGACGAGCTCCTTCGGGGAAGCCGGAGCAAGGGCGCGGGGCGATGGTGGACGATGTGGGTAGGGGCGATGGTTCCGTTGGCCGACGAGCGAGAGATCACCACGGCGGCGCGCGAGGCCGGGCATAAACCCGATAACAAAGATGATGATGGTGTGTGCGGTGGTGATGTTGGGACACCCCCACTGAGCTTCAGATCCGGAATCTTCGGCGGAGCAAAAGCCCGTCCGCAAATGAATTTCGAGGAGAAGAGGTGGTGGACGAGGTTGAGGTTCGGCTGATTCGAGCAGGGGATGGTGGATGAGGATGGACGGCGCCGTGGTGGTGTCCGCCTTCAAAGTCGATTTAGGGGAGGGTCTTGAAAGATGAAACAGATTGATGGAGCATGGATGAAAGATGAAGCGTTGGATCTAGGCATCTTTGAGCAAGAAAAAATATGAGATTGAAACCAATGATGTTCCATTGATTTTTCTTTTTTTCTTCTTCCAATTTTTCCTAAGAAAGGCTTTAGCATCATTTTGGGACTCTCTCTCTAGAGTTTCCCGTAACATGTAATGTGAGAAAAAGACAAATAAACATTTACATTTTAAGTTTATTTACGTATGTGAGTCAGGTTTGATATGTAAATGTCAGATAGCTAAGTGCTTTGGTATAATGATCACGGTAAATAATAAAGGATAGAAGGATCCTTAGAATACGTTAGGGATTTTTTGTGTGGTTGGCAGTTGCCTCTACATTGTAAAATGACTGTTGCCGTATTTTTATATCTTTCATGACCTTACAATTTCCCCTCTTTGTTGCCTCTGATGGCCTCCCAACACTATCCTACAACTCTAGGAAGCTTTCAAACGGTCTCCCAAGACCCCAAGATGCATCGCATGGGGTTTGTTACCCGGGTCACGTGAAGGTCATGAAAGCATGAATCATAGCCTTATAATTTGTCCATGTTATTGGGCTATTGTAGAATTTTCTAGAGCAGCGACATTTTTGTCTATGACCTTCCAGAGCGCCTTCGGATGCCTTGAGATGACACGCACTCTGGTTGTTAGAACCTTTTACATTCCCTTAAAATGCGTTCTACAACTTATTTTGTATTATATTTCAAAATCAGCCTTGAAATAGATATGAAGGCCATCCATATGTCCATTTTAGGGCATAAAAATGGTTTTAAATAGCCTCGATGACCTTATGATGTTTGGGGATCTGGGTTTGTTACTAGGGCATGAAATGTGAATTATAATTAACCTTGAAATTTTACTATTTTGGAGTTGAATCTGGACGTTTTCGGAGCCAACGATATTTCTTATTCGGTAATTTCCCAACGGCCTCAGGATTCCCTGGGATGAATCTCATGTTGTTGGGACCTTCTACATTTCTTGAAAAGGCTTTATACAGCTCATTTCGTGTATATGAAGTGTAACCTTGAAATACATCCTAAGTACACTATAAGTCCGTTCTAAGGCATTGAAAAACTTAGGGACTTATCCAATGTAGACTTCCCTATCATGACTTCATAATTGGTGAATGAACCAAAGATAGAGTTCTGGAGTGAGGGTACGAATATGATCAGGATTCAAATTCGTCCATTATTGGCCTCTACTTAATACGATCCATGTTCGGGTTTTATGCAGATAAACAACCAAACAATATGTTCCTGCATTCTAAAGCTAATCAACGTTGGTTCGTTAAACACAAAAGATAAATTTATGGTGATAAGTTATTTCTACAATCAAATTACTGGGAACTTAACAAGTTGTTCAAATTACCTTAATTTACTATTGTAACATTTATTTAGGTCTTATAATTAGCAAAATAAACATGTGAGGTGATGAAAGCAGTAAACATGTTGACATGCATATAAGGTATGAATATATAAAGAAATATGAAAAGAAGAGATTAGAGGTTAGAATATAAAAAAGAGCATGCATTCTTTGAGGATCTACATCATGAAAAGTAGATTGTTAGTATAATAAGAAATAAATTGGAATTGACCATCAGGAATTATACCTTTATTTCATGGGTCTTGAATAACGATCCGCAGGAGAAGCAATTTTGAAGCTTGAATGAAGATTTAAAGGAAATTGGAGTATTTAGGAATATGTTTGAAGTGTTTTAGAATATATTTGAGAGTATTATGTGGGCGTAGGAAACCGTGTGTGAACGTGTATGAAGGCGTATAGAAAATCTGAGTACAACATTAGGTTTTTTATAGGAAAACAAAATCGAAAATCGCACGGAGGACAAAACAACATATTTGCGCTTGGCGCACGACGCGCAGGATGTCTGCTTCAGCATAGGTGCTTTTTGCGTTTCTATGTCTCACTAACTGTCTCGATGTTGCGCGTGCACATTCGGGTGCGCGTGACGCATTCGGCTACGCGTCGCGCAACCTCAAATCTGACCGAATTTTGTTTGTTATCCGAAATGAAAAGATTCTTTCTATCTTGCATTAAATAATATCTTTTGGATTTGGAAATCAGTTATCTTAAAGAATAAAAATCTGACTTTCATAATATCTTTTAATATAGAAAATATTAACTAAAAATACAATTAAATATCAAGAATAATTAGTTGGTTGTTTTTGAATATGGGCTTTAAAAATACAGTTAATTATCATGAATAATTAATTGGGCTTGAAATAAATAAATAGACTTTATGTTCTTGAAACGATTTTGGGCTTAGTTTGTTGGGTTGCTCTTCATTTGGACCGGACCAATTAGGATGACGATATGTTTCATGTTTTATCATTGGGTACTAAAATGAGGACACACGATTATGTGTCTACTGTTATAGAGGCGTGAATTATAGCCTTCAAATTTGGTCCTTTCAAGCTAGTTCGAGACTGTACTTTTGAATCAGGTGATATTTTTTTCCGAGACCTTTCCGTGCGCCTCCAGGTGCCTTGGGATGACTCTCGTGTTGTTAGGACCCTTTACATTTTCTCAAGATGCCTTCTACAGAATCAATTGTATATTTCAAAGTCAACCTAAAATATTTGTGAACGGCACCATATGTCCATTTTAGGGAAAAGTATAAACGATATAATTTTTTTAAGAATAAAAATACTCTAATTTAATGGAAAATATTAAATAAGGGAAAAGTAAACGCGAAAAATTATGAGAAAAATTTCAGGGTGTCACAATTTGTCTATCATAAGGCATGAATATGATTTCAAAATGCCTCCCATGACCTCAATGTGGATCCTATTGTGTCGGTTTCCGAAGCTCTGGGAAGTTTCTAATATTATACTCTTTGTGTTTCTTTTTAATCTACACACTATCCTTTTCGTTCCGTTTCTTTTTAATCAACACACTGTTGCTTTTTCGATTTTGGTAACATGTCCATCTACTTTCTCCTCTTTTTCCACCCATTTGGTCCACTTTTTGATATAATAACACACCGTATAATTTCTCTCTCCACCTTTTTAGTTTATCTCTCTCACTTTTGGGACTTACGTCTTGATCTTCCTATAAAGTGAAATGAGTAAATTAAAAAGAAACGGAGGGAGTATGCTTTAACTTTATCTTCTCATTATAACTAAAGTTCCTAAAGTTTAACATTGCTTCGCATGCGTGTTAAATCCCCAAGGTGTTCAAGAGCTTTTCCAAATACTCTCGTGCTCTCTCTATTTTCTTTTCTCCTAAGTTTGAATGATGAGAATAAGAAGAATATTAAACAATATTATTACTAAAGAACATGAAATTTGAAGGGAATAAGGAATAATAAAAATAATTATAGAAAATAATAGGAAAAATTACAAAGAATAAGTTAACCTTTTATCCATCTTCCTAAATTAAGTCAAATTTTGGATTAATCCTGAATAAGTTAAGCTTGTAGGTTTACTTTCTCAAATTAAGATTAACCTGTTCGTGACCTGTTTATTAGGTTATATGTGCTACGTGTTACAATACAATTGGTTTGCCTTTTGTTTTTATGTTTTTCGTTTCTTTTAAAGATTCCTAATTTTAATTATGATTTTTCGATAAAAATAATAACCCCAGTTTCACTCAAATCACTTACCGTAAAACACTTACCAAGTTGCCATCCACCACTCATCTTTCTATCTCCTCCCTCCTCCAGAGTCCAGACCACCACCAACCTTCTCTCCACAGCTCCCTACTAAACAGGTTACTTCCAACTCTACTACCGCCACACCATCACGCACAACCATACATCACACAACCTTCATTTTGTCTCTTCCCTTGAATAACCCCAACTCCGATCCATTGCCACTTTCGATCACTGCCAACTTCAGTGCCACCACCACCTTCCTTTCTCTTTCCTTAAAATAACCCACCCACCCACCGCTCTGATCTCTCTCCTCCCTCCTCCATTAGTTACTCTCTCTCCTCAATTCCCTTCCTCTGTTGCCCCTCTCTCCCCTTACAACAATCCTCTCCCAATTCATAATCATAAATGTATTGAAAATTTCAACAAGATTCATATCAATTATATGAACAGAAATAATATCTGAACAATGACAACATCCACCAAACAAAAGTGTATGGGATCTGTAACGACTTTCCTACCGGTCCAGTTAGATCGCCATTGACCGTCATGGTCAACTCCGTCAAAGGAGTCCTACCTGCTGAATAGGATTCAAGCCCGATTCCGACGTATTCATCATGCCGGTTAGGTTCATATACCTTACCGGTGTCCATCACCTGGGCCACAGCCAAATGGGCCTGAATTGACCGGTACTTACTCAACGCGCCTATGGGCCTAAAGATAAGTATCAAAAGAGGATAGAATTATACCCAACCAATAGGAGCAGAGTCCTACCTTGCTAAGGACACTATGGCTCCTATAAATACCTCCATGATCCGGAGTCATAAGGTACGTTCACATATACTGATACAATACACTTGAGACATCCCGTCTTTAATCTTTACTGACTTAGGCATCGGAGGGGCGTTCCTCGGATCAACCCCCGAGGTTAGTTTACGTGTTTTATCTTGCAGGACTTTAAACCGGCTTGCATACGAAGGAGATGCCGGTTCATACCCTACCACTTATTCCATATCGGAATAATTATCGCTAGAAGGAGGGGTGAACTATACTTTGGTCTTAAGCCGTGATTAATCCAGCACACCTGCCTCATGGATCCTAAGCAGACTTTCGGGATGCCAGAAACCGATGAGAACAACACTGTTGTGGGCGTTGCACCCCGCAGGTTTAAAACCCCGCAACCGGCGGGGAAATCCTCCAAACCCGCCGCCGGGCGACAAAGGGACCACCGAGGTCCCCCGCCCAACGCATTCGAGGCGTTGCAACACCCGTTCGATCTGAACGGCTCGGCGCCGCCGAGGGTCTTCCGAGGCCATGGCGAGCCAGGCACCACTTTCAGGCCGCGCCAGCAAGCGTCCACCGGCATGGCAGCATAGCCCAGTCAGAAAGATGCGGTCTTTCTTAAGTGGCCGACAGGGAGACCCTGACCCGGAACACGCTGAGCACTCAAAAACTCCCACCGAACCGGTGGGGGGTGGATACGGGGATGAGCGGCAAAACACTGAAGTCCAGCACTCATCCCAGCCCTCATGGAGGGACACTGAGTTCGCCCGTCGCAGAGCACCGGTATCACTCCGAAATTCTCCTTTCTCGACTTCTATACTCCATGAGCCCATGGAAAAAATTAAAATGCCGACATGCAAGTATGACGGTAGGACGGATCCCGAGGATCACGTCTCTGCGTATGAAGGACATATCTTTGTTGTACACCGACACCGATTACGTGTGGTGTAAAGTGTTTCCTCAACTCGGCCGGCCTAGCACAGACTTGGTTCAAGAGTATTCCTCCGGCAACCATAGCTGATTTCCATCAACTCACGTCCATGTTTGTGACTCATTTCGTCAGCAATAAACGAAGGGAGCGAACAACTGACGAACTGATGTCTATCAAGCAGGGCGAGAAGGAAAGTCTGCGAGATTATATCGGCCGTTTTAATTCGAAGCCGTCATCATACCCGGCCTTACAGCAAGAGGTGGCGGTCTGGCGCGATGGCCGGTCGAGAGAAGGCACCGCCTTCGAGGCTACCTTGGCCGCAAAACGACCAATCTCACTGACGTCCTCAGGAAAGCAAACGAGTTCATCAGAGGAGAAGAGTTTGATAAGGCGGCCACCTCCAAACGACCTGAAGAGAAGGAGAAGGAGAAAGAAAAGGACAAGTACGGAAGGATAAGAAAACCGACAACTCGGGAAGACGGGGGAGGAAAGCAACTCGGTCAAGAAAGGTCAGGAAGGAAGGCCAGACCGGTATCATGACTATACTCCTCTAACCATGTCTAGGGCCGAAATCTATGAACTCCACAAAACAGACGATAAATGGCAGCGTCCCCCGGAAAATGTACTTTAAAGGTCGTGACAAGTCGAAGTGGTGCGATTTCCACAGGGATCATGGTCACGTCACTGAAGACTGTAAAGACCTAAGAGATGGGATTGAGGACCTGGTAAGAAGAGGCTACTTCAAGCAATATCAGGCCCGAACAAACCGGGAGCAGGAGTGGTCGCCAAGAGATAGATCGCCAAAACGGGATGGCGACCATCAGAAGTCTCTCAAGGAAAGGATCACCGAGATACATGTCATCTCAGGAGGACCAGTCCACGGAGGAAGCATCCACGGTGCCAAATCTAGTCTTAAGGAGGTAAGACATCAAGTGAATTATCACAACTCCGGCAAGTGGCCAACGCCGCCGCTCATGCTATCCGTCTCATTCACAGGGGAGGACGCCAAAGGAATCATCTACCCTCACGATGATCCGCTGGTAATATCCCTGCAAATTTCCACCGCAATGGTCCATCGAATCCTGGTGGACGGCGGCAGCTCCGCTAATATCCTCTTCATGCCAACATTCGAGAAGATGGGGTTAGGGAAGTCTTGTCTTAAGCCGGTCTCATATTCGATAATCGGTTTCACCGGGGCATCGGTCATCCCTGAGGGTACCATAAAGCTGCCCAGGTTAAGACGGGGGAAGGATCTCATTCTCGAGATCTCTCGGTTGAGTTCTCGGTAGTTGATGTGCGGCGGCCTATAATGCCATTATTGGTAGACCTTTGATCCACGACGCTCAGGCGGTAGTATCAACTTATCACCTGACTATGATCTATGCGTCAAATAGTGGAAAGCCGGAGAGGCTGAAGGGTAGCCAAGAATCGGCCAGATCCTGCTATCCGACGGCTCTTAAGAACTCTAATCATAAGCGGCGGCGAATCTCCCCGTCGGAGAGAAAGAGGCGAAGGGGTCGAGAACAAAGCAAACAAAGACTTATCAATGGAGAACTTCGAAGGAAGGCCGGCAGATTTGCCAAGACCCGGCCCGGAGGGAGAGGCCGAGGAGGTCGATGCTGGAACTAGAGAGGCCGAAAGGACAGTTAAAATTGGAGCCGATTTGGCCGATAATGTCAAAGTCAACTTAATCAGTCTGCTGCGGAGCAATGCTGACGTCTTCGCATTCTCCGCGGACGAAATGCCGGGGATTGACCCCGGGTTCATGGTACACCGACTGAATGTCAGCGAAGATGTAAGACCGGTAAAGCAGAAGAAGCGCAACTTCTCAACCGAGAAGAACGCGGCCATCAGGGAGGAGGTCGATAAACTGCTAACGGTCGACTTCATTGAACCATGCGACTATCCGGAATGGCTGGCAAACGTGGTGATGGTTAAAAAAGCCAATGGGTCTTGGCGGATGTGTGTGGATTTTACCGACCTCAACAAAGCTCGCCCAAAAGATCGCTTACCCGTTGCCTCGGATCGACCAGCTGGTCGACTCTACTAGCGGCCACGCGCTGCTGAGCTTTATGGACGCCTTCTCGGGGTACCATCAGATAAGCCTCCTGGAGGCAGACAGGAGCAAGACGACATTCATAACAGAAGCCGGGGTGTATGCATACAAGGCCATGTCGTTCGGCCTAAAGAATGCAGGAGCTACTTACCAGAAGCTGGTGGACAAAATATTTGCTAATAAAAAAGGCCGGAATGTCGAAGTCTACGTTGACGATAGCATCGTCAAAAGCTTGACTGAGGAGGCCCATATCACGGACCTCGAGGAAACTTTCGCGACTCTGCGAAAGTACCGGATGAAACATAACCCTAAGAAGTGTGTATTTGGAGTAAAGTCTGGCAAATTCCTCGGGTTTATGGTCAGCGAAAGGGGGATAGATGCCAATCCTGATAAGATCAAGGCGATAAGTGACTTGCCGGAGCCCAGGAGCATCCGCGACATCCAGAAGCTTACCGGCAAAATGGCGGCCTTAACGAGGTTTGTCTCCAAGTCGGCTGAGAAAGCGTTGCCTTTCTTCAAGGTGCTAAGAGGCAACAAGAAGTTCGAGTGGGGAGACGAACAGAAGCAGACCTTTGAGGTCGTTAAAGAGCATTTCAAACGGCTACCGACTATTACCCGACCCGAGGTGGGGGATAAGCTGCAATTATACGTCTCAGTGTCAGATAAAACGGTAGCAGCAGTGCTACTAGTGGAAAAGGGCAAGCAGCAGCATCCGATATACTTTGTGAGCCACGTCTTAGCAGGGGCAGAGCAGAGGTACGAGCTGGTGGAAAAGATGGCATATGCCGTGCTGATAGCGGCAAGAAAACTCCGACCTTACTTTGACTCACACACCATCCAGGTGCTCACAAATCAGCCACTGGAAAAGGCGCTCCATAAGCTAGATACAACCGGCAGGTTGCTGAAGTGGGCAATAGAACTGTCCGAGTTTGACATCGAGTATCGGTCGCGAACAGCCGTCAAGGCACAAGCTCTGGCCGACTTCATAGTTGAGACCACATACAATGAAGTAGAGGGACAAGTCGGCACCTGGCACATATCGGTAGATGACTCAGCGGCCCAAACAGGGGCAGGCGCCGGGGTGGTCATGACAACTCCCGAAGGAGACACCTTTGAGTATGCCGTCCGCTTTGGTTTTAAAGCATCTAACAATGAAGCGGAGTATGAAGCGGCAATAGCGGGAATTGGTTTATGCATAGCGTCCGGAGCAAAGAAAATACGGATGACAACAGATTCCCAGCTAATATCAAGCCAGATCGAAGGTACTTACGAAGCCAGGGAACCGGTCATGCAGAAGTACCTGCAGAGGGTAAGGCAAATAACGGCTCCACTGCAAAGCTTCGAGGTAGTGCTAGTCCCCCGTGCAGAGAATACGGCAGCCGATGCGCTATCAAAACTAGCAAGCTCAAGCACCATGGATCTCAAGCGCAGCGTCATGGTAGAAACGCTGCCGGAAAGGAGCATAGAGACGGTCAAGGCAGAGGTGAACGAAGTCGCTCAGAACAGAGAATGGTACGACGACATACTGGCGTACAAATTGACTGAAAGTTTGCCCACTGACAAGATGGCGGCAAAAAAGCTGAAGAGAGAGGCTCTTTGGTTCTGCATTTTCCAAGGCCAATTATACAAGAAAGGTCTTTCACTCCCACTCCTAAGGTGTGTAACGGCCCACGAGGCCACAAAAATCATCGAAGAAATACACGAAGGGGTATGCGGAAACCATATCGGCGGAAAGACGCTTGCACTAAAGGCCCTGAGGGCCGGCTTCTACTGGCCAACAATGTTGATGGATGCGCAGGCGTACGTAAAAAAATGCGACAAATGCCAAAGGTTCGCACAGGTTATTAACCGGTGGCCCGGAAACGACTTGCAGCCGATCCTGAATCCCATCCCTTTCGCTCAGTGGGGGATGGATATCATAGGACCATTCACGCCAGCATCCGGAGGAAGGAAGTTCCTGATAGTCGGAATAGACTACTTCACAAAATGGATTGAGGCCGAACCGACTGCAAAGATAACGGCTAATCAGGTTAGGAAGTTTATCTGGCACAACATCATCACAAGGTTTGGAATTCCCATGGGAGTGGTTATGGACCATGGCGTCCAATTTGATTGCGGCCCGATAAAGAACTTCCTGAAACCGTACGGCATCAAGTTTGCGTATTCATCCGTGTGCCATCCTCAGAGTAATGGTCAGGCCGAAGCTGCCAACAAGCAGCTTCTCAACGCCCTCAAGAAGAGGTTGGATGACCTGAAAGGTGCCTGGGCCGACATGGTTCCAGCAATCCTATGGTCCAACAGGACCACCGAGAAGGAAGCAATAGGGGAGACCCCGTTCAGGCTGGCATTTGGGGCTGAGGCAGTGCTACCGGTGGAAGTAGGATTACCAAATTGGCGGATCCTTAACTACGATCCGGAATTGAACAACACATTGCACCGAGAGGAACTTGACCTCTTGTTAGAAGTCAGACTTGCGGCAGAACTCAGGTCAGCAGCATATAAGGACCAGATAAGCAAGGCCTACAACAAAAGGGTAAGAAGCCGGCCAATTGAGAAAGGCGACCTGGTACTAAGGCGCACAGCGGCTACCGGTAAAGCTCACGCAGATGGCAAGCTGACGACGAACTGGGAAGGACCATACCTTGTAAAAGAGGAAATAGTCCCAGGCGCTTACCGACTGGAAGACATGTCCGGCAAACAACTTAGGAACAGCTGGAATGCCAGCGTGCTTAAGAAGTATTTTGTTTGATGTTTGCTTAGCCCAGAATAATAGTTACAGTAACACGGCATTGTTGCCGATTTCAGAGTTGAAAGAACCAACTGTTGTTTATTTTTAATAAGATCAATTTCCTATATTGCACGTACAATATATTTGTTTAGTTTTAGCAATCTATCAATGGTAATAAAACAGCGAAACCCCCTTGACGGTCAATGACCTGCGTGAATCTGCCGTCAAGAGGAACTAACGGTTTGCATGTTCCTGGCGGTCAATGACCTTAGTGGATCTGCCGCCTGGGAGAATCAAACATGCAGGCAACTTGGGGATGGTCAATGACCCTCGAGGATCTGCCAACCCAAGAGGTACACTGCTGACAGGAGAATATCCTACCTCATAACTGGTCAATGACCCTAGAGGATCTGCCGGAATAAAATAGTGATAAGAAACTATTTGCCGGTCTATGAACCATAGTGGATCTACCGGAATGACGGAAACAAAGGAAAAATATAAAAAGCAAGGTAATTGAAATAGCCGACACAACTGTTTGCATAATATATTTCTTTAATATGAAGAAAAGTGATTACATCCTAGTCTTGCCTAGGAGCAAAAAGAGCTAACAATCAGGTCCGCCACAAGCCGGCCAAAACGGGAAGTATGTAAGGGGAAGGGAAGACCTAGACTAAGCGCCCTGAACGGCCTCAGAGGCGGGAGCCTTGCCGTCAATGGTCGCTTCAAGCGTCGAACCGTCGGGACTTTTGTCAAGAACAACAACCTCGTTAGCTTGACTATCCTTGACGCCCAAGTCGGCCTGTTTATCATCAGCTCCCGGCTCGTCTTCCTCAAACTCAGCACGGGGATCAGCATTGGCGATATCGGCCTCAGTCACCCCCAGGTCCAACTCTTCACCCTCCACCGGGGTCTCGAATTTCCGGCGACCATGAACTTCTTCAACCTTGCTCCAGTCCACATCCGGAAAAGTCTGGCGGGTACACCGCATAGCGGCGGCCCAACCTCCATTATACCGGTTGGCCAAACGAGTGACGAAGTCCATAGACCACCGGTATTCGCCGACGGCGTCAGCTTCCCGGGCCTTTGACTCTTGCAGCTGCTCCCTCAGTTTTTGCAATTCAACGTCCTTGTTCTGGAGGGTAACACTGTTTGTCTTGTTAAGGGCGTTGGCAGTTTTCAAGTCATCCCGGGCCTTGTCCAGGTCGGCCTTCACAGTTTTCAGCCGATCTCGTTCAGTGACGGCGACTGAAAGCTCGGCCTCCTTGGCGGCCAGCGTCTCCCGGGTGGTCTTGTGGCCCTCCACCTCACCGACATAGGCAGCCTGGTAATAGCGGTAGAGGTCGCAGAGCTCCTTCCCAGAATGTGCAGTCTGAAATAGATATATGAAAGTTAGAGAAACACAAGCATCAACAAAAAGCACCGGGATATAACTTTTGTCTAGAAAACTTACCACAGCTAAATTGTGTGCGTGCACAGCAGCAGCGGCATGGACCTGTTTCACCGGCATGTCAAATTTTAGTTGAAGGCCCTGCAGTAGCCGCCTTCCAGAGGGCGGTCGAGCAGCAAGGACTCGTCGTCCAGGACATTGAGCTTGGGTTTGTATAGCTCGCCATCCCGCACCGGAGACCGGGTCCATCGCTTTCGAAGGATTTCCGGTATGTCTACATCAGAGTGCTCGATGAACCCCTTCTTGCTCACATCAGCGAATTTCCGGAGCTCCGGAACCATGTTGGGCAGGGTTTGCTGCTTGTAGATTTTTGGACGCAACGACGAGGTCCCGACGACCGCCACGCGCCCATGGGGTTCTTTGCCACCAACCGGTAAAGTGGAACCGGTAGTCCCATTGAGGGGAGTTTTCTTTCGCGGCTCGTTATCAGCTTGAACCTCCGCTTTCCTTTTCTGAGGAATAGTCGGAGGTTGCTTACCCGTTGAGGCAGGCGTCTTTTCCACCACATGGCCACCACCTCCGCCATCACCACGACCGACTCCTCGGCCAACCTTGCCACCCCGGCCTCCGATGCTGGGGGGGATAGATGTATACTTCTTAAGAGGTTTCGGTGGCATGTTGGATATCGGAACATAGTTCTGGTTGAGGTGAAGAGCCTGCCGGATTAAATGCTCGCGGCCTGAAAGCAGAAAAACATGGCACAAGTGAGCAATAAACAGATGCAATATGCAGAAACATAGTACAAGTGAGCAATAAAACCGGCATCACACTTGATTACCAGTAGGTTCAGATTGGCAAAAGCCTAAAGCAGACAGCGGCGCGTTGCCTAAAATATAATCGGCATGAGGAAGCCAGATGAGGGGCACTGGAACAGACTTCCCCCCTTTGGGACCCGACTTCGAGGAAGCCTCAAAGAAAGTGAAGGCCTCTAATTCCCGTCGCGTTAAACGCCTGTCAACGACATTCTCCATCCGAGGGCGTGGTTTGGTCCAATAGCGGCGTAGAGGAAAACTATCCGGCACTCGAACCCAGAAGAAACGGGGCTGCCAGTTCTTTAAGGATGTCAACTTAGGATACACCGTCAGCTTTTTCGGACGGGTGTACATCGACATCAACCCACCTTGGCCGAGTTCCTTCTCGGCCTGAGATCTCTTCTTTTTGGTTTTCCCCTTACCCTTGGCAGACCCATCCTCCTTAATCCAGTGAAGCTTCCGGAAGAGGTTCAGGGTTTCCGGAAACTTCTTATACCGGATTGTCCAGGCGTAGCAAATTAAGTTGCGCCTGGATAACGGCGTAAGCTGGGATAAACATATATTCCAGGCCTTTAAGATTTTGACAATAAAGGTGTCAAGAGGAAACCTAAGACCGAAGTCCAGCATATGAGCATACACCGCCACATGGCCTGACGGACAGTCTGTTACCCGGGAGCCCTCGGACGGCATAACGAGCTCATAACCATCCGGAAATGCAAAATACTCCGTTCCTTTACGGCAGAAGTTATTATTTAACGCAATCCTTCTCCAGCTCTTGTCGATTTCAACGAAGGAAGCGCTACCGGCCTCACATGCCGGCATGTAAAGGTCGTCCGGGGGTCTCGTCATCGTCCTCCGGTATAACCGGAGGAGGATCCTCCGTCGTTGTCGGCCCCCAAAGAGACCGAGCTCCTCGTCGAAATCGGGTCGCGAAGGATGCTATTCACATCCTCGAAGCAACGGAGGACACCACATCCTCCTCCCTAGGTTGGACTCCTCTCCCATATGATCGTCAGATGGAGCGGGTGACGTTCTTTCCTCTAGCGGCTCCGACGGACCGAGAGGTGCCCGCTACGCACGGAAATAATAAAGGGGACCGTTACGCTTATTCCCAGCATGGTGCCATACGGACCGATCCCTAAGGTACTCCTACGACTTCTCCAGAAAGCCCTAATAGCGGTAAGAGGAGAAGCATGCAGTGTTGGCTCACGGGTCCTACCAGAAGTACTACAATCATGGCCAGATTTACTCCTACGTTCATTGGGAGGATTTACCACCGGTGAGTTATTGGATATGGTGGGACTAGCAGATTTGCTATCGGAATTAAAGTCGCTATCGGTCAAGGATTGGGGACTTTCAGAAACATTTTGTGAATCAGAATGAGAAGACATGCTTAAAGGCAGAAAGTGAGTAAGAAGTTCGGTGGAATACCTGGATAGAAGAAAAAGAGCAGAAGCTGGCACCAAAAGTAGCCGGTAAGAGAGTTTGATCACAGCTCGGGATGGCACGACGAAAAGCCGGTAAACGAAAGGACGTTAGGTCTTGAAGAATGTAATGAGGAAGCGAGATGCTTAAAAGTTTGAAAGCGATGAGAAAGTGTAAAAGTGCGCTTGGGCAAAACACTATTTATAGAGAGCTTCATGGCTTGGATTGAGCGACGTTTCGTCTTCCCGTCCCGATGATGCCACGTGTATTTCGAACTCAGAAACAGCTGTGTTCAGCTACTGACATTCTAGTCAAATCATCACGAAGATCGAGACGACGATTCGCATTCCGTTAACTACCCCCTTTTTTTCGGAAATTTCTAAACGGTTTCGGGGGAGAAAAACATGATTTTCATTCCATCCATGACGGTTCAATCTTTGAACAAGCGGGATATCCCCTGTACCGGCATACCGGCTTGGGGGCTAGTTGTATAGGATCCGTAACGACTTTCCTACCGGTCCGGTTAGATCGCCATTGGCCGTCATGGTCAACTCCGTCAAAGGAGTCCTTCTGGCTGAATAGGATTCAAGCTCCGATTCCGACGTATTCATCATGCTTAGGTTAGGTTCATATACCTTCTGGGGTGTCCATCACCACTGGGCCACGACCAAATGGACTGAATTGATCCGGTACTTACTCAACGCGCCTATGGGCCTAAAGATAAGTATCAAAAGAGGATAGAATTATACCCAACCAATAGGAGCAGAGTCCTACCTTGCTAAGGACATTGCCGGCTCCTATAAATACCTCCATGATCTGAGTCATAAGGTACGTTCACATATACTGATACAATACACTTGAGACATCCCGTCTTTAATCTTTACTGACTTAGGCATCGAAGGGCGTTCCTCGGATCAACCCCCGAGGTTAGTTTACGTGTTTTATCTTGCAGGACTTTAAACCGGCTTGCATACGAAGGAGATACCGGTTCATACCCTACCACTTATTCCATACCGGAACAAAAAGTATATATATCTCAAACTATCGTAAGAAACTGCTGCTCCTTCACATGACCCGACTTCAATAACAAGCTTGAAAAATTCTCAATTAATCCTTGGATTTTAATCAAAACTCCAGGCTATTAGGGACGGTTTTAATGGTTGTTAGGAATTAGGATGGTGGGTGGGTGGGGTTTTTCCGAGATGGGTGCATAGTTGTTGGTGGCTGGGTGGTGGTGGTTTCAGGGCGTTGGGATGAAGGGGGTGGCTGGGTGGTGCAGTCAATGGTGGGGTGGTTCAAGTGGTCACTGCTCAGGTGGTTTAGGAAGTGAAGGTTGAGGAATTTATAATTGAAAAAAAAGAAGAAAAAACCCTTACAATCTTAACTTATTTAGGAATAATCCAAATTTTGACTTAATTTCGGAAGATGGATAAAAGGTTAACTTATTTTTTGTAATTTTTCCAAAATAATATTGTTGACTAAAAATGGAAACAGGCTGAAAATGACACAAATATTTTGACCAAAAGAGCAAATTAGGTAATGAAATCACGGAGATTTGATACGATCCAATTGAAAATTTCAAACAACTGGACAAGGAATGAATATCATGCCTTACTATGTTTCGCATGAGAATCTTTTACAATAGTTTTTTTTTATTAATTTTTAAAATGCATATGTAAATCTTTACATTATCAAAAGTTCAAAACTACATCATTTTGGTTTAGCAATATAATAAATAAGGTACACCTATTACGTTTTAAATCTTCTAAATGGAGGTATATTGGGATGATATTGCTTCTAGCTTAAATGCAAAGAAATGGAAATGATCCTATCTATATAAATATATTAAAAGACGTTCCTAAACAAGGAACCGTGCGACGTGGCGCTCTCCCTAGGAAGTTTTAGTTCATGTAATCCATGTACAATAAAAAAAATTAGAAATTGCATAGTATAGGTTTTGAACCCATGACCTCAAGTTCATACACTAAAGTTTTAACCACTAGACCAAGTTGTATTTAGTGTTACCATTTTAAAGTACAATATTAATAAATGAAATTTTTTCTTACCCGGGGCATAGCCCGGGCCTACTAACTAGTTACGTATTAAAAACCCACAATTACACGTTTGAATATTAAACATTGCATTTAACCAAAAATTTATTAGCTAAACAAAACATACGATGCATATGAGCACCACAATATCACACAGAGCAAACATTTCAATAAATGCACGACTACAAAATTTAGCTAACAATTTTTTTGCTATAATCAATACTCATTTGAATATACTATGACCATAGTCCATACATAAATAATAAAACGTAGTTGACCCACTGGATAGATTAATGTAAGAGCATGCTCACTCATGGTTTTTTTGGGCATAAAATTAAGTCATGAACCTTGCTAAAAAAACATGGGGTTGCATCCATGGTTTTTTATGTTTGTATTTGGGTCGTCTTGCTATGACTAATCCACTTGGTCATCCTATGACCCAAACCATAGGTGGTCATCCTACACCTGGCCAACCATTTGTGGACATGTGGCAGTGCGTCAGAAAGATTACTTTTTGTTATTCAAATTTTGTAATCTGAATAACTTTAAAAATACAAATTAAAAAAAATTAAAAATTTCACCAATGGTCATATCTTTTTGAAATTTATAAATAAACATCCATTTTGCTATATTTTGACACACTTTTGAAATTAATATTTTCTCTCTACATTATACACACATGAATAATTATTTTTGGAAGCTTTTATTCTTGAAGAATTTTTTTAATCAAAATTAATTGCTACTAAATGAATTTATTTAGGATCGTAAATACGCAAAATAATTTATTTATAATCTTGTATGATATTATAAATATCAAAAGGTATAAATAATATATTGATATAAGAGAGAGAAAATGGGATGGAGTATAGTAAAAAGTAGGAGAGAGAAGGATGATGTTTTTTTTTGGGGTCATAAGTGGGGTGTATTTGTCAAAATGGGTCATAATGCATGATCAACTTTTGTAAGATGAGAGTGAAAGTTGATGAGGGAGAGATGACATGTTTTTTTTGGGCATGAATGAGTAATGACCATGCTCTAAGGTGAAATCCAACTCAATATTAATAATTATTTTTTAATAATCTCTATTATATAAGTGAAGAGGGGAGGAATATGGTGTCCCCTCACAAAAAGTCTAATATACCCTTAATGATTTAAAATGCCATATATATTAAATAGTCTTTTCTTCTTCCTACTTGCCATATATATTGAACAAGTTAATAATGGAATTGAATTTCAAATTTTAATTAAATATTAAATTAAGTAGAATGATTTTCTCTTTTTAAATATATGTGAAAACTCTGATCAAAAATAGAATTGACAATATAACTTGATTTTCTCTTTTTAAATTAAGTAGACTAATTTTCTCTTTTTAAATATATGTGAAAACTCTGATCCAAAATAGAATTGACAAAATAACTTGATTGAAGCAATTCGTACAAAAAATAAAAACTTGAATTTCATATTAATAATTATAATGATAATATTTTAAAACCTAAATGTTGATTATTATTTGGTAATCTCTATTATATAAATCAAACTCTTCAACTTTATTAATATTCAACTATTGTATCTGATACACAAATTCTTCCACTTTATTTGAGCACATGCTTTACTCTGCTTTGTATTTCCTTCACTTATATAATAGAGATTTGAATAATGATGAACAAATAACTAAAAAAACCAACGAAACATTGATTTAAGAAAAATATATTTTAAAAAATTAAAAGCATTATAAATGTTTGTTCGAATCAAATTTTTTGTAGCACTGATGAATAACTAATTGAGAAAAAGAATGTTAATATGGCACGGACACATAGCATGCAAAAAATACTATTATATATATAAGTGAAGGGGGGAGGAAGATGGTGTCCCCTTACAAAATATCGGATATACCCTTAATGAATTTAAGTTGCCATATATAATAGAGATAACCTTTTCTTTTTCCTACTTGCCATATATATTGAACAAGTTAACAATGGAATTAAATTTGAAATTTCAATTAAATATTAAATTAAGAAGAATGATTTCTTCTCCTTACATATGTGTGAAAAACTCAGATTAAAAATTAAATTGATAATATAAATTAGAAGAAAAAATAAAAACATAAGTTTCATATTAATAATTATACTTATAATATTATAAAACCTAAATGTTGATTATTATTATTTAGTAATCTTTATTGATAGACATTCAACTATTGAACCAGTGAACCTAATACACAAATTCTTCCACTTTATTTCAGCACAAGCTTTCTTCTGTTTTATATTTCCTTCTCTCGATACTATATTTGAATAATGATGAACAAATAACTAAGAAAACCAACGAAATATTTATTTAAGAAAAATATATTAGAATATTAAAAATAATTATAAATGTTTGTTCGAATCAAAAAATTTGTAACACTGATGAATAACTAACTGAGAAAAAAGAACACTAATATGACACGCACGCATAGCGTGTAAAAAATGCTAGTAATGACATGTGGGATCCGGCGGCAGCATAGTGATTGGGTGAGCAATGAATTATTTATGAACATAAAGCATTTAAGCCACTACTACCAAGATTTAATTACGACAACTGACATTACTTGGCGTTTTTTTTTGCGTTTTCTAGTTTTCTTTCATTTGTATACTTTTCAATATTCAACTGTCACTCCCTCCCTCCCTATCTTCCCTCTCTTTTGCATTATCACATACTGCTGTAAAAGCTAAATCTTCTTTTAAAGATCAAAATTAATGGAAGGTCTGATCAAAGGTCTTGTCGACGTGGCGATCGGCCACCACGATCGACGCAACAACGACAACGACGACGACAACAACAACAACAACAACAACAACAACAACAACTCTGAATCGATCGAAGAACGTTCTAGATCCTCCTGGGCGCAGGTTAGCAACACAAATTTCTGTTGTAAATTGTACATCATATGAGGAGTATTATTGTATAATCTAGATTTTGATCGTGGAGTTGGCTAAAATGCGCAGGTAGTTTCCGGCGAACAGGATAACGATCAAAATGATCAACATAATTCTAATTATACTGCTAATCATAATTATCAAAGTCAAACTTATTCTCATAATTATGGAGGTGCTGAGAATTCTCATGTCCCTAAATCAAGACCTCATCAGGTTTTTTTTTCATTTATATTTTTGATTTGTGTAATTACTAAATTATAATCACTAAATTACTTAAGCTTTGAAATTTATGAATTTATGTATAGCTTATCAAAAGCAGATTAGATGAATGGTGTGAATATGATTGTTTGTGTTATTGTGTATGAATTTTATTAATACATACCAAAATTTGGATAATTTGCTTTCTCTAGATTGATTTAGTATCATCCTCCAATGTGGTATCACCTATGATTCGTATTATTTTGTTGTTATTACTGAAGTTTTGTCATTAGTTGTCTTCGGATGTTTGTAAATATTAGAGCCTGACAATGTTTGACGGACAAGACAAAAAACACGACACGAACACAAAATTAACCTGAATATGAACCTGGATTCATCAATTTGTTTTGAGTATAATGCAATTATCCTACATTTTATATAGATTTGATATAAAATCGACACAAAACCAAACACGAAAACACCCTGTTCAATGGAATTGCGAGGTTTAGTAAATGGATCTTCTATATTTTGGAACTGGAGTATGTTCTCCATTTTAAAGAAGCAAGACTTTATTTTATTATTTGGTGAAAGCAATTTAATTATCTTTTTCAATGCTTTAATCAATGTATGTCATTCTCTACCAATATCGACATGCTTATTCTCCTTATAGGTCATATACAGGAATTTTTTCCCTAGATAATGTCAAATGGAGTTTTAATTCCCACTTTACATCAAACATAAAATTATTTCCCTCCATACCGTCCACGTAGGACAGCACGAAAGAAATCGGATTTTTTATTTTACTTTGGTAGAACCGCTACTCAAACTAGCGGTTACTTAAAGTAAACCGCTAATCTGAGTAGCGGTTAAAACAAACCGCTACACTGAGTAGCGGTTAATTTCACCCCTCTTGATTTCCATCTTTTCTGCATTCACTTTTCATGCGCGGTGACATTTCAATCATGGGGAAGAAGAAAAGTTGGTGAGTGGACAAGTGGTGCAGACATTTCAATCATGGGGAACATGAAAAGTTGGTGAGTGGACAAGTGGTGCAGTGACATGTAAGATCGATTAATATTTCATGCGTTGTTTGTACCCCAAACAAAACAAAAATGAAGAAGAAAGTTGGTGACAGCTGACAGCATTGTAATATTTCAGTTGTTAACCGCTACTTACCGCTACTTGAAGTAGCGGTTTTCCCTTCTCAACCGCTACTGGTAGTAGCGGTTTGCCTTACTGTTAACCGCTACTTCTAGTAGCGGTTTGTTTTACCGAAAAAAAAAAAAAAAATTTCTGACATACTGTCCTACGTGGACGGTATGCAGGGAAATAATTGTAACTTCGGCGCATAGAGGGAATTAAAACTCCCTTTGACATTATCTAGGGAAAAAATTCTCATATACAGATCATATTATGGTTCTATATTATGGCCTCGCTTTACGTGATAAGTGATAACATATATAATCTTGTAATATCATTGTAATATCAGAGCATGCCTGCACCTTTGAATCAAAGCTGCAGACATGCCCTAAAATGCCTTTGAGTGTAGTCCTGATTGGGGTCATGTGTCTATTTTGAGGAACGCGTGTGTACTATATTTACTGATTTTGACATTCTTTGGCATCTGTTTAGAAATATCAAGTGAACGAAGATCAAGAGAGGCCAAATTATAACCGAAATGAAGAGGTTAATTGTTCTCTTGCTCCTTTGTGAAACTGTAAGAGTAGTTGTTTTGGTCTATAACTTTTCTCCCCTGATATGTGTAGAACGAACAAGGCGAGGGCACTGATGATGGTTGGCAAACTGCCCACAAGAAGCAACATAAGCGGCCTCAGAGGGTAAAGCACTACTATGATCTAATATTTATTATTATGGGTTACACCATTTTAGGGTGCATTTTTTCACCCTTAAAAAATAAGTTTCAGGGCAGATCAAGTCCAATTATGTCTAATAAGTTTTAGGTCAGATAAGCTTGGGTGAAGAGTATGCAGTATGCACCCTTAAGCTTTTATTTGCTTTTGGGCCTATGGCAAAGAGTCATTTTTCCTCTTCCAACTGAGTACTTTTTTGATCACTTTGCTATTCTTCTTGCTGTATCACAATATTTTACTATGATTGGAACTTTAGTTAATAATGAGAAGCTAACAATTGGTTATACACTTATACCTACATCTCTTATTTTCTGTGGTAAATAGGTTCATATGGACCATTGGGGTTCATATAAAAGTCCTCCAAGTGAGCAGCAATACTCTGAGGACACTGTTGCTGAAGTGGAGCCATCTGAAGTGGAGCTTTCTGACTACAGAAGAGCTTGTGCAAAGCTTTGGGAACTCGATCATAACCGCTTGACACCTGGAAAAGACTATGATGTTGATGTTGGTGAGGGAAAGAGGGTCCATGACAGGGAAGACATGGCAGAAGCCAGTTTTTTTACATGGGTTAGTGAAGATGTTCTCAGAAAGCCAACCTTTTCTCGTTTCTGTGCCCTGCTTGACAACTACAATCCTTATGAAGGATGCAAGGAAAAAGTAACGGATGAAGAGAGACGGGAACAAGCCGCATTTATTGAAGAGATTAGTAGAACTGCACCTATTAAGTACCTATACAAGTACCTTTCAAGCAGGGGTATCTTCACTGAGAATTACCAGGAGTTTAAGAGAATGCTAACAGACCTCTGGTTCACGCTATATGGTCGAGGTGGTACTTCTGGATCCTCATCTTCTTTTGAACATGTTTTCGTTGGAGAAATCAAGCAGCGTGGTGAACAAGAAGTCTCAGGCTTTCATAACTGGCTTCAGGTACATGCTTGTATTGCAATTACTACAGTTGTAAGAATTAGGAAGTGGTGTTTACAGTACTTTCTTGGTATGCATAGAGATTGGAAAATGCGCATAAACTGTATTTCTGTTCTTTTTTTTTCTCAGTTTTACCTCGAAGAAGCAAAGGGGAGTGCGGACTATCAAGGATATATCTTGCCTCGCAGACATGGGCAATTTGTAAGTAATCAGTCCTTTATTTTCTTTTGAAACAAAAAGATAGTGATTTTGAACTATATGAAAGTGAGAATGTGACTCCTCTCAGTTGACAACAATTCATGAATGATTCTATTGATAACCCCCCCCACATCTCCCCATCCTTCACAATTTTTCATTTCTGTTTGACAATCTTCCTATGTGATTTTTCTTCCACTCGAGTATCTCTTAATCATTAGACTTTCAGGCAAGAGTTGGTTGTTTCACTGCTCTATTTAAACATTATACTATTATTCTGTACCTGTACTGTGCCTCATATCTGGAACCCTTACACATGTGTAATGTAAGTTGAGCTTCTATATATATACATATTAGAGATTCTTATGTCATATGTGTATAATAGATAAGGAATGGGTCAAAATGATGAAGTGGAGTTCATCCTTTGTTTCTTTTATGTACATTATGTGCATTTCCTTAACATGTGGCAAAGCAAATCCTAACTTGGGAAGTAAAGAAAATAAAGGTCCATCCTATAGATTTTTTTTTACATTGGATCATTGGAACGCTGGATGACCTTGAAAACTACCTACTTCATACATGAGAAGAATCGAAAAACCCTCCTCTCTCTCTCATAAATTAATAATTTGTTGTTATAATCACAATATCTAAAGCTCTGCATAAGTTCTCAAAGAACATATTTCAGGGGTGATAGTTTGCTTTTCTTAAATTCGTTATGTTTGGACCGAGTAAATATGATGAGCTGATTCTGATGTTTTTCATATTTCCTAAGTTTCCACTACATTTCAGAATAATTTTTTTCATCACCTTCTATTTGGAGCTTGATCTCAGTCACCTGAATTTTCTGATTCTATATCTGTGTGCAGCCAGATGCAGAGACACAGTTGCTTACAGTTCAGTTTGAGTGGAATGGAGTTCTTAAAAACCTCTCAAGCATGTTCGTCGGAGTGAGTCCAGAGTTTGAACTCGCCCTATACACTCTCTGCTTCTTTGCAGGTGGAGAGGAAAACCACATAGAGGTTGGTCCATACCCGGTTAACATCAAGTGTTATCATCTTGGAAACAAAATTGGTTCTGCGTTTCCTATAGCTGAGGCTTGAACAAGCTTTACTGGGGAAACCTTGTATTCCCTAGAGAAGCTATTGAATTGTAAAAACTAATGATGGAATTATCATTGTTGGTTGATACTTAGACTCTATTATTTTTCTGTTAAAAATTAATAATGGGAATATTATTACAGGAAGGAAAGAATGGATTCTAAATAGTCTTTTAAGATATATATATATATATATATATATATATATATATATATATATATATATATATATATATATATATATATATATATATATATATATATATATGAGATATGCTTAACTTGTATGTATTTTAAGATTATTAGAACGGAATACTTCAACCGTTCCTTATCGATGTTCCTAGTTTAACTTGCACATTTGCCAATACACATATTTGACTATTAATCTCTATTATTACGTATCGGTAAAATATTATAAAATTTTAATATATGTAGCTTTGCCTAGCTACAAGGTTATTCCAAGCCACAACTACTTGTAGTGCCACAATGGTAGAGCTAGTAGCTAGCTTTATCTTTTATATATATATACTTCCTCCGTTCGAAATAAATTGAAACAATTCCATCTTTTACGTGAGAGTTTTTTTGAAAGAAGTATTTCACTTATTTCGAACGGAGAAGATATTACATTAGCCCTATCTAATTTAAGAACATTACACCACGTAAAAGATTTAGCGAAAGACTTAATCTTGGCACTATTTCGATTTACATAGAATTTTGTAAATATTTCCCAATATATAAGAAAAAAACATAGTCATGTGAGAGTTTATTAGAATCATATCAACGAGCACTTTAATATCACAATAATTTATACTTTTATTATTATTATTATTATTATTATTATTATTTGGGCACATTTTTGGCAAGTAGAGACCTATAAAAGTTACAAGTGGTTGTAGGCACTTCTATTGGAGAGGTTGTAGAATTGAAATCATTAAAGTTTGGAAAATCGATGTGGCATGTGAGTTCAGGCGTGGTTGTGGTTTACCATTGTAGATACTCAAGCATTGTGTGGCTACTATGACATGCTTTTGTAACCCACATGTATAATTCCTTGCTCTCAGTCAATGTAAAAAAAAAGATTTCGAGATTCTAAGTAGCAACATCAATAAGGAACACAGAGAGTACCATATTAGCATGCTATCTTATTCTTACCTTTGAACTAAAAGATATTGATCTTGTAAAAGGGTTGTGTTTCAACAATTTAGTGTCTTTTTTATTATTGTCATTTTTCATGCTTTTTGTGTTATTTTAGTAAATCTTATTTCCAAACCTTCAATCTCATTTTTCATATTAAGATTATGTGTCATTTTTTCAAGAATAAGTTGCTTTAATTTTCTTTCTTGCTTCCTCAAAATTTCAATTCATTTTTCTCGATGGGCCTTATTTAAACTATTTTCTTCATTTTCTCATACTTCTGAACACAATTGGATCTTTTTTTATTCGATGTATTATATGCTGGTCACTGGTGTGTGTGTAAAACTTATATAAAAAAACAATGATTTCATAATGTGTGTAAAACTATTTTAACTATATTTTCTACTAATATATATAAAAACAATATTACCATGAATAATATCGTCGGATTTGTCAAAATCAACCTATGAATATATAATATCAACTTTCATATAATTTACTAATTGATAATGAAGATATTAATAGTCAAATTTTTGCATCGGTAGCCAAATATAAAGAAAATGCATATACATCACATGTCAGATCTGGGTGCCTCAGCTATTGCGTGAGCACGTTGCACAAGCCACTAAAATCATCCTATGATCCTAAGATTAATTAGTACTTCTAGTACAACTGAGGTTACTTGGCGTTTCACCTCAAAAAAAAAAAAAGAAACTTACTTGGCGTACGTTTCTTCGTTTTATTCCTTCTCTCTTTACTTTAACATCTGTACTTTTTCAACTGTTATAACGGATGTGAGTAAGAACAAATAATGAATGCAGAAAAGCAATAAACAACACACAGATTTACGTGGTTCACCAACAGTGTATTGGTTACGTCCATGGGCAGAGAGATAGAATAGTTTTATTGAGATGAGGAAAAACCAGATTACAGATGTAATTAATGACTAATTCGTCGAATAAACGAATTAGGTTAAAAACCTATTTATACCCCGCTTCGAAAAACGCGTTCCGCGTCAAAACATCTCACCGCCCGATCGGGTCGGGCGACATCCGCCCGATCGGGCGGTAACTCGCCAACCCAGAATTCGTCTCGCGCCCGATAGGGCGACCATTGCCCGGTCGTAGTTCGCTAACTACGCCCGATCGGGAGAACACGCCCGACACCATCGGGAGCCCTGCACTTTGAGCCCCTGTTGAGACGCTGACCCCGCCCGGTCGGGCGAGCCTGCCTGATCTGGTTGGGCGAGCTGACGAACGCACCTTTTGACCAGATTCAAGGCACAAATTCCTTCAAATCTCCACCTTGACTTGAATCCTCTCACAATGAACCAGAAAACCAGATAACAGATGCATTGAACACAACGCCCAAATTCACCCTGCAACCAGATTTGCCCCGAAAGGCAACCAGAACCAGATTTGTCCCTGAAGGACACTAGATTAGCCCCTAAGGGCCCCAGACTTGCCCCCCAAAGGGCAATTAACAACCACGAACATTGAGCAAGTCCAAACAATGTGAAACTTACTCTGCGGAACCGGCTTGGTGAACATATCAGCAGGATTATCAGCTGTACCTACCTTCTTTACCTTAACCCTTGTCTCACTCCTCAGAAAATGATACCTGACATCTATGTGCTTAGTCCTCTCATGATGAACTTGATCCTTGGCCAAGCATATCGCGCACTCAAGCTGTCACAATACACTATTGCCTGATCATGATGTAGACCCAAATCACTGACTAGCCCCTTTAACCAGATTCCCTCCTTAGCTGCTTCTGTTAAGGCCATATACTCTACTTCAGTGGTTGACAAAGCCACCGTAGGCTGCAAAGTAGATTTCCAACTCACAACAGAACCACCAAGAGTGCAAACATAACCAGTCATAGATCTCCTACAATCTACATCCCCAGCATAATCAGAATTAGAGAAACCTGTGACTAAACATGCCACATCACCTCCATAAATAAGACCAATATCTGACATACCTCTAAGATACCGAAAAATCCTCTTGACTGCCTGCCAATGCTCCTTACCAGGATCCCCCATGAACCTACTAACAACACTGACTGCATGTGCAAGATCTGGCCTAGTGCAAACCATGGCATACATCAAGCTCTCTACTGCACTAGCATAAGGAACCCGACTCATGTACTCCTTCTCCTCAGCAGACTTAGGTGCAAAAGCAACGAACAGATGACTATTGGAAGCAATTGGAGTATCTATAGGTTTTGTTGTTGACATGCCAAACCTTGATAATATCTTCTCAATTTAGCCTTTCTGTGATAAGAAAAACTTCTTCTGAGCCCTCTCCCTAAAGATCTCCATACCCAAAATTTTCCGCGCCGCACCCAAATCCTTCATTTCAAATTCAGCACTGAGAAGCTCCTTCAACTTCTGAACATCCGACTTGTTCCTAGCAGCTATCAACATATCATCTACATACAGCACTAAGCAGATGAAAGATCCATCTGTCACCTTGTTGTGGTACACACAACAATCATATGAACTCCTGTTGTAGCCTAGCTCCATCATATAGCTATCAAACCTCTTGTACCATTGCCTCGGAGACTGCTTTAGCCCATATAAGGACTTCTTCAACTTGCAAACAAAAGTTTCCTTCCCCGGAGCCTGGAAACCATCTGGCTGAGCCATGTATATCTCTTCTTCCAACTCTCCATGTAGAAAAGCTGTTTTTACATCCAGTTGCTCAAGCTCAAAATCCTGATGTGCAACTATTGCTAGTAGCACCCTGATAGAAGTATGTCTAACTACAGGTGAAAAAATCTCATTGTAGTCAACTCCCTCCCTTTGTGTGAACCCTCTTGCAACCAGTCGAGCCTTATACTTGACCCCCTCTGCAGATGTCATCCCCTCCTTTTTCTTGAAAACCCATTTACAAGTAACAATTTTTCTCCCTGGAGGCTTAGGCACAAGCTCCCAAGTCTCGTTCTTGTGAAGTGACTCCATCTCATCTCCCATAGCAGCAAGCTAATGGGTAGACTTCGTACATGTAATTGCCTCCCTGTAGGTAGATGGCTCATAGACATCCACCTCCTCAGCAACCTGTAGTGCATAAGCCACCATATCTTCAAAACCATACCTATTTGGGGGTTTCCCAAAATTTGTCCTCATAGGACGCTCCCGAGTAAGGCTAGGCGCCTCTTCACTTGGCATTGAAGATTGTGGTGCTTCAGAATTAATGTGTTGATCATCTTCATGTGTTTCATCACTCTCAACATGAGTGACTTGCTGCTCCACCTGTTTATCAGCACTACTACTATCTGCTACAACTATAGACTTCACAGTAGGATTAAACATAGAATTTTCATCAAAGACAACATTTCTACTTAGTATAACCCTACCATCAGACGGGGACCAAATTCTATAACCTTTCACCCCATCCCCATAACCTACAAACACTCCTTTTTTGGCTCTTGGCTCCAATTTACCCTACATGATAATAAACACTACAACCAAAAGCTCGCATATTAGAGTAATCTGCAGGTTTACCTGACCACATCTCATTTGGTGTTTTGAGATTGATTCCAGAGTGAGGTCCACGGTTGATTAGATAACATGTTGTACTAACGGCTTCCCCCCAAAACCTCCAAGTCATCCCAACATTAGAGAGCATGCACCGAGCTCTCTCCAGAAGTGTCTGATTCATTCGTTCAGCTACACCATTCTGCTGTGGTGTATCCCTGACAGTATGATGCCTAGCAATCCCTTCATTTTTACAGAACTCATCGAACTCAGACAAACAGAATTCCAGACCATTATTAGTTCGTAGCCTTTTGATCTTCTTCCAAGTTTGATTTTCCACCAATGCCTTCCACTGCTTGAAATTCTTGAAAGCTTCACCTTTTAACTTCATAATAATCAACCAAGTCATTCTTGAAAAATCATCAATGAATGCCCTTAGGAAACTTGCTACGATGTAGTTTCCCAAAGATTCCATGTGACCTCCCAAAGATTCCACACGTGAAGGACCCCAACTATCAGAGTGGATATAATCTAGAGTACCTTTTGTTCTGTGAATGCCCTTAGGAAACTTGCTACGATGTAGTTTCCAAAAAACACAATGCTCACAAAACTCAAGGTTTGTGACCTTATGGCCACCCAGAAGATCTGCCTTAGGAGGATTTTGCATTCCTCTCTCACTCATATGCCCAAGTCTCATGTGCCATAGCTTGGTCATATCTTTCTTCTGAATTTCAGATGAAGCAACATCAACTAAACCTGAGAGAGTAGAACCTTGCAAAACATACAAAGTACCACACTTGACCCCCTTCAACACATCCTTTGAACCCTTGCAGACATACACAACTCCACCCCCACCTCTGAAACTAAACCCCTTACTGTCTAACAGACTAAGTGAAATAAGATTCTTGGTCATCTGTGGAACATGCCTAACATTGTTCAATGTGCAAAATGTACCATCATGTGTCCGGATCTTGATAGAGCCTATCCCAACTGTCTTACAGACTGCACTGTTAGCCATTGAAATATTTCCTCCATCTACCTTCTCATAAGTAGTGAACCACTCCCTACGAGGACTCATATGATACGACACTCCATAATCTAAAACCCACACATCACTACAATATGTTTGTTCATTAGCAACTAAAGCAAGGTCATCCTCAGAATTCGAATTTTCTGCTGCAACAGCAGCAGAACCAGGCCCAGATTTATTTCCGTGATGCTTCTTTTTAGGACATTCCTTTTTCCAATGCCCCTTCTCCTTACAGTAATTACAGATATCATTAGGTTTAGGACCCCCCTTGGAATTTTTGGATTTCCTGAAATTCTTTTTGCCAGAATTCCCATGTCCCTTACTACTACTGACCACTAACCTAGAGGCCTGATTATATGTACCTGTACCAGACGCCTTATGGCGCAACTCTCTAGTATGGAGGGCAGACCTGACCTCCTCTAGAGACACAACATCTTTACCGATAATACAAGACTGCACAAAATTATCATATGATAACGGTAAAGAAACAAGCAGAATTAAAGCAGCATCCTCATCATCCACCTTAACATCAATATTACACAATTCTAACAAAATCGTATTTAATTGATCTAAGTGATCTCTAAGAGGTGTACCTTCATTCATGCGTAGACTGAACAGACGTTGCTTCAAAAGCAACTTGTTGGTTAGAGATTTTGTCATATACAAACTCTCCAACTTCAACCACATACCAGATGCGGTTTGCTACTCCGCGACTTCAGTGATTATGTCGTCAGCCAGACACAACATAATCGTTGAATATGCCTTTTCCTCCAGAACTTCCATCTGAGCGGTGACAGAATCCGTTGACTTCTTTGCCAACGGTGTCCACAACCCTTGTTGCTTCAGTAAAGCCCGCATCTTGATTTGCCACAGACTGAAACTGTTTTCACATCTCCCAGTAAATTTATCAATTTTCACATTCATCCCAGACATCTTTCTCACTCAGATCTAAAACCAAAGCTCTTGATACCAATTTGTTATAACGGATGTGAGGATGAACAAATAATGAATGCAAAAAAGAAATAAACAACACACAGATTTACGTGGTTCACCAACAGTGTATTGGCTAGCTACGTCCACGGGCATAGAGAGAGAATAGTTTTATTGAGATGAGGAAAAACCAGATTACAGATGTAATTAATGACTAATTCGTCGAATAAACGAATTAAGTTAAAAACCTATTTATACCCCGCTTCGGAAAACGCGTTCAGCGTCAAAACAGCTCACCGCCCGATCGGGCGGTAACTCGCCAACCCAGAATTCTTCTCGCGCCCGATAGGGCGACCATCGCCCGATCGTAGTTCACTAACTACGCCCGATCGGGCAAACACGCCCGACGCCATCGGGCTCCCTGCACTTTGAGCCCCTCTGGAGACGCTGACACCGCCCGGTCAGGCGTGCCTGCCCGATCCGGTTGGGCGAGCCGACGAACGCAACTTTTGACCAGATTCAAGGCACAAATTCCTACATCAACTGTCTTCTTTCCTCTCGTTATCTCTCTCTCAGTCTCTCAAAGAATCCTACAGTTTGCTGCCAAAAAAAAAATTTGATGGAGGATTTAATCAAAGGTGTCGATGAAGTGGAGATCAGCCACCGTGATAGACGCAACGACGACGACGATGACAGCAACAACTCTGAATCAGATGAAGTACATTCTAGATCCACCTGGGCTCAGGTTAGCAGCCCAAATTCTGTTATTGTACAAGTTATTATGAGCTAGTAACGTAGTAACTCTGTAATCTGATTTATCGTGGAGTTGTATAAATTAAAATGAGCAGGTAGTGTTTGGGGAACAGGATGAAGACTGTTATAGGATGAATTATTTTAACGTGGTAGCAAAATACGAAGTTATGTTGTGTTAGTTTAAACAATGAAGTGGCAGCACTCAAGTGGATAAATGAAGGAAGTGAAGATTAGTGACGTGGCTAGGGAGTTTGAAGACTCCTACTTCTTAGGAAGGTATGCGCAGCGTTGAGGAGGTCGTGGGATAAGAGTTAGACTGCTTCAAAGATATTCAAGACAATCCCATCAAAATAGGATCTCCACCAATCAGTGCCTAAGGGAAAAAACGGCTAACAAGTAACGTTCATATTGTACATTAGTATAAATAATTCAATAGCTCATGCTTTGTAAATCATCACTGACAGCTTTCTCTACTCTCTCTCTAGCTACATACTTGTACTCTCTCACAAACTCGAGCAACTTAGTGAATTGGCAGGATACAACTCCTCCCGTGGTTTTTCCCTCATTTCCAAAGGGTTTTCCACATAAAACTTGTTGTGTTCTTCTCTTTATTTTTCGCAACTTTACTTTGTGCAATTTATTTCTATTTCACAAGTTAATTATCAACCCCCTCTCCAAACAAATTAGCATTAGTGTGAAATTTACCCTAAACAATTTGGCGCCCACCGTGGGGCTGGTAATTAAAAATCAATCCTAACACTCTATCAATTTGTCACGAAACATGTCCGAAAACAATGCTGATGAGTCACCCGCAACTCCTAAGTCGCCCGTCGATGTGTCAGGGCAAGAAGCCATGGATCAAATCATGGAGGCCATTGACAAGATGAAGCAATCTCTCAGAGATGAAATTGCGGCTCAAGGTGCCCAACTCAAAAAGGAAACCGAGGAGCTCCGGTCCCAAATGTTGTCCAACGCGTCTAATTCCCGCAAGCGTCAATGTGATATTGGCAGCGTAGCCAATCAACTTGATATGGAAGATCCCTACCATGAAGATGACGAGGACGCCATGCCCGAGCAAGGAGTGCCAGCTGTTGGCAAGTACCCTAGTCTGAATCACCAAGCTGCCTATGAGTGGGTCTCCCCATTTGAAGAAGATGCTGGCAAGTTGCCAGGTCAGCCGTCCCAGAAGGAGCCACCATCCAAGGTAGCTGCGGAGCAGCCACAACCGGTGCAAGATGCCCGAAGCAAGCAACCTGTGCCCAACATGCCAAAAGTCGCGCTTGTAGCTGTCAACGCAGATCCCTTGTACGAGCGACTCAGGCAGGTCGAAGAGATGATCCTCAAGATTCCTGGAGTGCCAAGACCCGTGGAGAAAGCTGCCTTGACCAGCTATGCCGACTCGCCGTTTACAGATGCCATTGCCTTGGTCGAGATCCCAAAGCGCTTCACTGTTCCTGCCATGAATTAAGTTGTACGACGGAACGACGGATCCCAGCGAGCATGTCACCCAATATAAGTAGAGGATGATCACCATCTCAGTCCCACGCGAGATGCGAGAAGCTTGCATGTGCAAGGGCTTTGGGTCAACTTTATTAGGTCCCGCTCTTCAATGGTTCATTAATCTACCTAATGGTGCGATTTTGACTTTTGCAAGTTTGGTAGACATGTTCAATCTCAAGTTTGCCAGCAGCAAGCGCCTGGAAAAGTAAACCAGCGATTTGTACTGTGTCGTGCAATGATATGGCGAACCGCTGCGAGATTATCTCAACATATTCAACCGTGAAAAAGTCTCCATCCCAAGATGCGATGCTCCTACTGCCATCGAAGCCTTCCGAAGAGGCTTGCTAGAGGAATTGGAGCTGTATAAGGAGCTGACGAAGTATCCTTGCCCAACCTTCGAAGATGCCAAGGCAAAGGCCCTTGCGCAGATCAGATTCGAGGAAGATGTTGATACCAGAAAAGGTGCAGCAGAATTGGATCGAGGCGGCAGAAAGGCCCCAAGCAACAACAATCGTGGGGACAACCAATATCAACCATATCACAAAGATGCTGTGCAAAATGTCAATGTCGTAAGTTCAAATCATCCTCCAGCTATCCGAGAATACAACTTCAATGTCAGTCCCGCAGGACTAGTCAACAACCATGGCAAGTTGGGAGATGCAGTCAGGTGGCCCAAGAAGTCAGACAAGCCCTCGGACAAGAAGGATTCATCAAGATGGTGCGACTTCCATGCAGATATTGGCCATACAACAGACGAATGCATAGCCCTCAGAAGAGAAGTTGCCCACCTGCTCCGGAAAGGATTCTTGAAGGATCTCATGACTAACAAAGCCAAAGCGACTATGCAGCGCGAACCGTCAACTTCAGAAAGGCCGCCGGCTCCCCCGTAACCTTCTAGAATTGTTAATCTTATTTCAGGTGGATCAAACGTGTGCGGCCTAACATATTCAGCTGCAAAGCGCCATGCTAAAGAAAACACCATGGAGAAACTCGTCGGCACGTGCAGAAAAGCGAAGGCAGATTGCATGCCTATATCCTTCGATGAAGAAGATGCAGCAGACTTGGCAGATCCGCACCATGACGGACTCGTTATCTCGCTCACAATTGGAAACTGCCTCATGAGGAGAGTGCTCGTGGATAATGGTAGCTCGGCAAATATCATCATGTTAGATGCCCTCAAAGATATGGGGCTAAGCGAAAACGACATGACCAAAAAGTCCACAATGCTCGTAGGATTCAGCGGCGAGGCCAAACATACACTTGGCGAAATCACTTTGCCCACTTATGCGCAAGGCGTCAACATCCAGGTGAAATTCCTAGTTATTGATTGCTTGTCATCCTACAATGTCATTATTGGCAGGCCGTGGATTCACGATATGAAGGCGGTGCCATCCACCTATCACCAAACCATCAAGTTCCCCACCAAATGGGGAGTGCAAGAGATAAAAGGCGACCAAAAGTTGGCGAAGGAATGCTATAAAACAGTCTTGAAGCCTTCCGCAACTCGCAAGATGCCTGCATAGCAATTACAGCAACGACGGACCATCGAAGAGTTTGCTGAGTCAGAGGCTGAACCAATTGATGAAATCACCCTTGATCTGTCTAAACCTAAGCAAACTGTTAGGATTGGAGCAGACTTGCAAGGCGAATTGCGAGAGCGATTGATTGAATTCTTGAGGCGAAACGCCGATTGCTTCGCTTGGTCCCATGAGGACATGATTGGCATCAACCCTGAGGTAATAACACATAAATTAAATGTTAATCCTGATCACTTGCCTGTCAAGCAAAAACACAGGAAATTTGCACCCGAGCGCAACCAAGTCATCAATGAAGAAGTGCAAAACCTCTTAGAAACAGGCAAGACACGAGAAGCAAAATACTTCGACTGGCTTGCAAACGTGGTAGTGGTGCCAAAGAAGAATGGGAAGTGGCGAGTTTGCATTGACTTCACAGATCTCAACAAAGCTTGCCCAAAGGATCCATTCCCACTACCTCACATTGACGCCATGGTGGACGCAACTGCTGGCCACGAGATGCTCACCTTTATGGACGCATTTAGCGGGTACAACCAGATCCTTATGCACCCTGAAGATCAAGAAAAAACGGCATTTATCACAGATCGAGGCATCTATTGCTACAAAGTAATGCCCTTTGCCTTGAAGAACGCTGGCGCAACTTATCAAAGGTTAGTAAATAAAATGTTTGAAAAACAGATTGGGGACACCATGGAGGTGTACATTGATGACATGCTGGTCAAATCCAAAAAAAGTCGGCGATCACATTCAGCACCTTGAAGAAGCATTTGAAATCTTGAGGCGCTACCAAATGAAGCTAAATCCCAGCAAATGTTCATTCGGCGTCACCGTCGGTAAATTCCTGGGGTATGTTGTAACCCAGAGAGGCATCGAAGCAAGTCCAGAGCAGATCAAGGCCATTGTCAACTTGCAATCCCCAAGATGCGTAAAAGAGTTGCAGCGCTTAACAGATTTATATCCAAGTCGTCAGACAGATGCAAACCGTTCTATGATGTGCTAAGGAAGAACAAATCATTCGAATGTACCAGCCAGCATGAAGAAGCGTTTCAAAACTTGAAGACTTACATGATGACACCACCACTTCTCACAAAGCCAAAGGACAAAGAAGAACTGCAACTTTACCTAGCCGTAGCACATGCAACTGTAAGTGCCGTTTTGGTTAGAGAAGAAGATGGAATTCAATCTGCCATATACTATGTAAGTAAAACTCTTGTAGACGCTGAAACAAGGTACACTTCATTAGAAAAACTTATACTTGCCTTGGTTATGGCCTCTACTAAGTTGCGCCCTTACTTTGAATGTCATTCTATTTGCGTTAAAACTAACTATCATATAAGATCTGTGATGAACAAACCTGAGTTGTCAGGCACAATGGCCAAATGGCTAGTGCACCTAAGTGCCTACGAAATCAGGTATGAAGCAAGGACGACCATTAAGTCGCAAGCTTTGGCAGACTTTGTGGCTGATTTCAGTCATAATTTTCAAACTAAAGTCGACGAAGAACTCTTGCAACTGCTAGAGCAAACTGCAAGTCCCACTTGGACACTATACACTGACGGAGCATCAAATGCAAATGAAGCAGGACTCGGATTTGTACTAAAATCGCCACAAGGGGACATCATAGCCCAAGCTGTGCATTGCGAATTCAAAGCAACCAACAATGAAGCAGAATACGAAGCTTTGATTGTTGCCCTCAATGCTGCGGCAGAACTCAAAGTAAAGCGTATCGAGGTAAGTTGCGACTCTTTACTAATTGTCAATCAATTTAATGGGACCTATGCAGCAAAAGATTAGAAGAAGGCGAAATACTTGGACATAGCCAAGAGTGTTGCCAGCAAGTTCGTCGAATTTACCATAAAGCAAATACCAAGGGAGCAAAATGTTGAAGCAGACGCCTTAGCCAACTTAGGCTCGGTTTCAGCAGCACTTAACTTGAGTAACATCCCTATTGTGCATATCCTGCAACCTACAATATACAGGCATCAAGTAAATGAAACAAGCATTGAAGTTGCTTGCGAAGACGCGGACTGGACAGAGGAGTACATTCAATGGCTAAAAGAAGGCATCTTACCCCAGCAACTCGGAGATCCTCGAACCTTCAAGGTAAAAGCATCCCACTTCATCTTAATTGACAACATACTGTTTCGCAAGTCAGTTGCAGGTCCCTACCTAAGATGCCTCAAAAACAAGATGTACCCGTTGTCTTGCGCGAACTGCATGACGGCGAATGTGGCAACCACACTGGAGGCAGGAGTCTATCCAATAAAGCACTCAGGATGGGCTATTTCTGGCCTACTATGAGGAAAGATGCCATAAAATATGCTAGGAAATGCGACGCTTGCCAGAAACATGCTGCAGTTTCACACCAACATGCTGAGCAACTTCACCCAATCATGGCACCCTGGCCATTCATGAAATGGGGAATGGATATCGTCAGCAAACAACCGCAAGCTCCAGGGCAACACGTATTCATGCTAGCCATGACAGATTACTTCTCCAAATGGATTGAAGCAGAAGCATATCGGAACATCACCGACACTGAGGTAATATCTTTCATAAAACGCAACATATTATGCAGGTCTGGCATCCCCTCTGAGATAATTTGCGACAACGGATCGCAATTCATAAGTGGCAAGACGAAAAAATTCTGCCAAAAAATGGAACATCAGGCTAGACACTTCAACACCAAGATACCCGCAAACCAATGGGCAGGCTGAATCTAGCAACAAAATCGTCGTCAACAACATCAAGAAGCGAATCGACGAAGCAGGCGGCAGATGGGTTGACGAGTTGCGCCTAATTCCCTGGGCAGACAGGACAACTCCCAAAAACGCAACTAATCAAACTCCTTATTCTTTAGTTTTTGGTTGTGAAGCAGTTATCCCAGCTGAAGTGTACATGCCAACTGCAAGATATGGGCTCATGACAGAAGATAGGAATGGTGCAGAGCTAGCACATGACTTGGACACCATTGACGAAATCAGAGATTGCGCCAAAATAAGAATGACAGCTTATCAACAAGCAGTTGCCAGGAGTTACAACAAGCACATCAAGGTCAAGCAATTCCAAGTTGGAGATTAGGTCCTTAGAAAGACGTTTCAAAACACCAAAGATCCAAAGGTAGGCAAACTTGCTGCAAACTGGGAAGGGCCATACCAAATCGAAAAGGTAATAGGCAACGGAGCATACATGTTGGTCACCAGAAATGGTGTGCAAATTCCACGCAGTTGGAACGCAACTCATCTCAAACAGTATCACTTCTAAACTTAACTTGCCGTTTTACATTTCTGCATTTTGTTTCTTTTCCTCCATAAACATTTACTGACTTAAGCATCGGAGGGCCATTGGCGAAATGCCAACGGTCTAAGTTTGCCAAGATCACCTCACAAGGGGCTGCAACCTGCCAAAACGCAACTTGGCAGTTACCCATGTAACACCTAAATACAAAGCGCTTGGCAAAACACTTCTGGTAATGTCTCCTAACACCATTCCTTTGTCGCATCTACTTTCCATTTTATTTTACAAAAGCACATACTGACTTAAGCATCGGAGGACCGTTGGCGAAATGCCAACGGTCTAGGTCTAACAAACCATTTTGCAAGGGGCTAGCACATCTAGAGCAACTTCCTAGGCAACTTCCAAGGCAATTTCTCCAGCAACTTCCAAGGCAACTTCTCCAGCAACTTCCTAGGCAACTTCTCCATCAACTTCCTAGACATCTCCTCCAGCAGTTTCCTAGGCAAAGTTCTTCAATAATTTCGCGGGCAACTTCCGCAACCACCTCCTTGGCAGATTATCCAGCGACCCCTTGAGAAGATATGGACGCAGCAACTTCGAAAGCAGTCTTAAGTAAGCCTAAGTCAGGCATGTGTAGTCAAAGATCAAGCGACTTCAGAATGGCAACTCAAGGAGCAAAGCACTAGTTTGGCAAGACCGTGATCTCTAACTAAGACACTTCGCCATTACTTTTGAAGAACATTTTTTGTAAGCAAGTTACTTCTCTTTTATTACTTGTAATCTTCAAATTCCATTAATAAAACGTGCAATTCATTCAAATTGTTCAAATACAAACTGTCGTATTTTTGCAAGTTATGCGAATTGTTTAAAAGGCAATAACACAGCAGTTGCAAAACAAATGGTTTTGAAAAGCAACTTCAAAACGGGTCGACGTTTTAGTTTGCTACAACATGTATGCATGAGACAAAAACACATAAACACAAGCTATTCTGAAAAGCAGTATAAGCACGCAAAATAAGCAAATATCATAGAAGCTGCCTCCCTTAGGGGAAGCAAAAGTCAGTTCCTAAAAATCTGCTCCTAGCAAGCAGAATAAGCACGCAAATTAAAACCTAAAATCTGCTCCCATAAGCAGATACAAAACACATTAATATGTCTTAAACCTTGCTCCCATGAGCAAGTGAAGCAACACAAAAAGTTAAACATTGTTTTAATCCTAAGCAAAGGCAGGGGAAAACTAAGCAGCATCATATTGGGGCTTGTCAGCATCGACGTCAATGGCCAGGGAATGCGCACCAACAGAAGAAGCCGCCGCGTGAGTAGATGTGTCATCAGCAACTTCTTCAAGCATAGCAGCAGTAGCAGCAGTGTCCTTCTTGGTACCCTGAAGCTTCTTGGCCTCTTTATAAGCCAGTCGCTCTGCAGCAGGGTTCCACTCTAAATGCTTGCCAGCAGCGTATTCCTTCATCGCCTCAATCCTTGCCAGCCATAGCTGCATGCCAAAGACGTCAAGATGCTCGTTGTACTTCTTCTCTACTTCCTCAGCAGCCTTCTCTACCTCTCCCTTCAGACGTTGCACCTCTTCCTGCTCCACCTTCAGTTGGTCCAGCCATTGTTGGCATCTCCCTTCAGCATCTTCCTTCTCCTTGGTAAGAGTGGCAACCTTGGCTATCAACTCGGACAAATTCTGGTGCGTAGCAATAAAGGCTTGCAAGCACTGAAAACAAAACAAGACAAAAGTCAGTATGAAGTAAGGCAAGAAGGGTAATCAAAGATTGGAGAAAGGCGAACCTGGACAGACAAACTGACACCTTCAGACGCAATAGCAACAGGTGTCATAGTCTCGTGACGCAACTTGGCAGCAGGAAACCACAAGTTCTTGGCACTTGGGCATGTTAGAGTCGCTTCAGCGGAGATGGAGCAGAAATCTTTAGGAACCTCAATCTCCACACTCTTTCTCTTCTGCCCAGCCAGAGTAGAAATTGCAGGCGTTGCAGTTGCGTGAATGGTCTAAGGAACAGGTGGGCAAATTATCGCAGGAGATGCGGGAGGGGTGGCAAAAACTCCACTCCTATTGCGCATCCTGGAAATCAGTTCAGCATTCGAGATTGGAGCGGTACGCTGAGATGCAGAAGTTTCTACTAAGAAAGAAGAGAAAAGTCAGCAACTTGGAAAGAAGAATAGAGCCGCGAAAATTTATAAAGCAATGAAGATCAATGCTTACCAGAAGACTTGTTGGAAGTTGAGCGACATCTGCCACTTTTTCTTGGGGAATTAGATGAATCTGCTTGTGCAGGCAAGTTGGCACCAGGATGGGAAGGAATTATGGGGAAAGTCCTATCATTAGCACTGAGAGCCAAGATCAAGTCTGGGAAACCCGCCGATTGCTCGCGTCCGGAAGAGTGCAAAGAAACACCTGCCCAACAAAAAAGTGTAAGCAAACCGTCAACAATCAGAATGCAAAATTCACAGCAAATTAGGCAAAATACCTTTAGATCTCCAAGTATCTTTGAAAAAACCGCCAAAATCGCCTATGGAATCTGCTCTCACATAAAAATATCTTGCGGCCCATCCCCTGTCTCGACCCTTGTCGATTTTTTCTATCAACGCGTCTCTACCTTCATTGGTTTTGAGAGTAAACCTCCCTTTCCTAAAGGGTTTGATTTGGTAAGTAAAAGCCAAGTCGTCTATCGTGAAATCGATGCCCAAATTCTTGCTCAAAGTTTCTACGCTTGTCAAAACCCTTCATACCCCAGGGAGAAGTTGACAAGGTGCCATGTCAGTTGCAGTAAAAAATTGGCGAATAAAGGGTGAGAAGGGAAATTTCTGTCCTAGTTTGGCGAAAGGGTAATCATAGAAAACCAACCAACCTGGGCAAAACCAGTCCATCCTTTCTTGATTCACTGGCAATCTAATTACAGCGCTAGAGGGAAAATCGTAATTTTTCCTAACAATTTGCAAATCGGCTACAGTCAGTACGCTAGGGTAAATGTTCTTATCTTCTAAAATTTCTAAGGGGCGAAAAACATTCGGTCCCTCGGGGGAGGAACTGTTTCTTGAAGATCTAGGGTTTGCTCTAGTCATGGCAAAAAAGGAAGAAAAAGATAGCAAAGGCAAATTCTTGCAAAAACCAGAAAATAACTTGAAGAAAATCGAAAAGGAAATCAGAGGAGAAGATGAGAGTTTACCTGGGTGAAGAAAGAAGTTGAATTGTGCAAGAAAACTGAAGAAACTTTATCTTGGACCAAGGCGCTGCATTTATAGAAGAAGGGAGAAATTAGATGTCTAATCAAGCCATGCATGAAACCGTCATAATTAGGCGCGCTTGTCAGAGCAGTTTCTTTTCAAACTTTAAATTTTTTCCTCTGGTTTGCCGCCCAAGCATAAATATTTGAGGCTATTGTTATAGGATGAATTATTCTAACGTGGCAGCAAAATACGAAGTTATATATGTTGTGTTAGATTAAACAATGAAGTGGCAGCACTCAAGTGGATAAATGAAGGAAGTGAAGATCAGTGACGTGGCTAGGCAGTTTTTGAAGACTCCCACTTCTTAGGAAGTTAGCGCAGCGTTGAGGAGGTCGTGGGATAAGAGTTAGACTGCTTCAAAGATATTCTAGGCAATCCCATCAAAATAGGATCTCCACCAATCAACGCCTAAGGGAAAAAACGGCTAACAAGCAACGTTCATATTGTACATTAGTATAAATAGTTCAATAGCTCATGCTTAATTTGTAAATCATCACTGACAGCTTTCTCTACTCTCTCTCTCTAGCTATATACTTGTACTCTCTCACAAACTCGAGCAACTTAGTGAATTGGCAGGATACAACTCCTCCCGCGGTTTTTCCCTCATTTCCAAAGGGTTTTCCACGTAAAACTTGATGTGTTCTTCTCTTTATTTTTCGCAACTTTACTTTGTGCAATTTATTTCTATTTCGCAAGTTAATTATCAACCCCCTATCTAAGCAAATTAGCATTAGTGTGAAATTTACCCTAAACAAAGACCAAAGGGAGGAACTGAATATATATGATATTGATAAGCATAGTTATCAAACTCATTCTTATAATTATGGAAGTGATCAGGATTCTGAATTCCCTGAGATATTACCTCACCAGGTGTTTTATCTATTTCTTGACTTCTAATCCTACGCTCTAAATAAATGCAACACTTACTCTTAAATGGTACTCTCTCTGTATTTTTTGTACGTGTTTGTCAGTTTTCTTCTTGGACTTTACGCATTAGTAAAAATTATAACGATTGAATATTAATTATGTACTCACTAATCAAATAAGACCTCAAATGACTATATCTTTTCTTATATATTGAAAATAATTTAGAAGATTATCTTTACTTATCAATAGTGTCGAGTTTCTAGGTAGGAAGAAAAAAATACAAAGTGAGTATACATTAGATACAATATTTATATTTTTGATTTAAGAATTTTGTTTAACTGTTATTTTATTACACATGTTTCCCGTTTTATTGGTAGCTATATAGGCTCTTTAGAAATTACTATGATACATCCGCATACATGTTGTACTAATAATTATAGAACGGGAGAAGCATTAAATTTAGGAAAATTTGTTAGAAACAATCTTTTAAATACAAGTTTTTGCAAGAAACAACCTTTAAAAAAATCTGGCAAAGTAAGACCTTAAAATTAAATTTTTTTTGCGAGAAACAACCTTGAACCATTTTCTAGGCATTGACCAAGTATTTTGCGGCTTCAATTCACTAAAACCAAACATGGCAAGGCACGCAATCTACATTTCTTATGTTTCAACCCCATTTCCCTTCATATACTGATGAATTCAACATCGAAAAATATTTGGTCAATGTCGAAAAATGGAGAAAAAAAGAGTTGAAACATAAGAGATGCAATTCACGTGCCATCCACATGTTTGGTTTTAAAGAGTCAACGCTGAAAAATGCTTGGTCAATGCCGGAAAATGGGTCGAGGTTATTTCTCGCAAAATATTTTCTTCTTAAGGTCTTATTTTACCATATTTTTTTTTAAAAGGTTGTTTCTCGCAAAAAGTTGAATTTCAAAGGTTGTTTTTGACATATTTTCCTTAAATTTATTCCATTTTGTTGCTGACCTTTCCTTTTTTTTTTACACAAAAATTAAGGAGATAAAATCAGAGAAATGAAAGGCAAAGTGTGTAAAAAGTCATATGAGTAATCAAATGAAACATAAAAAAAAAGAAATATGGATATACTATATACTTCCTTTGAATTTATATATTTATATATATTGCTTTTTGTAAGTAGATTTGATATATGGTGTAGATGAAATATCACTCAGGACTCAGGAGTAATCAATTTTCATTAACAGAAGTTTTTCTATATCTTGAGCTGTATAATAATATTTTTCTGGTGCAATTTTGAGTTGTATAATATGATTATCTGTATTGAACTTTAAACAATCAATATTACTAATATATCCCAAAGTTCGGATCACTTGATTCCTCCAGATGGATTTATCATTCTTCCATTGCTATCAACTATGATGCGTATTACTCCCTCTGTTTCTTTTTAATTGTTACACTTACATTTTTCACGTATGTCAATACAAAACTTTGAGGATATATATATCACTACTTTTGTATTTGTAAAAATTATAAAAAGTACATATTAATATAATACATGTTAAGACGAATTTAACAAGATCCCAAATAACTATTTTTTTTATTCACGTATATATCACAAACGATGGTCATAGTGCAATCTGTAAATAGTGAAAATGATATCTATTATCACTAAGTTGTTTCTAAATAGATAGACAGGGAGTTGTTTGTGAATATAAGAGTGCATAATACATTCTAGTTTCTAAGATCATGATTCAAATTTGAGTTTGAATAGCTGCCCATCTATTGTAGGTGGGTAATACATTCTAGTTTCTATACAATACTACTCATGAACCTCTAATAATCATCGTTACTGTTTTTTATAACCATATGTCAAACAGCCCATTGCCAGGTTATTATAGATCATCGATCATAATAAGATTATACGGGTCACTTTACGCGAAGACTTAGTACAGAATCCTGATATTGTTGAAGCATGTGTGCATCTTTGAGTGTACGTGTACTCATGATTGGAGTCACGTGTATTTTTAAGGCATTTAATTGTATTAGAATGCCTTGAACCAAATCTTCTATTTGGCGCCGCTAGTGAGTACTGACTACTGGGAGATCTTGGGCCAAAAGATTAAGAGGATCAAGTTTCAAATACACAAACTCTAAATTAAAAGTTGATTTCTAAACTATTATGCTACAAGATTTCATATATATATATATATATATAGGGCCGGCCCTGAGCCTAGGCGGGGAGTGCGACCGCCTAGGGCCCAAAATAAAAATAAAAATGGTAAATACGTTGTGCAAGCAGCAAGAAATCAAGAGAAGATTCTCGCTATTAAAGAGGAAATTGTTGTTAATTAATTCTTCTTCAATTCCCATTAAGAAATAATGGCAACTAATTTCTGCATCCTCCCTCTTTAATTCTCTTCAAATACCGAAGTTCATGTTTCCAATAAGCGTATTTATAATCGTATGACTCTAATCTTTTGCTCTCCCAACTTTGATTTTCCAATTTCTGACTAATATGTCCTGATTTAAAGGAAACTAAGCAATTTTGAAGAAAATATTTTTTTTTTTGGTTTTTCTGGACTTCAGTTTTTTTTGTGGCATTGCTTTCTCTGTATTTCATCTCTTCCCTTCAAACTGTGGCAACTATTGGAGATAAGAGTTAGACTTGGTCTAACTCTATCTTATCTCTTCCTATTTTCGGTTATGTATAGTTTGTTAGGCAACATTATCTTTACTTTGTTATACTTACTGTATACGTAGTTAGGATATTCCTTTTATTCTTTTATTATATTCTCTTGTAAATCTATTGTTCCTAAACACTAGCTATACATAGTTATCTACTCTAGGTTGTATAAATATGTTTAACTGCTTAATGAAATATCTAAGCTTCTTCCAATCTTTCATGGTATTAGAGCAGTAACTTTCCTCCACCTACATTTTTTTCGGCCCTCCTCCTTGCCTCACCCGATTCCATAGCTAACACTACTATACCTAATGATGCTCAACCTACCTCTCCACTCATCATTGTTGCCCTCACCAACATCCTTAAGCTCACCACCACTAACTACCTATCCTGAAAATTGCAGCTCAAAGCTACCCTCGTAGGCTACGGCCTCTTCAAGTTTATTGACGGCACCCACCCCACACCCCCTTCCACCACTGCCGCCAGTTCCTCTACATCCACCCCCACGCCTAACCCCGCTTACCTTACTTGGGTGCGCCAAGATAAGCTTTTGTTTGGTGCCTTGATTGGTACCCTTGATGCGTCAATTGTGCCTCTCGTTTCTCGTGCTTCCACGACCAAGGAAGCATGGGACATCCTTGCCCATACCTTTGCTCGCAACTCTCACGAGCATGCTAAACTTCTCAAAGCCAAATTCCGCAACATCACCAAAGGCACGATGGACATCCCGCCTATATGAATGCCATCCGTGTCTGCGCGGATCGCCTTGCCATCCTTGGGGAACCTGTCACCCCAGAGGATCTCATCGAACGAGTTCTTGATGGACTCCATGATGATTTCTTTAAATGCGTTATTGATGGTGTCGATGCCCGTGACACCTTGATCACCTTTGACGAACTCCATGAAAAGCTTTTGGTTCGTGAAGGATCCCTCCTTACTCAACCCACCCCTCCCACGCCCACCCTCCCCGTCACTGCGCACCACACCACTGCTCGCTCCACAACCTCGAACTCCCCTCCCCGCTCGTCCGACACCAACAACATCCCACGACCATCCTACTCCAAACCCTCCTATCCAAAAAAATCATCCTCCTCTAAACCTCAAGGCTATCAAGGAAAGTGTCAATGGTGTCATACCTTTGGTCATTCCCTCTATCGCTGTACCGCCTTCCAAGAAAAATTCCCCAATGCCCGCCCACTCTTCCATCTCCCTCGGCCAACCCTCAAGTTCATGCCGCCACTCTTCCATCCTCTTCCACGGCTCCATCGTGGCTCCTCGACTCGGGCGCCTCACACCATATGACCAATGATCTCAACAATTTGTCTCTTCATCACCCGTATGATGGTTCCGAGGAAATCATCATAGGAAATGGTATGGGCCTATCTATCTCTCGCATAGGCACTTCTTCCCTTCCTTTAACTCATTCCTTCTTACATCTCTCTAATGTTTTGTGTGCCCCATCTATCAATCGCAACCTTATTTCCATCTCCCAACTTTGTCATGATAACAATATTCTAATTGATTTTTGGAAAAATTGATAGGAACAGTCCCAACTACGGGCGTTCCACCATTTTCAGTCCAAACTAAAGATTATTTATGAGCGGTCCCAACTATGCATCATTTTTGCCAAATTTGGTCCCAGATGACTCATTACCTGTTTAACAGGTTAAATTTTTTTTTTTTTTAATTTCTTAAGTCACTTTATTCTTCCTTTTTCTCTCTCCTATCTCATTCCTTCCCTATCACCCCTTCCCCTCCCCTGCCACCCCCCATCCCCACCACCCCCGAATCCCACCCCCTCCACTGCCACCGCTATAACTCGGAATGTTCTCGCCTCTCATTCTCCAGCCTCCATTCCCGCCACCCCCAAAAACCACCCTGATGCTCCTTGCTTAAAGTGAATAATCCTCCCATTTTTGTCGGATTTTATACATTCACTTTCGATTTTACATCTCCCGTAATTTCCAACTTTTGACATTGTTGTTTCACTTCTGCAAAAAAAGCTTCAATTTTTTATTTTTTGAACAAGATAAATACCCACCTTCTGAATTAAACTGGGGTTTTTTTTGTTGTTGCTTATTGTTATATCATATATGGGTCAAAATCTTCAATCTTTTCCGCCACTGCAATCATAGTTTGTGAAAGAGAGTAAGAGAGAGAGAGAGAAGAGAGCAAGATTGAATTGAGTGATTGTGAAGATTTCAAGCTGTGCAAGATTCAGGGGAATCTTCGAAAACTTACATGGGATGTCTTCTGATAACATTAAAGGTTTAATATTGGCTTTATCATCCAATTTTTTCATCGGGACAAGCTTGATTGTTAAGAAAAAAAGGTTAAAGAAAGCTGGAGCTAGTGTTGTTTTCGAGGAGTCCCTGCCACCCCAAAAGTTTAGTTGGTGTTTAGGTGGCTTTTGGTGGTGCGCTGATGGTCGGAGTTTGGAGGGTTTATGGCGCCATTGCGGTGGTACGTGGGTGGCCTACCCAAACAGAGGAGAGACAGATAAAAGTGATGTGAAACAGAGGAGGGGGAGGCAGAGGGGTGGTAGGGGACGTAGGAGGGAGGAAAGAGAAGGAGGAGGAAAAAATAAAAAAAAAATTAACTTGTTTTCTGTGCTGGAGCTTGGGCGGGTTTTCGCCGGAGAATTGTCTGTGTCGACATTTTTTTAGAGGAAAGGGAATGATGAATAAGGGGTGTGATTGTTGTGTTGTGAATAAAAGAAATTAAAAAAAAAACGCATTTTACCTACTGTAGCCGGTCAATGACCTACTGGGACCAATTTTGGCAAAAATGATGCATACTTGGGACCGCTCAGAAATAATCCTTAGTTGGGACTGAAAATGGCGGAACGCCCATAGTTGGGACTGTTCCTATCAATTTTTCCTTGATTTTTCATCTGATTCTTTTGTTATTATGAAGGATCGTCTCACGGGCACACATCTCTTCTGGGGTCCAACTAATCACGGGGTTTATGAGCTCTTCACCACTACTCCAATAAGTGCCTATTCCACTCGCAAATCAGATGTTCTTGATTGGCATCATAGGCTAGGCCATCCATCATTAGCTATTTTCAAACAATTAGTCTCTCAATTTGATCTTGATGTTTCTAATTATTCTAGTTTTTATTGCAATGCTTGTCAATGTAATAAAAGTCACAAATTGCCGTTTTGTCAATCTACTCTTATTTCTACTTCGCCTCTTGAATTAGTATACACTGATTTATGGACATCTCCCCTTCACTCTCGTGATGGTTTCAAATACTATGTTATATTTGTTGATCACTTCACAAAATACATTTGGCTTTATCCTCTCAAAAAGAAATCTGATACTAAAGATGTCTTCATACGCTTTAAGGCTCTTGTAGAAAAATATTTTTACAAACCACTCAAAACACTTTATTCTGACAATGGAGGAGAGTATGATGCTCTCTTTCACTTCCTCACCGTTAATGGTGTCCAACATCTCACCTCCCCTCTTCACACCCCGGAACATAATGGCTATGCTGAAAGACGTCATCGTCATATAGTTAAAACTGGCCTATCTCTCCTCACTCATGTCCAACTTCCTCTCACCTATTGGACATATGCCTTTGCTACTGCCACATATCTCATCAATAGACTACCCACGCCTACTCCCAAAGGTAAATCCCCCTATCATTGTCTATTTGGGACAACTCCTAACTATCTCAAACTTCGCAGCTTTGGGTGCCTTTGCTACCCATGGCTCAAGCCACATACCTCTCACAAACTTGATCCCAAATCATCTCCCTGCATCTCCATTGGCTACTCCAAGTCACAAAGTGCCTATCACTGCCTCCAACCCACCACTTGCCGCATCTTCACATCTCGACATGTTCAATTTGTCGAAATCGAGTTCCCATACTCGGCCCTCACATCCACTCCTTCACTTCCGCCTCTTCCTACTGCCGACGACTGGTGCCCGATCTCCATACCCCTCCTCTCGTCAACTCCCGCACCAGCTAATCCATCTCCTTCCCCGCATCCTCTCACACCCCCGACAACTCCCTCGACAAACGTCTCGCACAACAGCCTCCCCCCTCGAGCCATCGCTCGCTCTGCCAGTCGAGCCCTCGACTACTCATCCTCGCCTACAGCCTCGACACCTCCCGTGTCACCCTCACCATCTACCTCGCCCAGCACTCCTACTCCCTTGCCTTCTCCCTCGACCAGCCAATCCTCACACCCCTCGACATCTCCCTCTCCCTCTCCCTCGATATATCCCTCGCCCACTGTCACCCACCCCTCGACACAACCCTCGTCCAGCCCTGACTCACCCTCGCCTACTCCCTCATCCAGCACCACAGACATCCCCCTCCCTCAACCCTCGGTCTCCGACCCACTCCATTCCACTACCATCATCACTCGTTCCAAAAACAACATCCGTAAACCTAACCCTAAATATGCCCACCCCACTACCCTTCGGGCCTCTACACCTGAACCAACATCTCCTTCCCAAGCTCTACAGGACCCTAAATGGAAACAAGCCATGGATTTGGAAATTGAAGCACTCACTAAACTTGGTACTTGGGAACTTGTCTCCCCGGACGCTTCCCGCAACTTATTCAAATGTAAATGGGTTTTCCGCACTAAATATATGTAATCCCCCGTATTTTTATAAATTTTATAAGTATATTTTAATGTTTGATTTATCTATTTGGATTTGAAAAAGGAGTTTAAGTGGGCTTGAGGAACCCAAATACTAATCCTAGTGATGTTAGGAGTTCAATCATCACTCTTATTCATCACCAAACTCTATTTGAAGCCCAATTACCTTTTTCCTAAGCCCACAAAGGGGAAACTATAAATACCTCCTAAACTCCAAATTTTCCCCACACATTATTTTCTCTCTCCTCTTTCCTCCAAATTTTCGGCCTTCACACTCTTTTTCTCTCTTTTTCTTTTCTTTCTTTTTCTCTTCCTTCGGCTCCTTCTCGCCGAGCCTTTCGGGCCGACCACCACGTCCAGCCACCGCCGCACCTCGCCGGCGACCACCTGCAGCCGCCGCCTGTTCTTGGCCGGCGTGTCCTTCTTCGTTCCTCTTCTTGCTTTGGATTGTTTCTTTTCCTCCTCCTCAAGTTTTACACAAAGATTGTATTTTTAGGTTTTGTTTTAATTAATTTATGTTTAAAAGTTATAAGTTATTGATTTATTATTGAATCTAAGTTATATAATTTATGTGTTGATGAAATAAAAATCAGATTTGCATATTTGAGTTTAAAGTAGATTTTTAATTATCAAAGCATGAAATTTTAGGGTTTTAAAAGTTAGAAAAACCTAGTAGTTTATTATAAATTATGAAAGTTATTGTTTTTATGTTTCTAAGCATGTTTAAGTATGTTTAAATAGAGTTTTAATAAATTATATGCAGCTGGAATTTTAGAAAGGTTGTTATTAATGGAGTTTTATGGATTTTCATGACTAGTATAGTGGTACTATACTAGGAAGGATGGGTAATTGAAGTTTTAATGATAAAAACAAACTTTAAATATTTTTCAAGGGGACTTAAAGTATTTTAAAGTTGCTGGAATTTATTTGGAGTATTGATTATAAATTCTATTGGTTGTGTTAGGCGGAGAATTATCTGTAGGCGACTTTTAAAGTTGTTAAAGTAGCCTCAAAGTTTGTCTACACAAGATACGTACATACCTATGTGTTGATTGAAGTAGTATCATGATTTTAAGAAGGAGAATTATGTAGTATCATGTATAGGAACTATGTTGAGTTCATATATGATATTTATTACGTTGGATTGTGCATGTTTTATGCTGTTGTGTAAACATGTTGATTATGAGATTTATATCATGTTTGTATGGAAGATTGATGCAAGCATGTTGGTTGGGAACTTTATTTTATTAATTCACATGGGGGAATTAATATATTTATTAGTATTGGATCATGATTGATCATTGTTCCCTTTTGAGTATTTCACTGCTTTATAAGGACCGAGGGCCTTATTTGGTAAGTTGATATTTTATACCTATGAAAGGTAATATGGTTGTTGGCTAGGTTCAACAAATAAGAAGGATTGGATTAAAGTTGAAAGTAATATTGGATTGTTAAGTTGTGTGATCACTTATCTAATCCTATGATAAAAGTGGAAGTTTGTAATTGTTGATTGATTATGATGTTTGTTGTACTTGTGAGTCATAACAAGTAATAACTGGTAAATCATGTAAAGTGAAACTGGATAGCACTAGCTTTAGATTGGTGCACGTCTGAAGTGTTGGACAATTAGGAGTTGGGGTACATGGTGAGCGGGTCATGGCTTTTTCTGGGGCCGGATTGATCACCGTGTCCTATTTTTATTTCAAAGGTTCCTCGATATCGTAGGCCATAGAAATACGGAGTCGCGCCCGTATTTCGTCTTCCAAAGGGAAGGCTGGTTTTAGTTAGACAACTCGGTCCATTGACTATTCCATTTAAAGTAATAAAAATGTTGTAAAAGTTTAGTTCAGTAAAAGTTGTATGCAAGTTATTATACTATTATTTATTCCTGCTTACTATTTATTAGTATCATGATAGGATTGTTTACTTGTTTTGTATGTAGTACTCAGCTTTGCTGATTACGTACTTTGTTTGTATATGTCGATCATGGCTATGCCTTATTGATCGTGTGATGACCCATTTTGGTGAGCAGTCTCTAGGGATCAATAGTGCATTGTCTATCTACAGGTTTGAAGATGATGCATCATTGGGATCGGGATTTTGGAGAGCTTGTGTAGTTTATTTATTGTACTTTGGAGTTATACTTTTCATAGTTGGTTTGTTTTGGTTTAAAGTTGACTTTGGTTTTGTTAGTTGGTTTTGGAGTTGACTTTATGGTTGACTAAGTTTTATTTATAAAGTTTATTATTATTGTTTTCCGCTGCAAAATTCTGAATAAGCCGATACGTTTTCACACGGGCGATAATACTTTGATAATTCTCTATGTTTTATATTAAAAAGGTATTTTAGAAAAGGGAGAATTATTGGGGTGTTACAAAGTGGTATCTGGGAGCTTTAGGTTTTTATTGGTCTTTCGTGCCAACTTTAAGTCTTTAGGCGCCTAACTAGCTAGTACTTAAAATGAATTTCTTAGAATTGAGCTCCTACTTATTCATGGTATTCAAATTACCTTCGAAAATTCTTTTTCACGATTGCGATAGAATTTCGCATTCGACTTTATTAATTTTTTTGGTGGTCCGAAATTTTTTTTATGCGGTCCGAAATTTTTTTTATTTATGAGTTCCGAAATTTTTATGAGGTCCGATTTTTTTTTTTCCGTATTATGTTCGAAATTCAAATTCAAATTCAAAAAAAAAAATATATTTATTTTAATTATTTTCAATACTCTATATTATTTTATTATTTTGTGAGAGATGGGTAGTATAGGAAGGGCATATAGGATAGAAATATTATATGTCTGCATTAAATAGTTAGTTCAGCATGATTATATTTTTTTTCCCTGCTAACTGTTTATGTTATTCCTATGCTTTATGTTGTTGGTTATTCTTGCTTATTGTTTATTGTTGGGATTATACGTTAAGTGAGAGTATCAATTGCTTATAGAAGTTAAATTTATTGTTATAGATCCCTAGCCATGTCTGATAGAGAATATTCGGGTAGGGAGCTACTGCAACCCAATTTTATTGAGTGATGATGAGTATGATGGAGAGTCTGATAGTGAGAGCTACACCAGTCTAGAGATCATTATGTGTTGTGTTTTGAAAGTAAGCATTCCTGATAGCAATAATGAGGTTATTCAGGAGTTTGATCGTACTAGAGGGCAAACCTGAAAGGACATCTATAGTATTACTTGGAGATCTTATCTGAGCGATGTGAGTGATTCAGAGTTGGACGAGGATGGACATCAACCCAAAAGGATCCGAAGATCTACTAGACCTAGGAATCCAGGTTATTATTATTATTATTATTATTATAGTGGAGACTCTGGAGACTTTGAGGATGAAATGTTTACTCCATAAAAGTATAAAGAAAATAAGGATAGGAATGATAATGTAACTCCATAGAGTATTTATTTATGTTCTAAGGTTAGTAGTTGAATAAGTAGCTAAGCTACAATGGTTTAAATTTCCTTCTTTAACATCTTGATATTGTCGAGGAATAAGGTGGTTATTTTGGATTGGAAAAATATTATTATTATCGTTGAAGGAATAACAGTAAAGATTTAGTTACTCAAGTGAGCAAGAATTTATTTTGGCACGTGAACGAGAATATTTTATTTTATCTTATTGTTGTGATTGAATTTTATCCTCACATGTGTTACTCTTGATGTGAATATTTTCATGAATGATTATATGTTCCATGATGATTTATTATGTGATATTATTATAACTTCATGAGAAATTGTATGTTGATGCGATCTTTATGGTCAAATCAAATGTTGCCTTCATAGAGAATGGCATGTAAGTTATATATCGAAACCTAGAGTAGAGTTACGTTAAAACTTTAGGTCGCGCAGTGAAATGGCTAACAACGATCACGATTTAGCTTCTGCTATTCGCCTATTGGCGGATAATTTGACTCGTGAAAGAGATGAGCGTCTCGATCCTGCTGGGACATGTTTGAATGATTAGCCAAAGTTAAACCGCCGTACTTTAAGGGGCAAGCTGACCCTACCTTCTTAGAAAGTTGGATTAGGGAGTTTGAAAAGATTTTTGGAGCTATAAAGTAGGTCAAGCTATATTGTGTTTGAAAGATGAGGCTGACTTATGGTGGAAAGAAAATGGAAATAGACTTAGTGTTGTGGAAGGGTTTAGTTGGGATTCGTTTATTGCTGCTTAAGAGGAAAATTTTACCCTGCTTTTATGATAAAACAAAAGGCTCGAGAGTTCATAAACCTTAGGAAAGGGAGTATGACTATCTCTGAGTACTATAGTAAGTTCATAGCTGTCGAGGTCTGCACCTGAGGTAGTTGTCACTTAAGAGCTAAAGGCTCAAAGATTTGAGCAAGGTTTGATTTCCGGGGTTAGGTGATGAGATCTTTGTGTCCTTAGATGTTGTGTATGGAAGAGCAACCCACATTTATGATCTTCAGTTGAGGCGTGTCAAGAAAAATGCTGTAGTGGGTGAGAAAAGAAAGGATTTCAATGCTTGAGGAAATCAGGAGAACTTAAAGGGGAATAGAAATAGGAATAGAAATTTCCAAGGAAGAAATGGTCAAGACTTGAATAATAAGGGCCAATCTGAGGGGAGTTACAACGGTAAGAAGTGTATGTAGTAAGAACCATCCTGGTAGAGACTGTAAAGGGGATCTTGCGACCTATTTATTTATTTCGTCACCCGTTATTAAAAGTTTGGGATTAGTAGACTTTGAAGTAATTGATCTGCCCATAAGTATACCTACTGGAGAAGTCATAATGTGTATCAAGTTGTTTAAAGATTTGCCTCGGAAGATAAGAGACTGTGTATTTCCTTCTAATTTGATAGAGTTTAATCTGGGAGACCTAGATGTTATTCTTGGGGATGAATTGGTTAGGTTTCTATAAGGCCAAAATAGACTGTGAAGCTCAGAAAGTAGTATTGAGAAGCCCTTTGGGGAAGTTAACTTCGTATTGACGTTTTGGGGAATCCTAAGAACTTTGGGGGTCATTTCTGCAATGCAAGTGAAGAAGTTGGTGAAGAAGGAACGTGAGTTGTTTCTCTGTAGTGTGCAAGATAATATAATTCGAGGTGTATTAAGTGTAAATTGAGGTTTATGGATGTTAAGTGTGATTAGCTACCAGCTCGGAAGTGAAGAGGTTGGATTGAAGATTGAGGATGTACCAATTGTGAATGAGTTATGGATGTGTTTCCAAATGAGATTTCTGGTATGCCGCCTGCAAGAGCCGTTGAGTTCACCATAGACTTAGTTCCTGGTACCGCACCTATATCTAAGGCACCCTATAGAATGGCACCTCCTGAGTTGAGTGAATTGAAGACGTAGTTGCAAGAACTGTTCGATAAAGGTTATATTAGGCCTAGTGCGTCACCTTGGGGAGATCCTGTGTTGTTTGTTAAGAAGAAAGATGGGAGTATGAGGTTGTGTATCGATTATAGGGAATTGAATTATGTAACCATCAAGAACAAATATCCTTTGCTTAGGATAGATGACCTATTCGATCAATTGAATGGAGCGAGCGTGTTCTCGAAGATTGATTTGCGTTTGGGGGTATCACCAGTTGAGGATAGCAGATAAGGATATACCTAAGACTGCGTTTAGGACTCATTATGGTCATTATGAGGTTACGGTAATGCCATTTGGGTTAACCAATGCACCTGCCATATTTATGGACTTGATGAATAGGATTTTCTATGAGTTCTTAGATAAGTTCGTTGTGGTATTCATTGATGATATCCTGATTTATTCGAAGAATGGAAAAGCATGATGAACACTTGAGGATTATATTAAGGACGCTTAGGAAGAATCAATTGTATGACAAGTTCTCTAAGTGTGAGTTTCGTTTGGAGAAAGTAGCATTTTTGGGTCACTACGTGTCTAAGGAAGGCGTCTCTGTAGATCCTGCTAAGATTCAAGCTGTGAGAGAGTGGCCTACTCCAAAGAATGTGTCAGATATAAAGAGTTTTTGGGTCTAGCTGGCTATTATAGGAGATTTGGGGAGAGATTTCTCGAAGATAGCAAGGCCAATGACCAATTTGATGAAAAAGGAGTCAAAGTTTGAGTTGAGTGAGAAGTGTGAGGAAGCTTTTCAGATTTTAAAAGAGCGTTTGACCTCTGCACCTGTTTTGACCCTGCCTGATGGGAACGAGGGATTTGAGGTGTATATTGATGCTTCAAAGAATGGTTTGGGATGTGTGTTGCAGCAGAATGGGAAGGTGATCGTGTATAGGTCGCGTCAGTTGAAACCTTATGAGGCTAATTACCCTACCCATGATCTAGAGTTAGCTGCGATCGTGTTTGCCTTGAAAATTTGGAGACATTACCTTTATGGGGCAACCTGTAAGATACTTACTGACCATAAAAGTTTAAAGTACATTTTCACCCAGAAAGACCTCAATATGAGGCAGAAGAGATTGTTAGAATCGATAAAGGATTATGACCTAGACATCCAATATTATGAAGGGAAAGCGAATGTAGTTGTTGATGCGTTGAGTAGGAATTCGAGCCATAGCATGAATGCCTTGGTAGTTCCTGAGGAGTTGTGTCGAGATATGCAAAGGCTTAGCCTATAAATCTTAAATCCTGGGGAGATTGAGGCAAGATTGAGTGCTTTATCATTGGGATTGTCAGTTTTCGATGAGATCAAAGAGGGTCAAATTGGAGACGAGCACCTAGATAAAAGCAAAGAGAAAATCAAGTAAGGTAAGGAAGTGGATTTCAAGATCCATGATGATGGAAGTTTGAGGAAAGTGATGTGTACCACAAAAATGTGAAGAGATTAAGAGACGTCTTATGGATGAGGGGTATAATACTCCATATTCTGTACACCTTAGGGGTGATAAGTTGTATAAGGATCTTAAGGAAAGCTATTAATGGCCGAATATGAAGCGTGAGGTTGCTGAATTCGTGTCAAAATGTCTAGCATATCAGAAAGTGAAGATAGATCATAAGACCAATGGAGAAAGTTCAATCCTTAGAGGTAGTATAACAATAATTATCATGCGAGCATTAGAATAGCTCATTTTGAGGCGTTATATGGAAGAAAGTGTAGAAGTCCCATTTGCTGGAATGATTTTAGTGAGAATATAGTGTTGGGGATATAATTCATTGAGGAGACTGTCAAGAATGTGAAGTTGATTCAGGCTAGAATTCAAGCTGCTCAAGATAGGCAAAAGAGTTATGCCGACTTGAAGTGAAGAGAAGATGAGTTCGAAGTGGGTGATAGAGTATTCCTGAAAGTATCACCAACTAAGGGCGTGATGAGGTTTGGGAAAAAGGGTAAATTGAGTGCTAAATATGTTGGCCCATATGAGATTTTGTAAAGAATTGGGAAGGTAGCTTATAAGTGGCATTACCAATGGAATTTGAGAAAATGCATGATGTGTTCAATATTTCCCAACTCAAGAGATATATTCCTGATGAGAGTCATGTTTTGGAGCCTGAAAGAATCCAAATCGATAGTAGCCTCACATAGGAAGAAAGGCCTTTGAGAATTCTTGGTAAGAAGGTGCATAGTACACGCAATAAGGATGTCAATATCGTGAAAGTACTTTGGTCTAACCATGAGTCCGAATAGGCAACGTGGGAAGCTGAAGATGAAATGAAGAAGAAGTATTCGAATTTATTCCCTGAGGTGAGTTACGAGGGCGTAACTCGTTTTCTTTAAGGGGGGTAGAATGCGATAGAATTTCGCGCTTGTTACCTATTTTTATGGTATTTTTATGCATTTTTATGCTTATTTTGGCGATTTGCACATGTTGGTGCAAAATAAATAGATTCTCCGCATAAGAAAAGGTGTTCATGAGTAACACAAGTGATTTTAAGTTGGTAAAAGAGTGCACATGAGTGGCACAAGTATTTCTCCAATGGGAGTTGAGTTAAAAAACTTTTGAAAATGTGTGAGTTTTCGTGTCAAGTTTCGAGACGAAACTTCTTTTAAGAGGGGTAGATTGTAATCCCCCGTATTTTTATAAATTTTATAAGTATATTTTAATATATTTTAACATTTAATGGTTTCATATTTCAAAGGTTGACTATTTGAAAGTCAAAGGAATTGTTTTAATAATTTATCCAAGTCAAATATTTATCAAAGTCATGATTTGAAAGTACTTGAAATGTTTGAAATATCTATTTGGATTTGAAAAAGGAGTTTAAGTGGGCTTGAGGAACCCAAATACTAATCCTAGTGATGTTAGGAGTTCAATCATCACTCCTATTCATCACCAAACTCTATTTGAAGCCCAATTACCTTTTTCCTAAGCCCACAAAGGGGAAACTATAAATACCTCCTAAACCCCAAATTTTCCCCACACATTATTTTCTCTCTCCTCTTTCCTCCAAATTTTCGGCCTTCACACTCTTTTTCTCTCTTTTTCTTTTCTTTCTTTTCCTCTTCCTTCGGCTCCTTCTTGCCGAGCCTTTCGGGTCGACCACCACGTCCGGCCACCGCCACACCTCGCCGGCGACCACCTGCTGCCGCCGCCTGTCCTTGGCCGGCGTGTCCTTCTTCCTTCCTCTTCTTGCTTTGGTTTGTTTCTTTTCCTCCACCTCAAGTTTTATACAAAGATTGTATTTTTAGGTTTTGTTTTAATTAATTTATGTTTAAAAGTTATAAGTTATTGATTTATTATTGAATCTAAGTTATATAATTTATGTGTTGATGAAATAAAAATCAGATTTGCATATTTGAGTTTAAAGTAGATTTTTAATTATCAAAGCATGAATTTTTAGGGTTTTAAAAGTTAGAAAAACCTAGTAGTTTATTATAAATTATGAAAGTTATTGTTTTTATGTTTCTAAGCATGTTTAAGTATGTTTAAAGAGAGTTTTAATAAATTATATGCTGCTGGAATTTTAGAAAGGTTGTTATTAATGGAGTTTTATGGATTTTCATGACTAGTATAGTGGTACTATACTAGGAAGGATGGGTAATTGAAGTTTTAATGATAAAAACAAACTTTAAATATTTTTCAAGGGGATTTAAAGTATTTTAAAGTTGCTGGAATTTATTTGGAGTATTGATTATAAATTCTATTGGTTGTGTTAGGCGGAGAATTATCTGTAGGCTACTTTTAAAGTTGTTAAAGTAGCCTCAAAGTTTGTCTACACAAGGTACGTACATACCTATGTGTTAATTGAAGTAGTATCATGATTTTAAGAAGGAGAATTATGTAGTATCATGTATAGGAACTATGTTGAGTTCATATACGATATTTATTACGTTGGATTTTGCATGTTTTATGCTGTTGTGTAAACATGTTGATTATGAGATTTATATCATGTTTGTATGGAAGATTGATGCAAGCATGTTGGTTGGGAACTTTATTTTATTAATTCACATGGGGGAATTAATATATTTATTAGTATTGGATCATGATTGATCATTGTTCCCTTTTGAGTATTTCACTGCTTTATAAGGACCGAGGGCCTTATTTGGTAAGTTGATATTTTATACCTATGAAAGGTGATTTGGTTGTTGGCTAGGTTCAACAAATAAGAAGGATTGGATTAAAGTTGAAAGTAATATTGGATTGTTAAGTTGTGTGATCACTTATCTAATCCTAAGATAAAAGTGGAAGTTTGTAATTGTTGATTGATTATGATGTTTGTTGTACTTGTGAGTCATAACAAGTAATAACTGGTAAATCATGTAAAGTGAAACTGGATAGCACTAGCTTTAGACTGGTGCACGTCTGAAGTGTTGGACAATTAGGAGTTGGGGTACATGGTGAGCGGGCCATGGCTTTTTCTGGGGCCGGATTGATCACCGTGTCCTATTTTTATTTCAAAGGTTCCTCGATATCGTAGGTCATGGGAATACGGAGTCGCGCCCGTATTTCGTCTTCCAAAGGGAAGGCTGGTTTTAGTTAGACAACTCAGTCCATTGACTATTCCATTTAAAGTAATAAAAATGTTGTAAAAGTTTAGTTCAGTAAAAGTTGTTTGCAAGTTATTATACTATTATTTATTCCTGCTTACTATTTATTAGTATCATGATAGGATTGTTTACTTGTTTTGTATGTAGTACTCAGCTTTGCTGATTACGTGCTTTGTTTGTATATGTCGATCATGGCTATGCCTTATTGATCCTGTGATGACCCATTTTGGTGAGCAGTCTCTAGGGATCAATAGTGCATTGTCCATCTACAGGTTTGAAGATGATGCATCATTGGGATCGGGATTTTGGAGAGCTTGTGTAGTTTATTTATTGTACTTTGGAGTTATACTTTTCATAGTTGGTTTGTTTTGGTTTAAGGTTGACTTTGGTTTTGTTAGTTGGTTTTGGAGTTGACTTTATGGTTGACTAAATATTATTTATAAAGTTTATTATTATTGTTTTCCGCTGCAAAATTCTGAATAAGCCGATACGTTTTCACACGGGCGATAATACTTTGATAATTCTCTATGTTTTATATTAAAAAGGTATTTTAGAAAAGGGAGAATTATTGGGGTGTTACAATATAACTCTGATGGTTCCATTGTCAGGTTCAAAGCTCGTCTTGTGGCAAATGGTTTTCAACAACGCCCCGGGATTGACTATACAGACACATTCAGTCCTGTGGTTCGTCCAGCAACCATTCGAACTCTCCTCGCTCTTGCAGTCACTAACAGTTGGCATCTGCGTTAACTTGATATAAATAATGCCTTTTTGCAGGGTTCTCTTCACGAGGAGGTGTTCATGTCCCAACCACCGGGGTTCATTGATCCTGTTCTTCCCAAACATGTCTGCAAACTCAAGAAAGCTATCTATGGGTTAAAACAGACACCTCGGACCTGGTATACTGAGCTTACAAACTTCTTGCTCAGTTTGGGGTTCAAGCGTGCTATTTTCGACACTTCACTGTTCATTTTACAAGCACACTCTCATTCCATAGTCACAGGACCTCATTCTCTCACCATTAATCGATTAGTCCAGCAACTCGCCACTTGTTTTGCTCTAAAGGATCTCGGTCCTCTATCTTATTTTTTGGGCGTTGAAGTCATTCCTACTGCACATGGTCTATTTCTCAGTCAACGTAAATATGTCACTGATCTTCTCACTCGATTTGGGATGACTGATGCTCGGCCTGCCCCAACACCTCTCATAGTTACACAAGCGCTCACTGCCAATGCCGGCACGCCTCTTGAAGCTCCAACTGATTTTCGTGCTACCCTTGGCGGGTTGCAATATCTCACTCTCACTCGTCCTGACGTTGCCTTTACTGCTAATCGATTGTCTCAATATATGCATCGTCCTACAACCGAGCATTGGCTCGCCCTCAAGCGCCTACTGCGCTACCTATGTGGTACCCTTGACAAGGGCATTACTATTTATCGTGACTCACTTACTAGTCTCCATGCTTTTTCTGATGCAGATTGGGTAGGTGATAAAGATTATTACATATCTACTATGGGTTATGTTGTGTTTATTGGTCGCAATCCACTCACTTGGTGCTCTAAGAAACAAAAATCGATTGCTAGGTCCTCCACCGAAGCAAAATATCGAGCCGTGGCTTCCACTACGGCGGACATTATGGGGTTATGAAACTTATTGCATGAACTTGGTGTTAAACTTTCCCTAAGTCCGGTTATTTATTGTGATAATTTAGGTGCCACACACTTGAGTGCCAATCCGGTTTTTCACTCCAAAATGAAGCATTTGGTGCTTGCGTTTCATTTCATTCGAGAACAAGTACAAAGTGGCGCATTTCGAGTTACTCAAGTGCCTATCGGCGATCAACTCGCGGATTTTCTTACCAAACCATTGTCTAGGCCGCGGTTGGATGTTCTTCTTTCTAAGATTGGGCTTGTTGATCGACCGCCCATCTTGAGGGGGCATATTGGAGATAAGAGTTAGACTTGGTCTAACTCTATCTTATCTCTTCCTATTTTCGGTTATGTATAGTTTGTTAGGCAACATTATCTTTACTTTGTTATACTTACTGTATACGTAGTTAGGATATTCCTTTTATTCTTTTATTCTATTCTCTTGTAAAACTATCCTTCCTAAACACTAGCTATACATAGTTATCTACTCTAGGTTGTATAAATATGTTTAACTGCTTAATGAAATATCTAAGCTTCTTCCAATCTTTCAGCAACTACTTCTTTCTCCTCGTTTGTCTTTGTTCTCAGAAACAATAATTAATAATATAAGCTAATTACATTAGAGTGAGACTTTGTTTCAAAAAACAAAATTAGAGTCATATTTGTGACTTTGTGTTATATAACAGTAACTTAGTAGGTGCATGATTAACTAGTATTAAGATGAATCTTGCTCTTTGAGTTTTTGTATTGTGTTTGCCTAAAGAACACCGGTGCTACTGTTTTTTCTAATATTCCTTAAATATTTGGTTTATTGTTATAATATGTTGCTATAAAATTAAATATATAGAGTTTTTTTTTTTACGGGAAAATATATAGAGTTAAAAGGAGAAAAAGAACATAATAAACATGCTCATAAATTTTTCGAATTGCATTAAGACGTAGTTCCTTCATTTTACAATAGTTGCAATATTGTGACATTTCTTCTATTTATATACTAAATTTGACCATATTTATTTACTTATGTACACAATAAAAATTATATTATGTTTATTTTGTTGGATTATCTCAATACATATCTTCTAAATATGTATTAGCTTTTATGATTACTAGGATTAGATAGTGAAAAAGTTATCAATGCTTAAAATTACGTATTTGCAAGCATAATATAGTAAAAATATCATTTATTTTTAAATGGAATACGGATTTGAATTTAATGTGCCTTTTATATTTATGAGGGGCCTATATCATTAGTTTTGCCTAGGGCCCTAAAATTGTCGGGACCGCCCTATATATATATATATATATATATATATATATATATATATATATATATATATATATATATATATATATATATATATATATATATATATATATATATAGAGGCAAGATCGAGTGAGAATGATATTTAGATGAGAAGTGAGAAATAATGTAGACCATTAGATTTAACCAAATTTACGGTTAAGATTTGACCATGTTATACGGGTAAGCGCACCAGATTCTATTCTCTCTCTTTCAAATTCACTGGTTTTCCGCACCATTATCTCCATCTTCCACGCAAGACAAATTGGGATTTTCATTCAATTGATCAATCACGCCTAGTACCTGCAAATCGATGATCTTAGCCATCTTGTTCAGAAAAAAAAGATATAGCCACTCATTCAATATAGCTTAGTATTTGGAAAAAGTTTCAAATTTGTTTTGTAGAATATTGATTCAAATTCACTCTGAATTCCGAAAATTGATTTGATTAAGCAATACAAATTATAAGAATTTAGAAGCTGGATTTTCCTCTTATGATGGCTTTGCTTTTCGCATTTCTTCATTATTTTGGGTAGATAGTGAAGAAATCGGTGTGATATAATTTAGAAGTTATTTTGTCAATGACACAATCGTTTGGTTTGTGAGCACTAGTTTCTAGTCATTTGATAAATCATAACTTGAACTTTATTCACATTTCACAATTTGTTCTTGATTTTGAGATCATATTTCACTTCTTTCTATTTTGTTTGATTCTCCATGTTTTAAAGTGAATAATGTTGGTTAATGCATGATTTTGTCAAAAGTTATAAAAGGTACTTATTAGAGATATAAAAAATAGAGTTGTAAAAAGTACTAATTAAAGTTATTGCAACATTTTTTTTAGAGTTATAGCAATTACTAATTAGAGTTATGGCAACATTTGTTTAGAGTTGTAGGAAATAGTAGTGAAGAGTTATACCAATATTTGTTTAGAGTTATAGGAAGAACTAATTAGAGTTGTAGTTGTACTTCTCTAGAGTTATATCAATGCTTGTTTAGAGTTTTGCCGAGTCTTCTATTGTTCTTATAGAAACTAATCTATAGAGTTATACATATATACTTCTTCTAGAGTTGTAGAAGTAGTAGTTAGAGTTTTAGAAACATTTATTTAGAGTTATAGGAAGTAGTAATTAGTGTTATGGCAACACTTGTATATAGTTACTAGTCATATCGATGCTTGTTTAGAGTCATAGGAAATACTAATTAGAGTTACAACAAGTCTTCTTTAGAATTACGACAGTCTTGTTTAAAGTTATTACTAATTACATTTATGCAAAGTATTAGTTAGAGTTATAACGACTTTTGTGTAGTTAGTGATAACTAGAATTATTGTAAAATCTCTTTAGAGTTATAGGATCTGATTATGTTTCGAATTTGAATTCTAAGTCATCCCCAAATGTTGTAGTAAAGTGTGGCCTAGGTAGTTTTTATGCTTTCGATGTTCGAATGTGGTCGATAATCTTGTTGCTCGATAGATTGGTCAAGTAATTTTTTCCATCAACATTATGGAGTTGAATAATTGATGTGACTAAGCATTGAAATGGAAGAATTGGTGTGATAATGAAATTGTATGTTTAGAATTTCTCAAGACTTGTTTAGAGTTATCACTAGTAGTATTTAAAGTTATGGCATCGCTTATTTAGAGTTACATGAATTAGTAATTAGAGTTATGACAGTACTTGTTTAGAGTTATAGCCTATAGGAAGGAGTAATTAGAGTTATGGCAGCAATTCTCTAGAGTTGTAGAAGATACTTACTAGAGTTACACCAACTCTTGTTTAGAGTTATATACAATAGTAATTAGAGTTATGAAAATAAAGACACTTGTTTATAGGAAGTAATGATTAGTTCATATACCTGTCAAAAAAAAAAAAGATAAGTTCATATAGCTCTAACTACTATAATTCATAAAACTCTAATTAAATGTTGGCATAACTCTAACTACTAGTTTATACAACTCTTATCAAATATTCGCGTAACTCTTAAATACTAGTTCATGTAACTCTAGTCAAATGTTAGTGTAACTCTAACTTTGACTTCCTATAACTCTAATTAAATCTTGGCATAACTCTAAATTCTACTTCCTATAACTCTAATCAAATGCTTGCGTAACTCTAAATTTTATTTCCTATGACTCTAATTAAATGTTGTCGTAACTCTAACTACTTGTTTGTATACCTTTAATCAGATTTTGCAACTTGATAGCCTGTTATCTCAATTGGTGAGTGTGTGTGTGTGCAAACATACAAAAGTGTGGGTTCGACTCCCACACAGACTTTTATTATTAGATATGCTTTTTTTAACGGCCTTGATCAACTTTTAGGATGTAATTTTTCACCTTACCTAATGAGTTGGTAAAAGAAGAAATAAATTACACTAGCTTGAGTCACAATAACAAAAGTTCGAGTCTACCTAAAACTTATATGAGTGCAATTGTACTGAACGTTTTGTTCTTGTTTAGGATTCTAACTTTTAACAAGAGTCATCATAACCTATGTGGGAATCGAACCCACATCTTGTGCATAGCACAATGCTCTTCCATTTGAGCTAATAGGTTTTAGGGTGTTTGAACATGATCTCAATGGTTCCTCGTTCCTATACCGAACATGCTGATAGACTTGCCAAAAGATGAAGAACAGATATGTTTCACTTCCACATGAATACATTGTCATAAAAACATCTAGGAAGAGAAAATGAAACTAATAAACTTCTTGATGACTCTCTGAAATCCTATGGTTATCAGTTATCTGATCGTTCCCTAACCTATTCACATACAAACTTTTTCTCAAAGCCAAAAGATCTGTATTTTCCGAGAAATACACCAAAAGATGTACACAAGATTGAGTCCAAGTAATATCTAAAAAAAAACTATATATTGTTTAGTCTTGAAAATTAGGATGAGAGTCGAGTCATTGCTTTTACATAATTCAGTGAGCAAGAAATTAGACCATTCAAGCAGAATATCCTGATCAGCGATGAGTTCTTCTCCAGAGGAAGGTTCAAGTAAAATTTGTCAAGTTAAGTTGCAGATTATAAGATGACTGTTGTTGGCCTTCTAGTGAAGAAAGCTAACAGAACGATAGTTCATAAGTCATAAGTTGTACCTCATCTAAATTCAGGTTTCCCTTTGCATAAGGCTCCAAGAGATATTTCTATAAACTTCCAATATTGGTTATTATTTAGAATTGGCATGCCAGGATATAGTTCAAAATTCAACCTGCTCATGAATCAAATTATTACATGAAAAAAAAGGCAATAGAAAATACCTCATTGTAACTTGAAAATGAACATTGGAGGGCCTTCTCAAACACCTAAGAATAGACAAACATATCATCAGATTGTAACTTTGAGGTACAAACATAACATAAATTAGTAATATACAAACAAAGAGTTGGAATTTAAGTATGAAATCTGCAGACATGCAAAAGAATAGGTTCACATTACAAATATTTGAACAAACATGTCCTTAATTTTACATTGACTAGAAAATCAAATTAGTACATGTTCAAAGTCAGTAGAAAACTATTAGTCTATTTCACTATTTGTTCTCTTTATTTGTTTCTTGTATGTTTTCCTTATCCATTTTCCTCTCCAAAGAAAAGCAGAGAATCAATTCACTCGCACATCCTCCAGTTCAAATTAAAATCTCAACCCATATGCCTTCTTTTGTTGCCCCTGTACTTTGGGTCTTTGGATAAAGTTTCCTTTGCCCCAAAGCCTCGATCCACAGCGAAGATATGACCAAGTATTTGAACTATGAAAGATATATCAAGTATCAGCCGGGCGCATCTATAGTGCATTTGATGCCTTAGTTTCTCTACAATTGACTTTCCAATTTTCTAGCATTATCATACCTCCTCCTACAATAAGTTGACATGAAAAGGCGGGAATCAAATTCGTTTCTTAATGAAATTCAGATGATTGATTAAATATCATCACAACAATTTCGAATCAAATCCATTTATTAATGAAATTCAGATGTAAACTTGAATCAAAATTCTTCAAAAATTCGAAAAAATTCCCAAATACTAACCTTATTCCGCCGTTCTTCGATCTTGAAGAACCTTGAATTTCAAAGTGTCGAAATTCGAATACTTAATTTGACGAAAAAAAGGGGAATGAAGAAACGAGAGGAAAGAGAAAATCGAGGGGTGAGGAGAGAGAGAATGTTTATGCGTGAGGATGGGAGATTATTTTGGGGAATTAGTTTCTTTTACTTTTTTTTTAATCTAGGTCATTGAATGAACCATGATCTAAGGGTCCGGTATTTTTTCTCACTTCTCATGTAAAACATCATTCTCACACTGAACTCAATTCTATATATATATATATATATATATATATATATATATATATATATATATATATATATAGGGTTGGGTTCTAATGAGAACCCTCTTATGGTGAGAACCATGAGAACCACTTAAAATAAGCAAAAAATTCATAAAATGAGCAAAAAAAAGTAAAAAATGAGTAAAAGCATAAAATGAGTATAAAACATTTAATGAGCAAAAATATGAAATGATAAAAAATGTAAAATGGGAAAAGCGTAAAATGAACATAAAAAAGTTAAATGAGAAAAACCGTAAAATGAGCAAAACGTAAAATGAGCAAAAATGTTGTGAAATGAGCATAAAAATGTTAAATGAGCAAAAACATCGTATAAGCAAAATATAAAATGAGAAAAAAAACGTCGTGAAATGATCAAAATCTTTGTAAAATGAGAAAAAATGAGTGGTTCTCACGGTTCTCACCATAAGGGTGGTTCTCATATAAACTTATATATATATATATATATATATATATATATATATATATATATATATATATATATATATATATATATATATATATATATATATATATATATATATATATGTCAAAAATATTTATTGAGGGATAAGCCCCTACCAATCCCAACTAAGATCCTTCCCTACTAGTAAACCTTCGTGAGGTCTTGTTATATGGTTTTGCTCCGAGCTCATATATTGAGCTAGTTTGTTTATGTATTTGGGAGTAGCATGTAACCTCTCTACTACACAATAATTCAATTGTTTCTAAAATCTGCACCATCTCCTTAAAGCCCAACATAAATTTGGTCTCCTATACCTATAGATTAGCTAACATTAGGGTCTAGGGATGCAAGTTTAGTTTTTGGTTGAGATTTGGCTCACATCCATCCCAATACGAAATTATTTTGGTTTTTCAATTTTGAGTCTAAATTCAATCCGAATTTCCACTAAGTCCAATCTAAATTAGAGCTTGTTAGTTTGGATTCTATACAATAGTCCAAATTATTAGAGTTTATTTTTCCGGGAGACATAATGACTAAGATACCTTATTTTCTAATTTAGAAATATCTCGTCCAAGCCTAAACATTGACCCATAGGACTTAATAAAAGTTTTATTCCAAATCATTAAAACATATCATATCCAATGTTTTAGAAAACAAAAGTTAACATCTATACAAATATATTAAAAGGGGTTCCTATCAAAAGAACGGTGTCACGTGGCACTCTTCTCAAGCTTCTAATACCGAACACATGACCTTTGAAATGAAATGTGAGAGTTTAACTACCAATCCACTACAATCTCAATGTTTAATGTTTCAAAGTAAAACATAATAAAGTCTTATAATTATATGTAACTATAAAGACATAGACAAGCTTTTTGATCTCTAACACTTTTATAAAGGTAATAACATTCTCTTACCCCAGTTCCATTGACATTGTTATTTTTATCCTCAATTTCTTGGAAGTTTTTCTAAACAACTTATCATGCCATATAATGTCCATTTTTCAATTTCACACTAGAAAGAAAATTACGAAAAACTAATAAAATCAATTATGAAACTTATGAATAATAATATATTTGATAATTGTAACTGCCCGGGGCATCGCCCGGGCCAAAAATACTAGTTATATATTATATAATGTAAGTTTTAGAGAGGATAATATCTCCATAAAGCACGCATAAAATTAGTTACATAAGAATACGTACAACAATTACTAACAACAACAACAATTAATTTAATTAGTTAGATTAGTTTTAACACCTTACCAAATGAGTTTCAATAAATACTTCTAATTAACAAGTTGAGTACAGATAAGTTAAGGAAAATTTAGATGAAGAGAGCGCACCCTTACACCCCTAGCGGCCCTAGCCAAGATGAGCTATTTGACTCCGTGTATTTATTGTTTTATTGTTTGTTCTTGTGTTCTTTCTTTGTTGCTTTCGTTATAATAGTTTGTACTATTTTGACATTCTTTGGCATCTATGTCTAGAGTTATCAACTAGAAGAAGATGAAGAGAGGCCTAATTATAGCCAAGATGAAGAGGTTAATTGTGTCTGCTGCTCGATCGTAACGATCACATTTTTTTTGGTTTTGAACTTTCCTCCATTGATTTGTGTAGAACGAACAAGACGAGGACGCTGATGATTGGCAAACTACTTATAATTTATGAAGCTTAGCTCCATTGATTTCAGAGAAAACTAAATCAGAGAAGAGAGAGAGAGAGTTTTAAGTGTTTGTTATATTCAGTAGAATGAATTCTTTCAATGTACAAAGCTGATAATTTAGCTATATATACAACTCGGTTGTTAGAAGCATAACAACCTCGTAACTAATCTCGCAACAACTATAGGCCGATGTGGCTTATAGAAGAATCCACATCGGCAGTACAAGGATTAGTCTCCAATACCCCCCCCTCAAGTTGGAAGGTATAGAATATGTAAAATTCCTAACTTGTGAAGAAGTAATTGAAAATGCTTAGAAGGCAAGATTTTAGTAAAAACATCAGCTAATTATTGTTGTGTAGGTAAGTAGGTATGTTGCAGAAGACCTTCAAGAACCTTTTTCCCGAGTGAAATGGCAATCTATCTCTATATGCTTGGTCCTCTCATGAAAGACAGGATTCCTTGCAATATGGAGAGCTGATTGGTTGTCACAGTGTAGCAAGACAGACCTCAAACTAGTAATGCCAAGCACTTCTAACAGCCTGACCACCCATGTTACTTCTGAGGCAGCTGCAGCCATAGCTCTGTATTCAGCCTCAGATGAGGACTTTGAAACAGTGCTTTGCTTCTTAGACTTCCAAGTAATGGGTTAACCACCAAGCAATAAGATGTAGCCTGTAATAGACTTTCTTGAATCTGGACAGGATGCCCAGTCAGAATCCGAAAAAGCTTGAAGACATATATCATCATTAGCCTTCAATAGGATCCCTTGTCCTGCTGTATAAGATACATATCTCAAGGTATGTTGTAAGGCAGCCTGATGTGAAGATCTAGGAGATTGCATGAACTGACTAAGGCTTTGAACTGCATAAGCCAAGTCAGGTCTTGTTGTTGTGAGAAAATTAAGCTTCCCTACAAGAGATCTGTAGGATGCTGAATCAGAGAGTAAATCCCCTTCATCATGATGAAGTTTAAGATTCAAAGGTAGAGGAGTAGTTGCTTTCTCTTGGTGAGATCAAATGAACAGCAGGAGAGTAATTCCTTGGTGAATTTACCTTGACTGAGCAATATACCCTCTGAAGTATAGCCAACTTCTATACCAAGAAAATAATTCAGCTTACCAAGGTCTTTGATGCTGAATTCATGGTGTAAGTGAGCTTTGAGAACTTCAATGTCAGCAAGATTAGTTCCAGTAACTATAATGTTATCAACATAAACAGCTGTAATGCAAATGTCTTCATTTTGTTTCTTAATGAACAAACTGTGGTCATGATGAGATTTAATGAATCCTTGACCATGTAAAAAATGAGCTAATTTTTCATGCCATTGTCTAGAGGCCTGTTTTAGGCCATATAAAGACTTTTTAAGTCTGCACACAAGATTATCAGGATTAGCCATGCCTTCTGGTACCTTCATGAAAACTTCCTCCTTTAAATCTCCATGTAAGAAGGCATTATTCACATCTAATTGGAATAATGGCCACTTCTTACATGCAGCAACAACAATGAGACATCTAACTGTGCCCATTTTAACCACTGGACTGAAAGTTTCCTCATAATCAAGGCCATACTTCTGATTAAACCCTTTAGCCACCAACCTGGCCTTGCATCTTTCCAGCTAACCATTAGCTTTAAGCTTAACTTTGTAAACCCATTTAGAGCCTATAGCCCTTTTACCTTTTGGAAGAGAAACTAACTCCCAAGTATTATTTTTCTCCAAAGCTTGCAGTTCAGCAGTCATAGCATCAATCCAAAGGAGATCAGTAGATGCTTTAGAGGAATTACCAGGTTCAGTTATGTCACAGGATTGTGAAATAAGAGCTTTGTAATCTGGTGGAAAATGGGAGTAAGAAACAAGATTGCACCAGTGAGGTTGATATGTAGAAGAAGAAGCACCATTACATTTGTAATCCTGTAAGTAGGAAGGTGTTTTGTGTTGTCTAGTAGACTTTCTAATGATGGGAGGATTGAGAAGAGCAGATGCAGATAGATCAATTAAAGTTGAAGGAAAGGGAATGTGAAGAGAAGATTTAGATGATGATGTAGAATCATTAGAAGAGGATGTAGGTTGTGGAATGGAGAGTTCAGGAATAGAAATAGAAATAGGTGAATCAGGGAAATCATGAGAAGGAAAAATGCTGGAAGGAGAAGAAAAATCAGGAGAGTCATGAAAGAGGGGAGCAGAACAAGATGGCATATATATGGCATTTGTGTAGTTTGAAGTAGGATGAGAATGTTTATAGAATAAGTGGTATGGGAAATGTCTCTCATGAAAATACACATCTCTAGTAACAGCAAGTTTGTTATTGTCAATGTCCAAAATCTTATAGCCCTTTTGACTATCTGAGTAACCTAGGAAAACACATGGTTTTGCTCTGCCATTGAGTTTGGATCTTTTGTGTTTATGAGTGGAAACATAGCAAAGGCAGCCAAAGGTTTTTAAGTGAGACAAAGAAGGAGCAATACCATATAATCTGAGGTAAGGACTATCATGATTAATAGCTTTGAGGGGCATCCTATTGATGAGATAGGCAGCACATAGAACACAATACCTCCAAAACCTATCAGGGACTCTAGATTGTATGTAGAGAGCCCTTACTGTCTCAAGAAGATGCTTGTGTTTTCTTTCTACAACCCCGTTTCTTTGGGGGTGTATTGCTACAACCGGCCCGTGCGAATAAGAATCCCAAGTCCATCATACAATAATTTCATATTTCCCTCACATAACTCCCCCAGCATAATCTGATCTAACACATTGGACTGTAACATGAAACTGAGTTTTGACCATCTGTAAAAAAAGTCTTCATAATATTCACAGAATCAGATTTAAGTTTTAGAAAATGAACCCAAGTGAATCGGCTAAAATCATCCACTATAGTGAGAAATTGATTACATCCAGTAGGAGTATTGATAGAATGTGGGCCCCATACATCAATATGTAACAACTCAAAGGGTCTTGTGGTTTTTATTGTGCTTCTAGGAAAAGAAACTCTAGTTTGTTTGACTTTTGGACAAACTTGATAAATTGTGTCCTGTAAACATGACTTAGGATCACAAGAGAAAGGAAGTAATTTGAATTGACTAAATGGTAAATGTCCTAACCTAAGATGCCACAATTTAGCATCTTCAACAAAGATTAGACACATTTTATTACGATCACTAGAAACATCAACTTTTGGACAAACCTTCTTGTCTTGAACATTGTATAAACCAGCCTTCAGTTTACCAAGAAGAGTCAGCTTCCCTTGCTGAGAAACAAAGCATTCATCATGAGTAAAATGCAACTCACAATGCATATCTTTGCATAGCTTGTGAACTGAAATTAGGTTGAACTTAAATTGGGGAACATAAAGGACATTATAGAGCATAATGTCATTAGTCAATTTTACAGATCCAACATGTGTCACTGGAACTTTAGTTCCATTAGGAATAGTAATGAAATCATCAGATTCACGTAGCATGATATTCAGAGAAATTTGTAAGTTCAGAGCAAATGTGGTCAGTTGCACCACTATCAAGCAACCAGTTATATTCAGAGCAAGAAAGTAAACACAAGCTGTTACTTGCCACCATAGCATGAGTGGAAGAACTGGTGCTTGGTTGAGCAGCCTTGAGCATGTTCATGAGCTGATTGTATTGATCCATAGACAATTGTGGTCCAGGGTCCTTATCAGTTTCCATAGCAGTAGCTTCATTAGATGACAAAGCTGCCACCCTCTTGTCCTTGAAACCCTTGAAGTTGGCTGGATAGCCATGAACCTTAAAACACCTTCCAATGCTGTGGCCTGGAATCTCACAATGTGTACAATAGTACTTGGAACCTGGTTTATCATTCTTAGATCCACCTGAGCCTTTAGTGTAACTGGTTTTCTTGAAAGTATTATTATACTTCACATTGTTGCCTGAAGACTTAGTATTGTTATTATTAAATCTTCTTTTGTCTGCCATGAAAGCCATGGAGTCAGAATGTGAATCAGCAATGGAACACTAGTAGAATAAATGCTTATTGCTGCGGTGGTATTGCTGCGGTTTTACCCATACGCAGCAATATATCACGACAAAAGAAAAGGTAAACTATAAAATAACCATATTGCTGCGGTTTTTATTAAAAACCGCAGAAATATGGTTCCAACGGAAACTTTTTCCAAATTGTTGACCATTTGACCAACGATATTGCTGCGTTTTCTAGAGAAAACAGCAGCAATATATTTTCCAACGGATTTTTTTTAAAAAAAGTGGAATATTTTTTTCCAGAAATATATTGTTGCGGTTTCTGTCAGAAACCGCAGCAATATATTAAAATAATATATTTTTAATATATTGCTGCGGTTTCTATCAGAAACCGCAACAATATGTTTAAAAATTTGGAATATTTTATTCCAGATCTGGGCGATGATATTCTTTGCGGTTTTCGGCGAACCGCAAGCAATATATTAAAATAATATTAAAAAAATATTATTGTAATATATTGCAGCGGTTTCTGTCAGAAACCGCATCAATATCTGTGCCCCAGATCTGGAAGAAAAACACTGGTTTTTTTTTTTGCTTCACTGTTTCTCTCGACTCTCTCTCTCTACTCTCACTCTCTCTCTCTCTACTCTCACACTCTCTCACTCTCTTACAATTTCCGGCGAAAAGGTTCCATTTTCCGGCGACAAGGTTTCGGTTTCCGGCGACAAGGGTCACATTACCCGTTTTTCCGACGGTTTTCGCCCGTCTTTGGTGCGGTTTTCACCACCACCGACGGGTTTTCGGCCTTCTTTTCCACCGACGGGTTTTCGCCCCACTCCTCTACTCCGTTCACAGCCGCCAGCGCCACCTTCCCCTTGTCATAAAAGGTTAGTTTTTCATTATTTCTTATTAATTTTCAATTTTCTTTTTTAATAGTGCTTTAATAAAAAATTTGGCTTAAATAGTAGTTAAAAATGCTCAATATAATATATATATATGATTAGTTATAAGATTTAAGGATTAAAAACTAATTTTGTGATGATTTTGCTTAAGTTTTTGTATGCCCTAGAATGTTATACGGGATTATTTTTGCATAAGTTTGGTGAATTATTTGAAGTGATATGTATAATGGGATTATTTTTGCAATGCCTTCATATTAATAGACTCACCAATGGGAAGGGGAAGGGAAATCTAAGGCATGGTTTGGTATTTGTTGTTTGGTGATGACTTGAAATCGCTTAAATGCGATTGTTTGTATGTATAATGCGATTGTTTTTGCAATGCCTTCATATTGATAGACTCACCAATGGGAGGGGAAGGGAAATCTAAGGAATGGTTTGGTATTTGTTGTTTGGTGATGACTTGAAATCGCTTGAATGCGATTGTTTTTATGTACATCATAATGCCTAGATACCCGTTCAAGACTTACTCATTAGGAGTAAGTCTTGAATAGTCCCCGTTTTGGGACTGTTCTTAAACGTCACATCTCACTTAGGTAGTGAATGTGTGCTGATTCTTGAAAGCTAACTTTGGTGAATTATTTTCAGGTTGCTCGTACCTTTACCCGCGATCCTTATACTGAAGATCAAATCAATGAGGTGAAAAATAAGTGGGCAAGATACTTTATTGATAATTGCATTGCATAGGTTAGTTAATGTTAATTTTCTTTGCTTCTCTTACAACGAATATAATTTAGTGCAACTTGTACCAACCAACATTATCGTATTGACTTGGATTTCATGATATATATATATATATATATGTTGGATTCGTATGATATCTATGTTGGATTGAATCGTATTTATTTCTTGTTAAACTTGGAATTTGGATTGTGCGTGGAAGTTGGATGATGGATGGATGTTGGATGAATTTTGGATTAGATGTTGTTTGTTGGATGAATTTTGGATGATGGATGGATGTTGGATAAATTTTGGATGATGGATGGATGTTGGATAAATTTTGGATGATGGATGGATGGTTGTTGCATATAATATTGTACAGGTTAATTCCCAATTATGGGTTTATCCAATTTACAAACGGAGCTCTGTCGAAATTTATGCAGAAAATATTCTACTTGCTGCTTCCTGCTTGCTGCATTCTGCTTCTTGCATGAGGTTGGTGGAACATACGTTAATATAAAATAGTTTTTTTTTAAAAAAAAAAAGCAGTATATTGCTGCGGTTTCTGAGACAAACCGCAGCAATATACTGTTTTTTTTATAATAAAAAATACATATTGCTTTGCGGTTTTACGTGACAAACCGCAACAATATGTATTTTTATTATAAAAAAATAGTATATTGCTGCGGTTTGTCTCAGAAACCGCAGCAATATACTGCTTTTTTATAATAAAAAATATATATATTGCTGCGTTTTGTCACAGAAACAGCAGCAATATGGTTTATTTAAATAATGAAAAAATGTAAATATTGCTACGGTTTTGCCCAGAAACCGCAGCAATATGTTGTAATATTGCTGCGGTTTAAAACCGCAGCAATAGTTTAATTACCTATTGCTGCGCCCTTAATTGCTGCGCGGTCAAAACCGCCGCAATAAGCCACTTAATGACCGCAGCAATAAGCATTTATTCTACTAGTGGAAATTTCTTTATGCTGCTCCTCTTGAGCAAACATCCTATAGGCTTCAGTGACTTTAGGTAGTTTCTGCATCATCAACATATTGCCTCTGATAGTTGCATACTGATCAGACAGTTTCATCATAAACTGTATAACCATTTTCTCTTGATGCCTCTCATAAAGTCTCTTGGTTAGATTACAAGAGCACTTATTGCAGGTGCAATAAGGTAGAGGATTGGCCTCATCAATTGCATCCCAGACTGGTTTGATTCCAGTGAAAAATTCAGACACAGATTGAGTTACACCTTGATGAATGTCACCTAATTTTTGTTCTAAGGTATATATCTGAGCTAAAGATGTGAAACCAAATCTCTCCTCAAGATCCATCCATATCTCCCTAGCAGATCGTTTAAACATAACACTGCCAGCTATATTCTCATCAAGATTGAATAAAATCCAGGAGCAGACAAGATCATTACATCTAGACCATGCTTTAAACTCATCAGAAGTTTCATTAGCAGGTGGTTTGCAAACTCCATCAACAAAACCTACCTTATTCTTAGCTGATAGAGTTAATAACATAGCTCGTTTCCAGCTTGTGTAACCTTCACCATTGAATTTGAAAGATACTAACTGAGCAGAATTAGCATCAGATGGATGAATGTAATATATGCTATTAGGATTCTGATTCAAAGGTAACTGAGATGAATTGTTATCAACAGGCATGATTGAATGATTTGATTAAGATGTAATCAACAGATATGAAGAATTTAGCGAAAGAAATGAAGATTTTCAGAGGAAATTGACGGAAATTGATGTCAAATTATCAATAATCTGACGGAATTCAGGTGAAAATAGAGATTAAAGAAATGAATGAGTTAAACCAGATGAAATCAAGAAATAAATGAAGCAAATGAAGAATTCAGTAAACAATACGAATTCAATAAACAATACTTACAGAGATAATGAAATCAGCAAGAATTGCAATATTTGGAAATCAAAAGAGGAATTTCAGAGAATGAAAACCTAATTAACAGATTTTCATAATAGAATTGGTTGAATCACACCTTAATTGATGAATTTCAGATGCAAAACTTCAATTGCGAGCTTCGGAATTCAAAGATGATGCAGAATCAATGTGAATTTCTCAAGAATTTTCAGCGAAAATGTCCTAGAATACGTAACCAGCTCTGATACCATGACAATTTATGAAGCTTAGCTCCATTGATTTCAGAGAAAACTAAATCAGAGAAGAGAGAGAGAGAGAGTTTTAAGTGTTTGTTATATTCAGTAGAATGAATTCTTTCAATGTACAAAGCTGATAATTTAGCTATATATACAACTGGTTGTTAGAAGCATAACAACCTGTAACTAATCTGCAACAACTATAGGCTGATGTGGCTTATAGAAGAATCCACATCAGCAGTACAAGGATTAGTCTCCAATAACTACCCACAAGAAGAGGTCTCACAGGGTATAGCATTACAAGTTTACGATGATCTAATGTTTATATTTTATAATTTATATTACACCAATTTAGCCTTTGATTAGCTTTGTGGTGAAGATAATTTGAAGATAATTGTTTTTTAATCTTCCAACCGAGTTTACTTTGGTGATCACATTTCGATTTCTCTTGCTGTATCACAATGTTTACAATGGAATAGGACTTGATAGGAAAACTAATAATGATAAATGAGAAGCTAACAACTAGTACAATACATTTTTTCTTTAATAATCGGTTCATATGGACCATTGGGGGTTGTATAAAAGACTAACAAGTGAGCAAAGAATACTCCGAGGATATCAACTATGCTGCCGATATATGAGCCATCCGAAGAAGAGCTCTCCGACTACACAATCGCTTGTGCGAAGCTTTGGGAACTCGATTTTAATCGCTTGACACCCGGAGAGGACTATGAAATTGATGTTGGTGAAGGAAAGAGGGTCCATGACACGGAAGACATGGCAGAAGCCAGTCTTTTTACATGGGTTAATGAAGATGTTCTTAGAAAGCCGTCATATTCTCGTTTCTGTGCCCTTCTGGACAACTACAACCCTTAGGCCTTATCAAGGATATAAGGAAGATGAAACGGATGAAGATAAACAGGAACAAGCTGCGTTTATTGAAGAGATTAGTAGAACTGCACCTATCAAGTACATGTACGCGTACCTTTCATGCGTGACCCGGTATCTTCACCGAGGATGAAGAGGAATTTAAGAGAATGCTAATAGAACTCGGGTTCACGCTATATGATCGAGGTGGTACTTCTGAATCCTCGTCTTCGTTTGAACATGTGTTTGTTGGAGAAATCAAGCGGCGCGGGGAAGAACAAGTCTCGAGGCTTCCACAACCGGCTTCGGTACGTGCTCCAATTGCAACTGAAATTTAGGAAATGGTTTTTATAAAGTATTGACATTTTCATCAAGTACTTCTTTTCTTAATATTCATACTAGTCTTATATGCACGCGATGTCTGCGAAAGCATATAAAATTCTAGTTTTTAGTGTTCTCCATATGTTGCCATATATAAATATATAATAGATAAAATTGGAACACGGGCATATATAGTTTTTGTTTTTTCTGCGGTTTTACCTCGAGGAAGCAAAGGGGAGCGCCGATTATCGAGGTTATATCTTACCTCGCGAAAATGAGCAATCTGTAAGTAATTAGTTTTATAATATCCTTTTTTTTTCTTTCGAAGCAAAAAAATAGGAGTAATGCATTTGAATTATATGAAAGTGACAAAGTATTATCTTTCAGTTAACTACTAGAAATATTCATGAAAATTCTTTGTTGGTAACCCCCTCTCATCGCTATATTGTAACGACAATCTTTTTGTGTGACCATCTCTTAATTATAAGATGTCCAGGCAAGAATTTTGTTGTTTAACTGCTTCTACCTAAACATTATCAGCCCATTTGGTAGGCGATACTAAATGGCGCTAATGAAAGCATATCTAATTTACAAAGAATAAATAAAGGTCGATCTTGTGCTCTTTTTACATTAATTGACTTTTAAAATCTACCTTCCTCAAACATGAGAAGAACGAAAAACATCTATTCTCGTTTCATATATCGCTATTTTTTTGTAATAATCTAGATATCTTAAGCTCGAATCTGTCGAAAAAAGAGTTTGAGCATTTACGAACATATTTCAAGGGCGCTAATATGAGCCGAGTTCATGATTTGATGAGCCGATTATGTTAGAACCTTTAGCTCTATGATGCATAGTATGGGGTGATCTTTTCATTTTTTTTCTTAGATTCCATTGCATTTGATGATCTTTTTCTTCACCTTAATGAAGCTGGTTATGACTTGTGCAGCCAGATGCAGAGACACGATTGCTTACGGTTCGGTTTGAGTGGAATGAAGTCCTTAAATCTCTCTCAAGCATGTTCATAGGAGTGAGTCCGGAGTTCGAAATCGCTCTCTATACCCTCTCGCTTCTTTGCGAGGTGGACAGGAGAACCATATAGAGGTTGGTCCATACCCAGTTAATATCAAGTGCTATCGTCTCGGAGACAAAATTGGTTCTGTATTTCCTATAGCTGAGGCCTGACCAAGGCTTACTGGCAAAATCTTGTACCTTTGATATTTTCTAGAATGTAAAACTCAGTTTGAGAGAATTTAGAGAGAATGAATCAGAGAAATTTTATTATTGTATCATCATCTGATTTAGGAACATTACAAGAGTATTTATAGACTCAGCATGATAGAAGCTGATATTATTACCCGAGAGGAGAAGAGGAGAAAAGGAAAATAAATAATACAATTATAACTAACTAAAACTGAGCTAACAGCTTTATAACAGAATAGTGCTGAGCTGGCAGATGAGTCCAAGTATCTTCAGTATCTTCAATACCCCCCCTCAAGTTGGGGGTGGATGAGACTTAGGATCATACAACCCTAACTTGGAAAGAAGATGTCTGAACTGAGGAGAGGCTAAGGACTTTGTAAACACATCTGCTAAATGAGATTGTGTAGGCAAGTAAGTGAGTTGTATTAAGCCCTCAAGTACCTTGTCCCTTGTAAAATGACAATCAATTTCAATATGTTTGGTCCTTTCATTGAAAACAGGATTCTTTGCAATGTGTATGGCTGATTGACTATCACAATGTAAAACTACTGGTTTAAGGTTTGTAACACCAAGCTCTTCCAATAGTCTGATAGTCCATGTAATCTCAGAAGCTGCTGAGGTCATAGCCCTGTATTCTGCCTCAGAAGAGGACTTGGATATAGTGCTTTGCTTTTTAGACCTCCAAGTGATGGGTGAGTTGCCAAAGAGAAGAACATACCCCGTTATTGAGTTTCTGGTGTCAGTACAAGCTGCCCAATCAGAGTCTGAATAGGCCTGCAGTTTTAGAGTATCACTAGCTTGAAGTAAGATCCCTTGTCCTTCAGTATGAGAGATATACCTTAAGGTATGTATTAGAGCTGAAAGATGAGATGAACGAGGTTGTTGCATAAATTGACTCAAAGACTGAACTGCATAGGATAGATCTGGTCTGGTATTGGTGAGAAAATTCAACTTCCCAACCAGTGATCTATATTGTTCTGCATCCTCTAACAAAGTACCCTCTGAAGCAGATAATTTGATGTGTATAGGTAGGGGAGTGGAAGCTTTCTTGCTAAGATCAAAAGAACATTCTGAAAGTAGTTCGTTGGTAAACTTCTTTTGGCTTAGAACAATGCCTTCAGGTAAATAGCCCACCTCAATGCCTATGAAGTAATTTAATTCCCCTAAGTCTTTGATGCTGAAAGCAGCATCTAGGTGTAGCTTCAATGCTTGAATTGCAGCTAAATCAGTGCCTGTGAGCAGTATATCATCAACATATACTGCTGCTATACAAATGTGAGAACCATGCTTCTTGATAAACAGACTGTAATCATGTTTGGATTGATAAAATCCCTGATCATGTAAGGCACTGACAAGCTTGGCAAACCACTGCCTTGATGCTTGTTTAAGGCCATATAATGATTTAGTAAGTCTGCAAGTCTTGTTGTAGGGGTTAGGAACACCTTCAGGTACTTTCATATACACCTCTTCAGTTAACTCTCCATGTAGGAAAGCATTATTAACATCTAACTGGAAGATTTTCCATTTCTTGCTAGCAGCCAAAGCAATAAGACATCGCACTGTGGCCATCTTAACCACAGGTGAGAATGTTTCTTCATAATCAACCCCATGTCTCTAATTATAGCCTTTAGCCACTAACCTGGCTTTACATCTCTCCAGAGATCCATCTTTCTTCAACTTAACCTTATAAACCCACAATTGGCTTCTTTCCAGGGGGCAAATCAACTAGTTTTTTAGGTGTTTGTATCAGCAAGAGCTTGAAGTTCTTTGTTCATAGCAGCTACCCATAAAGGATTTTGAGAAGCCTCTTTGTAGTTGACAGGTTCCTTTATATCACATAATTGTGAAATAAAAGCTTTATGAAGAGCAGTATATTGGTTAAAAGTAACCAAGTTACACCAGTGAGGTGTAAGAACAGAAGTAGAAGTATGACAATGATAGTAAGATAAGTAAGAAGGTGGATAAGAAGGTCTGCTAGATTTTCTGAGAGGGAGAATGGTATTATCAGTACTAAGATCAAGAAGGTGAGAAGAAATATCAGGTGATACATGATGTTCAGGAAGAAAGAGATCTGTAGAGGTAGAAGAATTAGAAGGGGTAGCAGCATCTGGAGAAAAAATAGATTGTTGTGAGGTAGTAGTGGAGGGTGATATTGGTGGAGAATGATGGGAAGCAGAAGGTGGAAAGGGTGTATCTAAGTCCAGGTCAGGAAGAGTAGTAAATGAAGGAAGATATATGTGTGAGGTAGAAGGAGTGGAATTAGGATGTGTAGCAAGATGAAAAGGGAAGTGATGTTCATGAAATGTAACATCCCTTGAGATGAAAAGTTTGTGAGAAGTTAAATTAAGAACTTTATAGCTTTTTTGACTTAAGGAATAACCAAGGAAAACACATGGAGTAGCTCTAGGTTTGAACTTGGTTCTGTGCACTTTGGATGTTGAAACATAGCAAAGACATCCAAAAGCTCTCAAATAGTCTAGATTAGGAATCTTGTGATAGAGTTTCTCATAAGGACTCTTGTTCTCTATGCTACTAAGAGGCATTCTGTTGATCAGGTATGTGGCACAAAGAACACAATCTCCCCAATATTTATCTGGAATCATGGATTGAAAACTCAAAGCTCTCCCAGTTTCCAAAAGATGTCTGTGTTTTCTCTCCACTACCCCATTCTGTTGTGGGGTATCACTACAACTTGTCTGATGGAAAATACCCTTTTTCTGATAAAATATCTTCATGGCTCCCTCACTAAGCTCCTTAGCATTATCAGACCTCACAGAAATAATATGAGAATTAAATTGTGTTTCAACAAACTGAGCAAAATTCTCAAGTATAGTAACAGATTCAGATTTATTCTTTAACAAATGAACCCAGGTAAACCTGGTGTAATCATCAACAATAGTCATAAACTGATTACAGCCAGTGTGTGTCTTGACACTATACGGGCCCCAGACATCAATATGAACTAACTCAAAAGCTTTAGAGGTTTTAATGCTGCTATGAGGAAAAGACTTCCTAGTTTGCTTAGCTGCAGGGCATACTTGACATATAGTGCTAAGCAAAGACTCTTGAATATCACAAGAAGGTTGAACAAATTTCAACTTATTAAAAGGTAAATGGCCTAATCTTAAATGCCAAAGTTTAGCATTCTGTAAAGCTGAAAAAGTAGGCTTATTATTACAAACAAGAGAAGTAAATTTAGGCAACTGTTGTTGAACTTCAACACTGTATAGACCACCCTTCAATTTACCAAGAAGAGTTGAATGACTGTTCTGAGAATGGTCCTGAACATAACAAGCATCAGAAGTAAACATCAGTCCACAATTCAAGTCTTGACATAACTTGTGAACAGATATCAGGTTAAACTGAAAATCAGGCACATGTAGTACACCCTTGAGGACTATTCCATTACTCAAAGTAATAGAACCTATGTTCTTTACTTGAATTCTGCTACCATCTGGGATTGTAATGTAGTTATCATTACCAGTCATGGAATTATAACTTGTAAACCAGTCAAGGTGAGCACACATGTGATCTGTGGCCCCACTATCTAGCAACCAACTAGTGCTAAATTTAGATAATAAGCAGAATGTACCTGCTAGTAATGCATGTCCAGTTATTTCTCCTTCATGAACTGGTGTAGTATAGGCTTCAGAAGCTTGCTTTGACAGCAAATTCATTAGTTGATTGTACTGATCAACAGTGATGGTATTTGAGGTTTCATTAACAGCATCATTTCTGTTATCATTAGAGGTGTGTGAAGCAGCAGCAGCAAATCTTCTATCTTTATTAGCTTTGAATCCAGGTGGATATCCATGGACCTTAAAACACCTCTCATAGCTGTGACCAGGAACTTTACAGTGAGTACAATAGTAGTTTGAACCAGGTCTCTTATTGCCTGATACATTCTTTGACTGATTGTATGATCTCTGATAGTTGCCTTGCTGTTGAGGAGGTTTATAAACCTGTCTTTTATCTGCTAGAAAAGCCAGTGATTCAGAGGAATTGGAAAGAGTAGATATCTCTTTATGTCTTTCTTCCTGAGCAAACAACCTATATGCTTCAGAGACATTTGGCAGAGGCTGCATCATTAGAACATTGCCTCTTACAGTAGTAAATTGTTCATTCAGCTTCATCATGAATTGTAGGAGTCTTTGTTCTTGTTGCTTTTGATAAATCTTCTTAGTGAGATTACAAGAACATAAATTGCAAGTACATGTAGGAAGAGGATGTGCATCACTGATGGCATCCCATACAGTCTTGATGCTAGTAAAAAACTCAGAGACACTTTGAGAACCTTGTGAAATCTCAGCCAATTGTTGCTCAAGAGAGTATACTTGTGCCATTGAAGAATAGCCAAACCGCTCTTCCAAATCTTTCCATATTTCTCTTGCAGTTTGAAGAAACAAAACACTCTTGGCAATTACCTCATCTAGATTGTATAACAGCCATGAACAGACTAAGGCATTACACCTTTTCCAGGCCTTCTGTTCATCAGAATTTTCAGTAGAAGGTGCTGGTATATCACCAGTCACAAAACCTAGTTTATTTTTGGCTAAAAGAGTCAAGATCATAGATCTTTTCCAATTTGTGTATCCTACACCATTAAACTTGACAGAAACAAGTTGTGCAGAATTCGCATCAGAAGGATGGATGTAGTATACACTAGTAGGATTTTGGTTCAAAGGAAGTGTGTTAGGTACAGAATCTTCGTTTGATGTTGATGAAGTCATTTTGAGATTATATGAAGCAGAAAAGTAGCAAGATGATTTAGGTTTTCAGGAAATTTTCAGGAGAAAAGTACTCAAATACTTGAGGTATGATGTGAAATTTTCAGATGAGAAATTCTTAGAGGATTTTACTCAAACACTTGAGGTGCAATGAGGTAAGGAAAAATTAATCTCAAAATGATGATTAATTTCAGGAAACTAATATGCGCAGATGAATTATCAACAAGAAATCAAAAATCAGCAAGAACTTCAGCAAGAACTTCAGAACAATTGCAGAGAATTGCAGTAATCTTAGCAAGAAATCAACAGATTTCAAAATTTCATTCAACAATCTAATCAAGAATCAAACAATTCAGCAAGAATTTCAATCAGAATTTTGTAGAATTACAGAATTTTAGTGAAGGAAAATAACTACGAATGATTTTGGAAACTTTCAGAAGAACCTGGATGATGAACTTAATCATCTGAGAATTTCCACAGCAAGATCGCAAAAGCTTTGCTCTGATACCATGATATTTTCTAGAATGTAAAACTCGGTTTGAGAGAATTTAGAGAGAATGAATCAGAGAAATTTTATTAGGAAAAATTGATAGGAACAGTCCCAACTATGGGCATTTCACCATTTTCAGTCCCAACTAAAGATTATTTCTGAGCGGTCCCAACTATGAATCATTTTTGCCAAATTTGGTCCCAGTAGGTTAATGACCTGCTGCAACAGGTAAAACGATTTTGCTTTTATTTTTTTTCCCCCAACTTTCATTTTCTGTCTCCTCTAGTTGGCATCCACCCCTCTCAATCTCTCATCCCCACCTTCAAAACTTCCACCCCCATCTCCACCCATACCTGCCGTCCCGTCGACACCCCCTCCCCTCCCCAACCCACTCTCTTCTCTCCTCACTCCTTTCCCTCTTCCCCTCTCTCTCTCCTCGAAACCTCCGAGCTTCGACAACTATGGCGGACGAAGCTCAATACGAATCTCACAAACGAAAGTACGAAGAAGACACTTCGCCACCTCGCGTGCGTCGCCCTACTGGATTCTCCGACGGTCCTTCTCCCGCACCGGCGCCTTACGGCAACATTCCTCCGCCATTGGAAGATTTTCAGCTCGCCAAACAGAAGATTCAAGAACTTGTATATATATTAGATGAATTTCGTTGATTTTTGGTTTGGTAGCTCAATTATGAAGGAATCTTGAATAATACCGATGGTAGAACAATTGGAAGGGTGAATTTCGCAAAGGTGCAATTGATTTTACATTTTTATTTTTTTGTTAAAATTTGTCTTTTCACTTTTGAAACATTCTAGTTTTTATGGTTTAATGGTTGATATGTGATTTCTTATAGTTAGGAGTGCATCGGGTTTTGATAACTACCCACTTAAGTAGAAGAAGAACCCAAAAAGTGCGGTTTAAAGAACATTTATTTTTAAAGGTGGTTTTTTTTAGCAGGGGAAGTTTTGAAGTAAAATTGAAAGAAGTAAAATCTGGGTTTGAAAGTTTTGGAAATGATTGTAATGGAGGAAGAAAATTGATTTTGCTGCGGTTTGTTTATCAACCTGGTTTTTGGAGAGACAAAGGAGTGTGGAAAAGCGTATAATAGTTGGGGTGGCGGGGGATGTGGGTGGAAGGGGAGGGGGTGGGGAGGGGGTGGCGGCTGGGCAGGGGCCGGGGGAGGGATGGCATGGGAGGAAGGAGATAGGAGAGAGAAAAAGGAAGAAGCTGACTTAAGAAATAAAAAAAAAAAAATTTAACCTGTTAAACAGGTAATCAGTCACCTGGGACCAATTTCAGCAAAAATGATGCATAGTTGGGACCACTCAGAAATAATTCTTAGTTGGGACTGAAAATGGCGGAACGCCTATAGTTGGGACTGTTCCTATCAATTTTTCCATTTTATTATTGTATCATCATCTGATTTAGGAACATTACAAGAGTATTTATAAACTCAGCATGATAGAAGCTGATATTATTACCAGAGAGGAGAAGAGGAGAAAAGGAAAATAAATAATACAATTATAACTAACTAAAACTGAGCTAACAGCTTTATAACAGAATAGTGCTGAGCTGGCAGATGAGTCCAAGTATCTTCAGTATCTTCAATAACCTTGAAGATGCGATTGTGTTGTGAAATTTCTAGTTCATATTTTAAAACTCAATATTATTTTTCTGCTAAAATCAATGATGAAAATTGACAATATTGTCAGACTCAGTCATTTACAGGGAAGGATGGATTTTCCTTTCAATTATTTTGTGCACAATCTTCATGACATGTCTTACTGTTCATATTTATAATTATGTATGAATCAAAATTATAATAAGTTGGTACTTTCTATTTACATATTGAGAGTTTGAGATAGTGGTGTCAAAACAGGTTCTCAAACAGGTTCTAGGTATACCCACGGCGAACCAGGGTAGGATTCTGACAGTCAGTGCCCCAGGTCGTGATTGGTCAGGTTTTGTTCAACTGGGTCGATCACATTTGAATCATGGGATTGCCGGGTGCCGGACAGGTCTGAGCGTTCCATTTACAAGTCGATCCATTCCCGGATATGATCGCCAGTGGACATTTTTTGTCCGAGTTTGCGCAAGTCGTATTTGGGTTTCATGTACGCTTAGGTAGAGTCAAGTGTACTCGGGTTGAATCACTAGTGACCTTAGTTCGATCATTGTGAAGCATCGGGTCCATTCGCTATTGAACGTCGATTCAACTTCGGTTAACTCCTAATCGGGTCATTTGATTATGTTATGAATTTTGTAAACGAATCATATTATTAAAAATATTAAGATCAACATATACATATACATATGTGTGTGTGTGCGATAAATATATGGATGATAACGAAAAACTAATAAAAACACTATATTGTTTACCGTGATGTTTAGTGTATTCTCTTAGTCAACTCTTATTTCGACTAATCAATTGCGCAAAACCACTCTAATGAGTAAAGGAATAGAACGACTCTTCATTTATTCTAATATTATATATTATTACCAACGACAATAATAACGAATAGACGATCAATTCCAAACTTTATATAAATGATTTATTATTATAAGCATTATGATTGATATATAAGTTCGTAAATAGCTATATATGATGATAATGAGAATAATAGTAATGATAACATAAAGCGATGATGAAAATAGTAATAATACAAATAATAACAGTAATAGTAACAATGCTAACAATAGCAATAGTAATACAAATAAGAACAGGAATACTAACAATAACAATACAAATACTAATAGTAATAGTAGCAACAATGCTAATAATACCAATAACAACATAAAACATAACGCGATATACATGTATTATGTTGTGACTATATATGATAAAGTATAAACAAACTATTTTATCAATATGTTTAATCATTTTAGTAGTACATTGCTATCAAAATAATTGTAAAACTACTCTAATAATACTCTATTGATTATAAATTAGTATAACGACTCTTGATATGTTATAATATTATAACAAATGACAATCATACATTCATATATATGTTTACAACAGCGGTTCATATGAGGCCTAAGTGATTATAACGATGGTTCATATGTTGCACAATAATAATAATAAACATAATAACATACCCCCAAATCATTCTCCCCTATAAAAGCTAAATAACATATTAAAAAGTATAATCAATACGTTAACTGTTAACAAGTAACAACCATAAGTAAACAAGTTAACAAATACTTACTAGTTACTATATAGTACTTTGTTAACAACCATATGGTAACTTAACACTTAGTCAGTTACTCTTAGTCAACTCGTGTGTGCGATAAATAGCTATGATGACAATGAGAACAATAATAATAATAAACATAAATTATAAGAAGTCACTATCAACTCAATGAAATTCATATAAGTTATATCGTTACACAATAAGTTCACTTAAATAGATATAATCTAACTATTACATAATTGGGTGATAGTTGTATACGTAACAGTATAAGAAGTATAGCTTAATAAGTAAATAACCATAGAGCTATAGAGCTAGTAACTTAACATGAGACATTGAATCTAATTATTTCAATAACATAGTTTGTTATAACATATAGGGAGGTTTGTTAAATTACTATACCGTTTTGCATATTAACAATATCTTAATCGACTAAATCTTATTGCTTAGCTTATTAGCAAGATCTTGATACGAAGCAAAATGACGTATACTATAAAGTTTGTTCTAAAAAAAAGAAGTAAAAAACCTTCCAAAAAAAAAAGAACAAGACAAGGCAGTAATAAAAATGATGAGGATTTTTCATTTGTGTATGTAACATTAGCCCTCAATTAATTAATTTAATTTTTTTTTAATATATATATATATATATATATATATATATATATATATATATATATATATATATTTATTTATTTATATATATATATTTATTTATTTATTTATTTATTTGAAGACATTAGAACAAGCTAAGTGGCAGCAACATTACAATTTACAAATATAAAAAAGCTTGCAGCAAATCCTTAAGTCTAACTCCTACGTTAGCATTGCTGAGTTCTATTGTGGGAGATTTGCGGAGTCCCACATCGGTGAGGTATCAACGCAAGAGGTGAATGTGATGTTATAAAATGGCATACGGGAGGAGAAGATTATTGAACAAGTAGAAGTTGGGCCTTACTTATTTTGTGGGCATGACTATTTGCTTCCATGGTAGTTTAACGTTTTGCAAAATTATGTTAGGCGGTATTTTTTTTTACCAAAAGCCTGATATATATGTGATATGTTGAATTATTTATTTATTTGAAAAATTTATTTTTCGAGCCGAGCCTTGAGCCGAGTTTGGATTTGATCTTTTCGAGCTTGAGCCGAGCCTAAATTATTGAGCTCGACGAGCTTCGAACTGTGCCTCAACCATTTTCGAGCTGAGCCGAGCCTATACATGTTTGGTCTTGGTTCGGCTCGTTAACACCCCTACTTTTGAGTTATAGCATGTATGATATATACATCAATAGATGTCAAATCAAAACAAGAGAGCAATGTACACAAATAAATCAAAAATAAATGAAAATAAAAATATAAACAAGTACATGATATTCAAAGTTTAACCCTTAAATTAAATGTATTTTAATTTTTTATTTAATTAATTATTAAATGTAAGCAATTTTATAAATTAATATATTTAAATGATTTTGTAGATATAAAAAAATTATTGAATTTTAGTAATATCTGGTTGAGTACGGTCGGGTTCGGGTTTGAATGCAGGTCTGTCTGTCTGGTCAGGTCAGGATATATTCTTGCCAGGGTAATCCCAGGTCAGGTTTCGGTCAGGTCTGGGGACTGACCCTCACAGGTCGAACCAGGTTCAAGTCAGGTCAAAATCAGGTTGACCCAGCGGTCAGATCTGTTTCTGACACCACTAGTTTGAGACAACCTTAACCATAGTTTCACATGGCAGTATTTCTAATTATATGCTATTATCTATCTACAAAAGACCATCTTAGGTTATAAAATTGAATTAAAAGGCACCTTCAATGTAACGTAAGCAAAAAGTAAGCCTTTATTGTTCATTGTGAGACAGTCTCACATTTGAATATTTGTTATTTGTGTAATGGTCAAAATTATGTCAAAGAAATTTGAGTATTGCGGGGATGTGTGGAAAGTGTGTACTTTTTTTGTTTGTTTTCGGTTTGATTATTGCTTCCTCCGTTCTTTTTTAATTATAATGTTTCCCTTATTTGAAAGTTTTTACATTAATTCCAACGTTTCTTTATTTGGTAATAATCTCTCTCTCTTATCACATTTTTTTTTTGAAAAGATGCAATTTCATAGATTAAGCCATAAAGAGATTTCCCTCACTACCCCCAACAGAACTGTGGGCAGTAAGGCTTCCAGGTTCATGCTCCTGGTAAGTAGGAGTTATAGATGCTAAGTCTGTTAGATAAAGTTTCATACAATCCGGGGGCGGGATGTCGAAATTACAAACATTGTTCATGAAAATTTGCGAATTCCTCGCTAAGTTTGCTAACCCATCCGCTAGTCTGTTTTGCATTCTTGGCTCAAACTGGAGTGAAACGCCTGGGACAGCATGGAGGTACTCCCTGCATTCATACATTAAATTTGTTAGCTTTCCTTTGATTTGCGGAGGCTCTTTAATTCCTGTAATCGCTATGCTGCAATCAGACGCTACAATAGCATTATTCCAATCATTTGTTTTTGTCCAATGAAGCGCCATTGCAATTCCTTTGAGTTCAGCCTCCAAGGAAGAGCTTGCAAAGAACTTCTCCCACCTGCAACCTAACCAAAGACCCTGTGCATCCCTGCAAACAACTGCAGCAGCAGCCTCAAAGGAATCTTAAGCAAAGCTTCCATCACAGTTAATTTTGATACAACCAAGAGGAGGAGGAGACCAAGGGTGGGAAGAAGGAGGGGGGCTTGCCATAGGTTGGTTTTGAGTGAAAAACCATTCGACAGCAGTCCAATTGATTTGTTTTTTTAAGACATCAATGGAGATGTTGTTATTCCTGAAAATCCAAGCATTTCTCCTTAACCAGAGGAACCAGAGGCTAAAGATAAATTTTACATTTTCAGGAATAGAAGGATATGGGGAATAAGAAGAACTAAGCGAAGCTTTCAACCAGTCTTTAAACCCAAGGTTTGGATAAGGGGGGCTCCCCAAAATTCCACGGCTCTCTTGCAGAATCTGAGAATGTGATCCATGGACTCAACATGGCTTGGGCAAAATGTGCAAAATTTCGATTTATTATTCAAAATCCTATTAAGACTCATATTACAAGGCATCTTATTCCACCAACATTGCCACACAAAGAATTTTTGCTTTTTATGGCCTGGGAGGTTCCAGATCCATTTCCAGTTTTCACCTTCACCCTTATCCCCATTGATAATGGACATAGGAATTTTAGAATCAAATTTTAGACCATTAGACCAAATAGAGAACATCTGATTAGGTTTATGGTTAAGGTTAATAGCGAGAATCTTACCCTTTAGCTCCTCGGGAAGAACGAAGGAAACATTATCAGTCCCATTATTAATAAAGGAATCCAGTCTAAGCTCAATTTCATTTTTTGATAACGGCCCACAAACATGACTCCTCAAACTTCTACCTCCTAGCCTTCTACCACTCCAGATATTAATATCCTCACCATTTCCTATTTTCCACACAAGGCTTTCCTTATAAAATTCCCAGCCCACCCCAATACTTCACCAAACATGAGAACCTCCCTTAAAACTTTTCGGCCCAGTACTGTTAACATATTTGTCACGCAAAAAACTGCAGGCCCAGTTGGTGCCATTATCAACTTTCCAGCAAAGTCTAGCAACCCCAATTTTATTAATGTCAAGGTTTGAAGTAAAGCCCAGCCCCCTTTTGCATTTCGGCCTACATAGGTTCTTCCAACTAATCCAACTAATTTTTGATTCCCCAGATTTCCCACCCCAAAAGAAGTGGTCACAGATTGAGTCAAGCTTCTTTTTGATGCCCATATGGAAATCAATAGTGTGCATGAAGTAGCGGGGAATCGCTTGGAGAGTAGTATTAATTAGAATTATTCTTCCGGTCTTAGAAAGGGACTTCGCTTTCCAATTAGCTAGCTTTTTAGTCATCTTGTCAATTATGAAGCTTAGCTTAGCTTTAGAAGGCTTTTTGGCACAAAGGGGAAAACCAAGGTAGTTCCCAAGGTCATTTGATTGACTAATGCCTAATTCTTGCTCAAACTCATCAATTATTTCAATGGAAGTATTCTTAGAGAAGATTAATGAGCTCTTGCTTTCATTGATCTTTTGGCCCGATTTATCAAAGAATTTCTCAAGGATCATTTTCATGGACGTTAAGGTACTAAAATTCGCTTCACCAAAGAGGATTAGGTCATCAGCGAAGAGGAGGTGAGACACCTCCATACTACCGCCCCTAACCCTGAAGGGGGTCCAACACTTAGTTGCACAAGCTTCATGGATCATATGAGAGAGGTATTCCATGCATAATATGAAGATGTAGGGTGAAAGGGGATCCCCTTGTCTAATACCCCTAGTCGGAGTAAACTCATGGCCTTTACTACCATTGACAATGACCGCGGAAGTAACGGAAGAAATGCAACTCATTATAAGTTCAATTGAATCTTCCGTAAAGTGGAAATAATTAAGACAATGTCTAATGAATGACCACTCAAGGCGGCCGTATGCTTTTTCAAGGTCCACTTTAAGGCCAAAAAGCCCTTTTTTACCCTTTTTCTTATGCATGGAATGCAGGATTTCCGATGAAATTATGTAATTAACATCGGTACCTCTTTCCGGAATGAAACTACTTTGATTTGGCGAAATAATATCCTTGAGGTTAGGTCGGATCCTGGACACTAAAATCTTTGTGATAACTTTATAACTAGTGTTCAATAAGCTAATGGGCCTAAAATTCGACACACGGAGGGGATTATCAATCTTAGGGATAAGGGCAATGATTGTTTTATTAATGTCACGAGGGACTTCTTTTTCCTTAAAAATCGACATAATCAAGGTCAGGTAAGCCTCTATGATCTCTTCCCAAAAATGTTGAAAAAATATCGCATGGAACCCATCTTCCCCAGGAGCTTTGACGCTACTCAGGGACTTAATGACAGGGTTAATCTATTCCTCACAAGGTAAGAGGCTACATTCAATTTTGTTTAAAGAAATCACAGGGTCCGGGGGAGGAGGATTTGAGGAAGTAAACAGATTAGCAAAATAGTTGGAAATTTCGAGAGATATACCAAGTTGCCCTTGAATTTCCTCACCAACACTATTTTTAATCATGCTGATTTTATTACTTCCTCCGTAACAAAAAAAACGCAACAGTTTCTATTTTAGGCCGTAACAAAATAATTGCAACAATTGAAAAACTTTCCATTTTAGGTAAAAAAAATTTCCAAAATTACAAATATGCCATTACTTAATTACTTAACAATCTAATTAGAACATTCATTAAAGTTTATAATTTACACCCTAATTTAACATCAACCACCACAGTCACCCATTCACCGCCAACCACCACCGTAGCTGACTTCATCAGCCACCATATTTACCACTTCACCGCCAGATCCACCACCACAATCACCACCTCACCGCCAAATCGCTCCCAAAATCGTACTCGACAGCCATGAAATCGCGGGTAAATTATGAAATCGCCAGATCCACCACGACGATCACCACCAAAAATGCCAAATTAATTAGGATAGTTGTTACAGGTTTGCCTATTTTCGATATTCCGGCTCATCACCACCTCATTTCCACCACAATCACCACCAAAAATGCCAGATCTGAATTCGTGGGTTTGGGGTTCGATTTCGTGGTTTGGCTTTCGAATTTTCTAGGTTTGTTGTTCGAATTTTCTGGGTTTGATTTGGAAGTCGGTTTGGCGTGAGAATTTTCGTGGGTTTGGGGTTCGATTTCGTGGTCGGTTTGGCAGTCGAGGGTGGTGGGGAAAGGTTCGTGAGAATTTTCTGGGTTCTAGATCTGATTTCGTGAGAGAGAAAGTTTTGTGAAGGTGGTTGTTGCGTTGGCAGTGATGAAGGTGGTGTTGTGGTGGTTGCGATGGCATTGGTGGTTGCGGTGGTTGTGGTGACTGGTGAAGGTGGTTAGGTGGTGGTAGTGGTGGTTGGTATGGTGGTCAGTTTTGACCCACTTTCTCTCTCCTCACAAGCCTAATTATACCACTAATACTCTAACCAAACCCCTAATACTCTAACCAAACTCCTAATACTCCATTAAGAAAAACTCCCTAGGAGTCCGTGTCGAGAGGAAATGTTGCAATAATATTGTTACGGAGGAAGTATATTTCTTTCTCAACGTTGCCGATAAATGGAAGAAGTTGGTGTTCCTGTCACCCTGGAGGATCTAATCAGACCTGGCCCTAGTTTTCCAATAAATCTCTTCCTGCTCAAGGACCAATTCCAACTCATCAGTTAAATCACATTCGAGATTTAAAAGGAAAGAGTTAGAAATATTTTCCTCAATAGCTAACTGAATCCCTCTTAAGCAGGCTTCTAAGTTTTTTTTTTTTTTGAAGATTTTTGCATTTACTTCGGCCCAAGCAGGGAGGTCATGGGTAAGAGAAGAGAGCCTATTTTGAAAAATACCATGATAATAAGCCCATTTATCCTTTACCCAATGATCGAAAGACTAAACTGAAAGACAAGCTGGCTCAAATTTGAAAGGTCTCGGGCCCCAAAGGTCCTCAACAACTTTTGTATTTAAAATAACAGGGTTGTGATCAGAAGAGAGACAGGGAAGATTTTTCACTGTATGGTTGCTATGCTCAGGAATCCAGTCAGGAGAAGCCAAGAATCAATCCAATCTTTCCAGATGGGGAGATTTCTTTCTTTTATTGTACCATGTAAACTTCCCCTTAATGAAACCCAGATCATTCAAATTGAAATTATTCATCATCTCACGAAATAAACGCATTTTATATTCCTTGGGCTTCCTACGCCTAATTTTCTCATGACCATGCGCAATCTCATTGAAATCCCCACAGACTACCCAAGGTAAATTAATAGAGTTTGCTAAATTGAACAAGATTATCCCACATTTTACATCTACCCTTGTGTTTAGTATTAGCATACAAAGCTGATAAAATAAAAGGTTTGGAATTATTTACCTTGATCACCCCATGGATAGCTCTCTCTTCATTTTTTATGATGTGAAGGAATTTATCCCACTATTCCATAAAATCAGAATCCCCCCTGATCTCCCAACTGGTTCAATAGCTTCGAACGAGTTGAATGGCAGATCTTCAGCAATCTCGATTAAATTTGTACCCCCCCACATGAATCTCCGTGAGCACAACCATAGAAGGATCGTGATCCTTAACCAACTGCTTGAAATTACGGCGGAAACTTGGTCTCGCTATGCCCCTCGCGTTCCACAAAAGTATAGACATTTCGGTTTTAATTGGAGTGGCTGCTACAAGTTCCGGTTAGGCACTTGTCATTGTTGTGGAGGAGGATCCCACCTCCAATGCGTCGTTGATTCTCAGTTTTAGGCCCGACATCTGTTGGTTCCATTTTTTCGAGAATCCCCATGCACTCTCCATTTCTATTTTCATGCATAGAGACGTGACATGGAACCATTTTACGTTGTTTGTTGCCTCTCCCGCTTGAACCATTCGCCAACTCTCTGTAATTTGGAGTAGTTTTCGGACGTGAGGAAGCACGGGTGGGTCTAGTATGAATTGAAGCTCCCATGGGGTTGGAATCCAAGCTTATTCCTTCCTTAGCTCGTTGATCCACCACTTCAAAACAAGTCCCACCACATTGGAGATCTGGTACACTTCCGAAATCATGGGAATATGGGCTGGAACAAGGTTGAATGGATCCTCCGGGAGGACCGTCTGCATGTTGGTAAATAGTTTCGGCAGGATTTTGGGTTTTAGCAGGATCTCCATCATTTCCCATGCACTCACTTTGCACCACTCTCCCATATGGCCCTGGCGGTAGTACGAAAACTTGTTCAACCATATCTCGGGAAATGTCATGAAGGGTGGGGTTGTGTTTATGATGGATGCGGCTTGAGATAATACCACCCTCACTGGGTTGGGGGTCGCAATTGGAGGCATAAGGAACCCTCTGTTGAATGAAGGGTCGAAGAGATACGGGGCTAACGAAGGGTCCCTTTCTTCTTCTTGAGGTGGAAGGTCTTGGTTCCCATAAACCATGATTTTGAAATATTGCCGGGGAAATTTGTTGAGACAAGTTGAGAGAAAACATAATTTGGGTTTTTTGGGAATTCCCGGATAATGAAGGTTTTTTTTGGTTTTGGAAATCTTTAGAGGGTGATTTAAGCTGGGGAAGAGGAAAAGTTTGGGTTCTGGGCTTTTTGGAGAGGGAGGGTGTACTTGGATTTGATTAAATGGGATAACACAACTGCAACTCATTTTCTTTTAGAGAACAAAGTACATGGAAAGAATTATTTAATAATTTTTCCCCAGTAGCTCTAGATTGGAAATCTACTGCTTTGCCCAAACTTCTCTCTAAAAATCCCATATCTTCAGAAGGCTTTTTATCTTTCTTTCTATTTTGGACTTCGCGCCAAACGGACACTTCGCCTTTTTCTTTGTATTGTCCACCTGGGTACTCGTGACAATTATCTTTCCATCCGTTCTACCCGAACTAGGTTTTTCTTGCTTCTCTCCATTTCTTTGGGAGCATTTTCCATGGTGCCTATCAATTTGCCCACAAGATTTACAAAAAAATAGGCTAGTTATTAAAAACAATTTGTTGCTTAATTTTCCCTAACCAAATATTACTCTTTCTCTCTGCCGCTGTGTCAACGAAAACAAGGATCCTGGCAAATTTTCTCTTCTGATCATCAATGGCCTTTGTATCAGCTTTCATGAATTTCCCTAGACAATTCCCAATCTTCTTCAACATGGCTTCATTTTGGAATTCCAGAGGTAACTATGGTAGTTCAACCCATAAAGGTACACTTGAAATATGCCCAAGGGATGGCTTGAATCCTGCAGACCATTTTTGGACGGCTACGAACGCTCCGTTAAGAAACCAAGGTCCCCCTTGGAGGATCTTCCCTACATCATCCTCAGAGCTGAGGTTTAATACATAGTAACCCTTACCAATGGGAAAAGTTTTCCATGGTCCATTAGGTTTCCAGATTTTTGCCATGAAATGAGGCGAAATATTCTGACGAGAAAGTTTTCCCACAAGGCTTTGCAATAATAGCATATTCCCATGGACTACAAATGCTAACATATTCTTCCACATTTATAGGAAGGAAAAGGTTGGTTGATTTATCGAACTCTTGAGGCAATTCTGTAGAAGCGAGAACCAACCCATTGAACACTTTCGATGCTTGAACATAATCTTTATATGATTTTAACGGAACTCCTGACGCGTTCTGCCATTCAACATAATCTTTATATGATTTTAACGGAACTCCTGACGCGTTCTGCCATTCAACTCTTTCTTGCACTTGAACCTGCAGGGAAGGGGAGGGGGGAGCCAGAGAAACTGCACCAGGGGGTGAGAAGGGGAAGGGGTGAGGGATAGGGAGGGGGAAAAGGGGGACATTCTCTCTCTACCGAATATATACCATATGCTTCTCTCTCTTTTTTTACCATATGCTTCTCTCTTATCACATAAGTCCCACTTTTTATCTACCTCTATCTCTCTCCTCTTTACATGATTTTTTTACATAATGTGCCAATAGGTGATGTTGCAAATTGCAATAACAATGGAACGAAGGAAGTAAAAGTTAGCACTAAGTCTATATGCTCTGGTTTTGCATGATGTACACTTGGTATACTACACTACACCTGTGTATATTATCTAATTAGTGTCTTACCCTTTCCCCACTCACAAGATGTCTTAACTGACTCGGAGTACCTTGTCCTAGTACCACCTAAAAAAAAAACTTTTAGATAATAGTATTTGATTTTCTTTTTTCTTTTGAACATGAATTTCTCTATTATCATTTACAGTACAAAATTTTGTCACAAGCTAAAACAATGACAAAATTTTCTTAAGGCATCTCTGGCAAAGTAAATATATGCACATCAAAAAATCAGAATTCAAAACCATAAGAAAAGGGCAACACCGTAAAACTATTAGCAGAAAAACAATTCCAATAGTGCTACAGAAACTTAGTGAGTCTCAGATGAGAGTGGTGAAGAAACCAAACCCTCACGCACCTTCTTTGGCATCCATCCGGAATCTTCCCTAGACTGTCTTAAAGCTACAAAATGAAGAGCAGCACTCTGCACCTGATAGAAATGGCATGCCCATGGATACGAATCTGGCGCAGACCATATCTTTTCTCCTTCAAATGCTGTCTCTTCAACTAATGATTCTGCCACACAATGGACAACATTGGCTTCAGGCTCACTGAACCCTGGCACAGCCACACACCCTAGGGCTACAAATCCCTCCGGAGCCCGTGGAAGCCATATGGATGCTGGTGTCACATAATCATCTGCACAATTCCTCCATACCTACATCAACCCCAAAAGAGATACGATGTTATCATTTACAAGGCCATCTAGGTGCTAACTTTACTAAAGATAATGCAATTTGGATACTACACCCATGAGTATAATGTGCATCATGCTCCCAAAAGCACATATGATTCAAAGTAAAAGATTATCCTTTTCAGAGTAAAAAAGCATGAAGCACATGTCTCATTATCATCCACAAGAAAATACACTTCATGATAAAAGAATATAGTAGTACAATAAAAGAACATTATTCGAGAGCATATTGCACAGCATGCTCTTGGGTGTATGATCTGACAATTGGAATATTAAGGCCTAGAGGAGTTGCATATAAGCCCATACAGTTAATTACTAATCTTCACTCTTCAGTGTAGGAGCAAGAAGAAATTTCCATGGTTCCACAGTCGATAGAACTAGTGATGTCGAATATCAGTGGTTGAAAGAAGCTGGTTTCTAGGTGTTATGAAATACAGTATCTATCTATCTATCTATCTATCTATCTATCTATCTATCTATCTATCTATCTATCTATCTATCTATCTATCTATCTATCTATCTATCTATCTATCTATCTATCTATCTATCTATCTATTTTTCATTATACTCAAACAAAAACCAAAAATGACACATACTTTTTCATTAAAAAAAATCCCGCCTAAATCATTTGTGAGATATTTCGGGAAATACAATATTCTACCAACAAAAATATATCTTCTTCTAATGGGAAATCTTGGATAATCTTCTTAAATTATGTTTCATAAACTAATTTTTGCTAAGATCTGGAATTGATTATGAAGATTCTATGAAATATTCAAATTTAATTCCTTATAAAATTACTTCCTTTTGTGCGACTTAGGGCTAGCTGAAGCTCGGGCCAAAACCTAGTATACATAAAAGTAGATAATAGTATATGTTAGCCAAAGTGCTATTCTCAACGGGCTGTCAAATATACACCTTCCAAGGGTACAACCCACAATTTGCACACAGTTTTTTTTTAATAGAAAGTTCTGTTTGAATACCCCCCCCCCCTCATCTTTGTTCTTTTTACAAATAAATAGCAAGGAAAAATGAAGTTGCGGTTGAATATGCACAATCTTTACCAGGTCAAACCCCATTGGGAGTGCAAACATCTGGTCATCGTAAAGATAGATTGCAGCGACGCTTGGTGGATGACCACCAATATGAGCTATGTCACCAACAGACACATACCTGGAGAATAAAAGCATTCGATGAGTTTTTCCACAACATTTAAGAGATACATGAAAAAAATCCAGGCAGGACTTTCTAGAACATTACAAACAAGGTTATCAGATTGCAAGACAATGTACTAGGGTTTAGATCCAACATATACCACTAAACTGAGCTCCTGCCTGTACACATAGAAGCTCAAGAGAAAATACAGCTGCTTCAGCAACAATAATTTAATGAACAACATAATCATACAAGTATGTTCTAGTCAAAGGCTTGAAACAAAGAGGATATGAGTAACTGCAATATTATATTTAATGGATAGGAAATGAAATAATAATTGTTAGCCCATTATTCAAAGTTGCACTAGGATGTCCAACAGACCAATTTACATACCATTAAGCAAGTACCACTTATTATAACTCCTTAACTAGTATTTTGGTCCGGGCGATGCCTCGGGTCAATTACAATAAACAAACATGTTATTATTTATAAATTTCATAATTCACTTGTTACTTTTCATATTTTTTTGTCCAGTGAGAAACTGAAAAATTGACGTCAAGACGTGATAAGTCAGAAAACCTTAGAGGTTTCATTTTCAAAATAATAGCTTAAAAGAAATTGGGGTAGGACAATATGTCATCAATAGTCTCTTGGTCGTCGTACTCCCATAATAAGAGTTTTAGAGTTCTAAATACTTGGTTAAATCTTTTTAGTTAAATATAATTATTATAAGACTTTATCATATTTTATTTGAAACATTAGACAATAAAGTGATGGTGTATTGATGGTTAAGCTCTCACTTTTCATTTCAGAGGTCACGTGTTCGATACCTTGCAGTTACACAATATTTATATTTTTTAATTGAGGAGTTCACATGGACATAAGACATTTGCATTGGATGCTTGAGGAGAGTGCCACGTGGCACATAGGCTTCCTTAAGAACGCCTTTTAATATATTTGTATAGATTATCCCCCACTGTTTCTTTTTCCCTTTCATCATTCCCCTCCCTTCTTCCCATTGTAAAGGTTTTTTCAAATTTTCTTTCACAAATTTCCTTCTCTCCTCTCCTTCACCACAAAGGCATTGGCTGGATGGGGATCGGTCAGGGGAGGGGGGAGAGGTGGCAGGGAGGCTGCAGGCACTCAACAAATAAATGCACTCGTAAAGTTAAAGTGTCAATTGAAAAATCAGATTAAAAAACTATCATAAAAAAACCCTGGCTTAGTCCATTAAGGAGGTTCAGCCGATGAGATCAATGCCGGAGTTCAGATCTGTTACAGTTCACGGTGGGAGAAGCAACATCTTTGTATTGATATCAACGCCACGTTAATTTAACAGCAAAGTCAAGACATGCAGGCACATGAATCAAGCTAGCATACTCATGATGGGAAGGCAAGGACTAAAGCAGAGGAGAGAGAGTTCCTAATTTACCCAGAAGGACAAGCTGGTCTCCAGACGCTACATACAGCATCATCCTCAACAGCCTGAATGATTTTTTAAAAAATTAGAAAGCAGTTTCTTTATTGAAGTAAAAGCCTAAAACATGTAACTTTACCAAATTCCTCACCTTCTTTCTACACAACGTGCATCGGCCTTTAGATTCTTGTTCACTACTCCAAATCTTAAAGAAGTTTACACTGTGCTCCGAAAATCTCCTTTCAGGGGATACAGAACTAGAAGATGATGCTTCCCTTGACATAACAATAGCTTTTGTTTGGTTTTGCAGATCTCTCCTGTCAGCTTCACTCCAAGAGAAGTGCACACGTCTCTGACTTGAAGGTACCTGCTGACGGGTAACTTCATTATGACACAATGTAACCCAGAATGAACAAACTATGGGATAAAATACTGTCTTTTGACCTTTAATGATAAGCTTCTCATATCAGACTGATAGGCTTTCCACATCTTCCGCACTGTTGAGCAGATGTTAACTGCTAGTGGTTCTCTACCTTCAGATTCTTCCTCAGGCTTGCACTTTATGACCCGAGCAAATGACTCAGATCTCTTGAAAGATTTCAGATGAAGAATCAGATGTGAAGGTTGAAGTCTTCCAACTTTTGCCAACTCAAGTGCCAGTAGCTCTTCCCAAGGCACATCCCATATAATCTTGCTAGGTTTTGAGTCCATATCTTCTGAAGATTTGAGCTAAATCCAGAAAACACACACACAAAAATTTATAAAGATCTAATAGTGCTATATTTGATCTAGAAGAGTCACTTCTCTCTTATGTACCTGAAGTAGCATCACCCTTTTGTTTGTAACCAATATAATCCTTTGTTGAGGCAACATGAAATGGTCTTCATAGTAATCAGACCAAGCGAATTTGGAGGGTTCTTTGAAGATTTTCGTGCATCCCAAGTTACGACTTGCTTCTGCAAGCCAAAGAATCATCTGGATCGAAACAGAAAAAAAGCACTCTAAAATTAAGACAAATCTTGTTATTCAAGTAAAATGGGAACCATCGTTAATAGTTTCAATATAAAAAGCTGCAGACATGATAAGACTCCATCTGAGAACATACTGACATAAGTCCTTTTGTCTAATCAGAAAGCAGTATGAAAGAGGGGGAAACCATCAAATGGAAAATGAAAAAAAAAAACAAGGTCCTGTAGAGAAGTAATCTGAATGAGAAAGTTAATGAGATATATATTGTGTTAAGGGGACACACTACATAAGTCCTTTTGTCTGATCAGAAAACAGTGTGTAAGAGGGAAACCATCAAATGGAAAATGAATAAATTCAAGGTCCTCCGGAGAGTTAACTAAAATGAGATATACATTGTGTTACGAGGTCGAGGTAGTATTTCCCTTTGGAAAACTGAGTCGCACAAGATTCTGAGACAGTCAACAACTAGAAAAGGGATTTATTCACTCCAAATTATATATAACTAGTTTCGGGCTCGGGCGATGCCCGAAGTTTGCATGAAACATTGTTTACGTCCTGAAGGGTAAAATGAAAACTTGAAATTGTAGCGATTATGTCTGGATCCTTGGTTTTTAGGTTTTCAAGTAATATCGCCAATGTATTATATTTGGTGTTAAAAAGAGAATCATAAGGTTCCATTGGATCAATGGATAAGTTTTCATGTTGATGCTTGAGGAAGTGAGATTAAGACTTGCAATGACCACATATCTTTTAATTTTTTTTTTAATTAAAGTGCGCATGGATGACTGTGTCAAGGCCATGGAAAGAGGGAGAGCACCATGTAGTGGATGGACTTGATTGACAATGCCTTTCAATATAGATTTATACATTCTCATCTAGTCTTCTATGTTTAATATCTAACGGATTTTTAATAATCTTGCAAGAGGATTGAATAGATTACTGTGTAGGGTGGGAAAAAGTTAGCAGGAGAGAGGCTTGGTTATTGGGAACTTAAAATTTAGAATCTTAATGAAAGTTGTTGCGGTAGTTTCCCGTACAGCCAGATTTCCTTTGGCATAAAGCAATACACAACCATCAGGGGCTCAAGTAGAATGTGCGAGATGCAGAGAAGAGCCAACATTACTCTCTTGGAAGTTTATCGCAACATACCCTCTTAACTCTGGCCTCAAACTAGAACTAGGAAACTTTAAGGGACAATTCACTTTTGGGGGATGTTTGGTTGGGTATTTGGCTCTCGAACAACCTTTTCTTTGGCTGTATAGTTTGTCCTAATGTCATCTGCTCAATCGTCCTTTTCTATTCTTGAAGTTGCTAACATCTCTCAGAGTCGTCAAAGGCCTTTTCTTTCTCCTTCAGCCCGATTGAGAATTTGGCAGGTTGTTTCTTGCAAACCTTTTTTATTCCCAAGTAATCACATCATTTACTCCAGATCTTCCTTCATCATGAAAGGGAACAAAGATCCTTTAAGGTGAAGGACCTCCCTTGGGGCCTGAATTGTTATTTTGATAGACCAACACTTGAAACTTCTCTAACAATGCAAGCCCTCTAAAAGCTTCCTATTATTTGTGTCTTGCGTGATGATGACAGTTATAATGCCCAACTTGTGGCACTAGGAAAAGAAAAAGATAATAGGAAATCAAGGGGGAAATTTACAGACTAAGAAAAGTATATTTAATGAGAAACCTGGTCATAATTCATTCTAAGATTTTCACAATGAACTTTTTTTTAATGAGAGCAGCAAGGTGGATGAAAAGTGAAGGTAGTATAGAGAAAATTAATGGGTAGGTGTGAGCAGCAATTTTTTAATTGAAAGATGAGGAAATTCTGCATTTAGATAAGTAATTTCTGGTGCGCAAAGCTTCATTCCAGAGGTGGAACTAACTGGAGCACCCTCCGGAGTCAAAGCTTCCACTGCCAGTTGATCAAGATGAGGATCCCAAAATCAAAGTGCAGAGAAAGAATAAAACGTAGCTGGCTGCTACAGCAAAAAAGATCTATTCGGATCAAAGATGAGGAGAATCTATCATATTCTAGACATGGGCTATATGAATCACATAGATGTAGCAAGTTTTGTTTAAGTGGCAGGCAGTAAGAAACAGCTTGGATCCTGCCATTGCCAGTATATAGGGAGATAAAGATGTTTGTAACCTCGCCTGACATGAGTCATGAGTTGAGTAGAAAGGACAAAACAACAGGCATCTGTTTTCAGATTTAATAGAATGACCTACCAGTCTCTCTTTAAATTGCATCTTGCTGAAGGGGGACAATCAAGCAACATCTAGTCCACAAAAATTCAACTTCAAAACTAGGGTAAATAGGTTGAAATTTCTGAAGGAAGGTGAAACCAAATGATATTAGAGACTTGAAGTAATGGTTATGAGACGTAAGATTCACTTGTAAAAATGTCAAAATCATCAAAGTTCAAACATCTTCATCAATGATTTAGTTACTAAGTCACAAGCTAAAATTTGGCTTGGGCTTAGCGGATTTAGAACCATCAAAGATTGGTGATCCATGGGAAAGCTTGGCACCACAATGTCAGCTCTTAGCCTCACCATTCGAATAAACATAAAGTAAGATGCTCATGCGAGAAGCAAATCTAGGAAAACATTTACCTGTCCGAGAGCTTCTCTTTCATTGTATTCTCGAAGAATACTATCCGAGTGTATAGCTCGGGGATTTCTGACTCTATAGAGTGAGGTCCTGTTGTTCAAAACATCAAAGCATCTGGCACAACTTGCACCAATTCCATCAACAGTCAACGAAAGAAAATCTAATGCTCCACTCATCGGTTGGACTATAAATCCCACAAAAGCTCGCCCGAGCCCATGAGCAAGTCCAAGAACACCATTCTGCCGAGCACTCTCAACAGGTTTTCTGACTACTCCTGACACACCAAATGCAACACCTTGCGCAAGAGCTTCAGTTCCTTGTTTAATTCCATCACCTACACTAGTAATTCTTCTAGACCATACCTGATGCAGTTTTCAATTAAGTCCAAGATGTCTAAATTGGAGTTGAAAACTCGAAACTTGCATATTAAAGAATAGAAATGGTAAAACCTGCTTTGAACGTAATCGAAGGAACTGTCCATCTGTAGAAAGCTCCGCAAAACCTTTGCCAAGAGAAGCTAATGTAGATCTTGTCATGCCTAGTACATCAACTGAGAGTATTAAATGCAGAGGATTGTGTATCAAGTCCCTCCAGATTCGATTTGTAATGGCAGGAACCACAGCGCTCTTTCGCATGAATCTGTCTCTGCGCATAACTTTCCGTAAGTGAATCTGCAAAAGATACATGTTACATGGTTATGGCCATATAGAACTGTCGGTTGGTTCTGGTTAGATAATTTCAGGTTCAGGTTATTCTCAGGTCAAGTTGAACAATGCTTGTTCAAGATCTAGAGCCTTCGGGTTTGGCTTAAAATATTTATATACGCCCTCTGTATTTCAACATTTTAATGCGATATGAGCAACCTTGTTTTACGAATATACACAATATACATAATTACATACTAGATAACAAGTAACTAAAACCATAGTCATTTGTAGCCAAATTAGCCATAAAAATGATGTTAAAGTCCAAGAGAAACCATGTTAAATCTCATGATATTAATAGCTAAAGGTATTTTGTTCAGGAAGGTTATCATGATCTCATATTCTCCGAACTTTACATAATTTTGCTTTTCCAGTTCGAAGTTCATCAACTATCACGATAATAATCCATATCTACTAATTAATACTTCCTCCGTTCTTTTTTAATTGCAACAATTTAACTTTTCTACTATTCACAGTGTATGATAATCTATTATCAAGGATATACACAGTCATATGAGATCTTATTTGATTTGTCTCAATGTGTGTAGTTTATTAATATCTCATTTGCATAATTTCAACAAATACATAACCGAAGCTATTAATGGACAAAATTGTGCCTCAGCAAGTGTGAAAATGCAAATGTTGCAATTAACAAAGAACGGAGGAAGTATATAAGAAAAAACAGTACCGTTTACTCTTGTTAGATTTGTTTCAATGTGTATTCTATTATCAAAAATAATTATAATCATTTTTAATACAGGTGTAAATTTTAAAATGGCGAAAGATATTATGTTCCGGAGTTTTGCCACTTCCTCAAATAAAATTACATTCCTTCTAAGGCTATTTAGGAATCAAAAGCTCTACCTAGAGTATGATTTTTGCTGGGGTATCTCTGCAGCGGGTTATATTTCTGAAGAGGATGCACTTACAAAAAAAAATTCCAAGTTGGGCAGTTTGTGACAAGTTAAAATAGAGTCTGTTGATCAGATCCTATTTTGTCATAGGGTCCTTTGTTTGGCACTTATCCTTAGCTTTCTTAGGTAATATTCGAGTGCCTGGTAAGCTGGTAAAGCAAGGATGTGCTTTTGATTCAGAAAACAAGAGTATTCAACAATGAGTTCCTGATGTGTAAGCTAGTTTCCTTTGTCATACTGTTGGATTACAAGGGACGGAAACAAAATAGTGAATGCTAGAGCGCAGAATTGCTAGTTGTCAAGGAGTTAAACATTTATTTCAGGCAACTGCATGGTTATTGGAGACTTTATTTCAGGCAGCTGCATGGTTATTGGAGATAAGTGGTTCTTCGTGAGCGATAGGCGTCCTTTCTTGACTTAGTTAATAAATGTTTTACATGATAGCCTGACCATATGATTATTTCTGTTCTAGCACTCCTCTAGTGCATGACATATATACCCTTTTTTAACGTATTACTACGACACTCCTTATCAATAAGAGGTGAGAGAAAAAGGTTCCATCATAGACTTGTTTGAATCACTAGCAAGCTCACTTGAATCTTAAATGCACTGCCAATGGCTGACAATAAGGGACTCCAAACTCCCAATACGCCATGGGGTCTTTGAGCTGGTGCTGTCTCCAACGCAACTTTCAATCTAACTTCTGAAACATCTATAAGGCTGCAGAATATTAAAAAGATGTCAGCACCTTGTATTTGAAAATAGAAATCGCAAGAACTTCTAATCCCCTAGAAACATGCTAATGGATTTGATTTGGTAAGTAAATAAACAAACAACTGAGACGACAGCAAGACAGCAGCCAAGCAACTACCAGTTCACCACAGCAAATTAGAATGAATACTTCAAAGACGACTCTTAAATTTTACCAAGCCCAATTTTTTTTTTCATGTATAGGTCTAGAACTAGGCATAAGAAATGATGCCGAAAAAATAAATTCTTACTCTATACGTATCTCTGGATCAACTTGTGTGACATTTGGGTTTTGCGGAAGACGAGTAAGCTGCAAGTTGTTGTAAAAATCCATGGTTGCCCAAATAATTGGTTCATGAATGTTTAGCCTCCACCACTTCTCAGTTACCTGTAGTCTTAAAAGTTGTCAGACACTCATTTAGACAAATTTATTGAAAAGTGAGAAATGAACAAAAAACTATTAATATTACTCGTATGTACACATCTGGATACACTTGGATGCTATCAGTGTTCTCATTTCGAATTGTAAGTTTCATTTTGAATACCGGTTGCTGCATCTCAGTTTGCTCAGGTGCTAGTAATACAGGCATTGCTGTCAAGGGAAGCTGATTGTCAAGCTGCAAATGACCCAAGATCAGCTTGAACCTGTATAAGAAGAAGATTAATCACTTAGCTAAAGAGAAATTCTCCTCGCAGATAATTACTTTTATGGAAGCTGGAATGATGCATGATCAAACACTCTAGGCGGATCGACAATGACTGAAAAATGCATGCACTATCACCTATTTCCTCTTTTTACTAGTACTAAGCAGGTATATTAAAACGTCAATCAACTCTAGATAATATGGAAATAGAAAACGAATGGCTTCTTTTGGATTGACCTGCATTTTTGTTTTCAACAAGAACGCCAAAGCTTTAATCCCAAAGGATAGTTGGCTGCATAAGTCAAGAATCAAGATTTATTTCCGGTGCTCATCTACATAGATCTTCCGCCTCTATTCTCTTTTTTTCAAGTCCTATATGTTCCCGAAACCTAATCTATATCATTCTTAAGACCCCCTATCCAAGTCATCTTAGGCCTCCCTCGATTTCTTTATAAATCTCCATAATTCCCATTCTCCACTATCTTTATTGGCGCACCATCTAATTGACATCTCACATGCCTAAACTATTGTACCCGATTCTCTCTTATCCTTAATATTTGCAACTTCCACCTTCTTTTGAATATATTCATTATAGTTTACCAGCACATTCATGCATATCTGCTACCCCACCTTCCTAATATTAATACGATCCTTCCTAATGCCCAAACACTCAGACAATATAATAACTTTAGTTTAATAGCCACAATATAAATTTTTCTTTAAACCTTAAGATACAGCCGTACAAAATATCTGTAGCTCCTTCCTCTCTATCCCTCATCGTATATTATTCATTATCGACCCAAGATACTTAAATCACTTGCTTATGGGCAACTCCTTACCATTCAATAATAAATCCTTACTTGACTCCCTCCCATTACTAAAATTGCACTCCTTGTACTCAGTTTTGCTCAAACTTAAAGTAAGCCCTCGAGATTCTAAAGTTTGCCTACATTACTAGGATTTAGAATTACTATTTGTAGTTTCATCCACCACTACAATATCACCCACAAACAACACACATAAGCATCCTGGATACGCCATCTTAATTATTCTAAAAATATTATGAAATGGAAATGACTTCTTGGAGTTGTGTTTATCATCTTTCAAATATTGAGTGCCAATTCGCTTAAAGTTAATGTGCTTTTCTAAACCTTTTACTTCCGTTACCCAACCCAAACCCAAATCCCCCTCCCCCCCAAAAAAAAAAGAAAAAAAAACAAATGAAGCCCTAGTGGTTTGTATCTCACAACCATGAGGTTGTAGGATCCAGCCTCATTTCAGGCATTTTAGGGGTAGAGTTCGCCTTACCCTTCCCCCTCCCCCCAACCCATGCCCAAGGGGCTATGCTTCTGTAGCTAGCCGGGTTTACCCGTGCGAGGTTTATATTTCTTACCAACATAAAAAAGAGTAAATGAAAGCCAGTATTTCTAGAACCATATTTATTAGCTCTAGTCTTAATCACAAATAATATGACGAAAGCCAGGGTATAGATAAATGCATTGAAATAGCATACCTGTTTGTAGTCCCACCATCACAGCCAGTGGCATATGCTATATAGACCCTCTCCAAGTATAAATAGGAAAGCTCTCTAGGTCTATGGTCTATAACACTAAGACCAAGCACACCAAGCTCGACAGTAAATTCAAATAGTGGAGCAATATTTTGCACTTTTCTCTGCATCTGAAGACTCTCCCCACTCTCATGCATCACCTGGCCATCTCCATGTATGCTCAAACTGGATGGCTGCTCCTCTGTGAATCGAGCGACTGTGATATTACCGGTGTGCACCAGCTGAAACTGCACCCCTGCCCCTTCTACTGAACAAATGACAGCAGTTTCCAAGTTGATTGTTGAAATGTTCACAATATTGCCAGTATACACACTAACATTTAAAGATTTGTGACCGTATGGATCATCCCAAGAAAACTTCGTTGTAGACAAAGGCGTCAAATGAATTGAATGGTCATCATCAAATCCACTCTGACAAATGCTGATTGTCTTGCTCGTTCTATTTTCAAGTCTGTATGAAATGAAAAAAAAAAATCACAATTAAGGCAATGAAGTTCCTATGACAATAAAATTGCCCAATTCAACAAGCGTAAACATTAACAGACATGCTAAAGCCAAATTCAAGGGTGCCTGTGCAAAATGCAAATACTTATGCAATGCATGTACATGCAGGCTCAAATATATTAAGTGAATGATATTTGTCATGCAAATTATTGAAAGGTTCAAGACTAATACCTGATGAGACTTCTTGAGCCTAGACGAAAAACAACAATGAAACGTGATCCTTCCTCGTAGCCCCGTACTTCCATCCTTACAAATACCCGTTCACCACTTTCCTTTCTCAAAACCAGGGAGAGGGTGTCTTCCTTAAGGATCCCAATAGGAAACGACCATTTGGTATCCCCTAAGCGAATCTACAACATTTGAGCATTTTCCAAAGATTAACATGGCTCTCATACAAATGGCTTAAAAGATTTCAAACACAAGCCACCATTAAAAGAGAAAGTTCAACAACCACCCTATTCAAACCACGCTTCTAAAATAGATCAATGTGAATTGTCAACATATGTACACTGTTTTGTTTGTACCAGCCAGTGAAAACACATTAAAATATTAAGATCCAGTGAAATTTAATTATCACTTTTCTCTAGACAGATATTGAAAACAAAATCAATTACTGACTAAGTAAATTCAGCAATATTGCCTTTAAATGTTTAGAAAACATTTTAACACTTTTGAGGACTTATCCAATCAACTATTAATATGAATTTAACTGGCTAAGAATAGATTAAGTTTCGTACTAAGATGCTACTTATAAAATTAATTTTACATCAGTTGTTTGAAGCCTTAGACAGCTCAAATAACCATTCACTTCAGTAAATGTTGTTGCAGGACACAAACAGAGCCCATACTAATGAAATTGCATCACCCAAAATATATGAAGGGAACATCCCAATGAATGGGAAATGGAATGCACATATCCTTTCGGGGTAAGATGCCTAAATTCCACTCGCTAGAAACTAATAAGGTTACAACTCCTTTGCCTTATATGTACTTTTTGTAAATAAAGTAACAATTACAAAGTATGAATCATTTTATTGTTTAAGTTAAGTTATTGACTAATCATATTTTCATTTACTCACATATTTGATATGCTCATCTGTTTATCTTATTTTCTTTATATATATATATATATAGATATTTTTTTATTTTCTCTTATTTATGATATCATTCTCCTATTGCTCCAATCATGAGTCTTTTTTAACTAAGTGTTGTAATCCAAAAATAATCCCTCAGTCCCATTAAGTTTTGTCCCACTAGATGTAAGAAAGGGACATGTGACATAGATTACGTAGTTGACATTTAAATATAGATAGAAGAGATAGTCATGAAAAGCAAGAAAAAGTAAAGATCAAATATACAACAAACTAACATTGATCTCTTTGATATAAATGTAAATACCTGGAGTTTATCATAATCACTAGTTTCTCGATAGAGAAAGCACACTCTCGAATCCGATGCCCTTAAGACCTTTTGCTCATCATGGCTGCTTAGCTTAACAAATATATCCTCACCTGTTCTGTTGGTGAAAGTCATGTATGGTCTAATGGAGATTACCTGAAAACAAAGAAACAGCTCTGAGTACCGGCTGTCAACAAAACTTTCACAAAGGTTAAGTTTCTAGGAATACCTTTGTGGGAATGGACTGATAAGGGCATGGTTTGGTGGTGATGAACAGTCTAATACAGTTACCAGCAGTATCATAAGCTGACAAATCCAGTGATCCATCCTAAAAATCACATGAAGCCAATTGTAAAAAAAAAAATCAATTTTAAGGGGCTGACATACCAAGTGATCAGTTATGAATCCAATGTACCATGTCACCAAGTGGAGAAAGATCTTTAATGGGTCCAAAAGAATCTTCCCCATGATGGGTAATAGATGCTTGTATTCCCACTAATTTGAAGTTCAAAGATGAAGCAATTGTGCAACCTTCCTGGAATTCATCTTCCGTTATTTGCCCACTTATTTCTGGTTTGTTATTTCTTGACTTCAATGGTGAGGAAACCTTATCTGTCTTTTTGTCAGTTCTATCAACTAGCCTAAATGTAACAGGAGGACACCTGGCAACAGCAAACCAATATGGTGCGTAAATTCTGACAGCTTTTGGTACAGCTGATTGTTCTTTCCCCTGATACTGCTCTAGAACCACTTGCACAGTCCTGCACCAATGAAGTTATTGAGCTTTCGACACTAGAGAAGGGGCATAAAAGGGAAGTTAAATCAAGCAAAAATATCATTATAGAAGTAAAGCAGGTAATGATGTGCATGAGGAGACCTTCCGGATGTTGAACTTCTTAAATCCAGAGTAGTGGATGGCACTCCATTAGAACAAGATATGGGAACAGCTTCCTGCAGAAAACAGAGACATCTGAGAACTGTGATTCTGACAAACATACTGCCAGCGTCAGAACTAAGAGCAAAAGGATAATTGAATAATTTATGGAGTCTTACATGCATTGGCAGCCACCCTTTTTGTGGAAGCAGAGACAAGAATAAAGGTTTTGTAACATCAGCAGCGTAGACATTTACAGCTTTCCCAGGAGAAAAAATGCCTCTAGCGCGTGCAACAAAGTGACCACTTGATTGCATTTCAAGAACTGAATACTCAACTCTCAAGGGAAGATAATTGGCAATATTTAACGGGGACTTAACCACAAGACTCCAATCCTGTATGGGATCTGAACGGATATCTTTTGCAATCTCTTTAGGCAGCACACTCAAGCAGAACCAGGTTCCATGGGAGCCATTGGAAGAGGTTCCACTAATCTGTTCACAATACATCAATTTCTCAGACTCCTCAAGATCAGATACGCAAACCTCAGGTTCTTCTTGAAGTTTGTGAGAACCCTGTAACTCAACAGGCTTTTCAACAACTTTACTCCAAGCATATTCATCTGGAGTTCCGAAATTTAAAGGTCGTAGCAGCAGAACATAAGGTCCAGCTTGCGTTAAGCACGCAAGAGGAAGGGGAGCAGAGTCACCAGGCTTAAGCAGCCCAATGGATACATGTCGCTGTGTATCACTTGCGATCTGTTTCCTGTTTCTTACCCATCTGCGTTGCCTCACATAATTCACATAATTTTCAGCATCATAAGACTCTGGCCACTTTAGACTTTCCTGATCTGGGGCATAAACCCATCCACCAGTAGTATGCACTGATCCTTCATCAAGGTGCCAATCATCAGCCCATTCCCAGCCAGATGGTGGTTCTACTTCAGAAATATTCTGCATATCAAATATCTTAGTAGCACTTAGGTTTGTGAGGGTAGAAGTCATGAAGCATGAATTAAAATTGAACATCTTAGGATAACACAGGGCCAAAAGCCAAAGAAATTCAAAATTCTGCTACCAGGAATTGACATCACCCACCCCCTTCACCCCCTCTCCATTTAATAGTGTTACAGTATACAGTCAATCAACATCTTATCCAGTTAATTATATATTTCTGTAGCAGAACTTTCCATGGTGATCATCTTCAAAGTTAATCAAATTGTTAGAATTGGGTTGCATAAGCAAAGACAAACTAAACAGGTTGGTAATTACATTAAAAAAAAAATACCAACGATAAGAGTATTAGATCATTAAAGAAAAATCTTACAGCCCAGTTGATAGGCAAAAATAAATGGTCGTACTGTGATTATCTAGTTTTGTATGATAAGCTCCATCCGAATATTCATGGTAATGCAACTCCACTTTTAAGTGTGTGTTTTTCTTCATAATTTCTATCATCATACATTAACACTTGAAAAAGAGATACTTGGAGACGGCCAAGCATATTATCATGAACAGTGGGCAGTGGCATGTAGCTGCTTATAAAAAAATGGAAAAATTCATTACAATTATTGCCGTACCTAGAGGAACTTTAACCAGCTCAATCCTTGAACCAACTGGGGATCGGGGTCACTTGGGTTGGACCTGGTCATGACCAGGGAATACTCTTGTCTGACTTGATCCACCTAGTGGGTGGCTCAAACTCTCAACCTAGTTTGAACAGGCCCATCTGAGCCCAGCCTAGTTGATCTGATTATAATCCAGATCTTTAAAATCACAAGGGAATAAGAACAAATTCTATCCCATCCAGATTTCTCATCCTGGACTGGCCAATCTGGTTGCCTAGGTGCACTGGTCCTCTGGCTGTGTCACAAACCCCCAACTTGGCCAGGACCTGGCTAACACCCATGCCTACTTCTACTAAATAGATCATTCAAGTCAAAATAGTAGAGATTCTTCATGAACACAAAATGTGTAAAAGGGCCTTAAATTCACTGGGTAACCTCATCAAAGGAGCAATCTCAAAATATGCATATTAAATTTAAGGGAACATGTCTCTAAAGTCTAACCTATCAAGACAAGAATACTTGCCAAATTGAAACCTACGACATCAATTTCAAATGATTTCTCAATATGAGATCAGACAGATATGGTCAGGCCATTCATAGCCAACCAATGATATATTGCTTGGTAGAGGTTTGCAGCTTGAAAATTGTAGTAGCTCTTACATATCTACCTTGGATGCTATATGAAATTTGCAAACTTAAATTGGGTACTTTTGGATTCAACTAGGTTACGTCAAAATATTTCTGTAGCATAAAGAGGAAGGCAAATCAATAGTGAATTAGTGATGCATTTGTATGGTTGGAACCAAGCACTTGAAGGAGATTCATTTGCCAATACTCAATTTGTAGATAAGATCATAAGCTGTTTATGAGCTTCCCTCTATGCTTAGTACCCATTCAAGGTTGAACAGTTTACTCTTTTTTACCCTTCCCCAGCAATCCTTTTGTAAAAGAGTGATACCCCCTTTGTGTTTTGCTAATATACTCTCTTATTACTTGGCCAATAGAATTGTAAAGTTAGCATTGAAAGTGCCAATTCCAGCTCATCTTTAGCTTACACATTTACTACTACCAAATAAGTGACAGAAAAAACTGGAAGTATGTAATAGACTAGCCTAGGGAGAGGGGAACTTTTGGTATTTCATAATTAGTTAGTTTTAATAGTAGCTTGAAGAATAAGTTAGGGAGTTAGGCTCTGTTCTTTTGGACTGAATTGAACTGAACTGAATTTGTCTGAACTGAACTGAATTTGTCTGAACTGAACTGAATAAACCGAAGTGAGTGAAAACTGTGAGAGGAAACTAACTGAACTGAATAAACCTGAACAGAATTGAATTTGTCTGAATTGAATTGAACTGAATTTTCATTAATTCAGTCCAAAAGAACAGAGCCTTAGTGAGGAAATATTTCTATAAATATAGGAGATAGGGAGAGGGAAGTCATGTTGAATATTTGTGAAAAGTGGTCAGTTAGTTTAATTGGGAGAGTGCCGTTCCTCTAGTAAGAGTGGCTAGGTTGTAATCGGTTATTTATTCATCTATTCAATCGTATCATCCTTTGTTCTTCCTTAATCATCTTTCTCACTCCCCTAATGTCTCTTTTCTTCCATTAATCTAGTGTTCTTGGTCTGTTATTTATGTTAGTTCATCACAAAGTAATCATTCATTTACGACAGACACCAAGGAACCAGATCATGCTGAAAGTTAGCATATTATAGAAAGCTGATAATTAAACAAATGAAGACAACCTAACTATATTTGGGAATTTGGACAGAGGCACTCAACATATAACATCAACATCAAAGGAAGTTACATAAAAAAGAAAATACACACCTGAGTCAACCCAATCAGCTAACAACACTAAAGCAATGTAAGTATGTAACTCACCTTATCAGGCACTCCACCAGCAGATTGATTACTGCTAGGCTTTCCAGAGCAACAAATCCAACCACCATCCGGTACATACTTCTCTACTTCAAAAAAATCCACAGTTTCAACCCTTTCATCATTCAGATTAGACTTGTTGGATGTCCATGGTTCATTCACTGGCTTCTTGGACTCAGATGGGGCCTTGGCTCTCAGACACAAATCAAGGGTGAAATCAGTATCATTACGTACAGAGACTAGGGATCTAATATTTACATATCTATTGCCATCCCGTACAGTAACTTCGCTTGCAACAACATCATTGCCTAATCTCCAACAAGCTGCAGGAGCAGTATAATTTAACCTCACTGAAGTCCATGGCCCTTCCCTGTTAGGACTAATCTGGATGAACCCAGGCTTTTTAGCACCAAAAGACGACTGATCCCTGTTCTCAACTTCCTGTTTTGATGACAAAAGAACAGCAAGCCTTAATCTTCCTTGTAATACCTTTGAACTCTCTCCCTCAGACAGCATCTGCAAAAGAAATAATCATGGTTCAGTTTGCACTAGTTCCAGTAAACTTGAGGGACTTTTTTATGGTATGCATCTCCTCTCACATGAGATTGAAGTAATAGAAAAGAACACATTGACTTGGTGTCAGGTTCATAACATAGTATCTATATTGTAGAAGTAGTATAATATAGTGTTTGTGTGATATATTAGTGTCTGGAGGGGGTGAGATGGGCAACAAAAGTTTCCCTTTTTTTAGATCAATGAATCAATAATCGTAAACTAAAGGATCCGATAATTTTGGCTAAGAGGAAAGTGACCAATAAAAATGAAAAGCACCTTTGAGTCTGGAGGAAGAAGATCAATCCATTTCCATTTATTGTCATCATCATGAGAATATTCACTTTTCAAAGCTGCTATCTGCTTCAATGGGGCGGAGAATATTCCGACTAGATCACCTGCCAAAACAAATGGATAATAGATTCACAAAACGAGAGAAACAACATAATACTTCAGCAATTAATATGCACATTCTATAAATTTATGAGATCAAGTGAATTCTATTGTATATTGTCAGACACATGTTTCTCCAGCTTTCCCATACTTCTTTTCTCAGATATACGACAGACCTCGACGCCTATGGAGGATAGACACAGTTTTTTTTAGAAAAGAAGTTCTAAACCAGCTGAAGCCTGAACATCATAACGTCATACAACTGCCAAATACTTGATAGTTTTCTGCCTTCTCAGCAAGCACTCTAATAAATGAGAAATGAGAAATGAGAAGGGAAAAAAAACCCCACAAATTTGGAGAGTTTTACGACTTTCTTGTACCTCATAAACCTATCACTTAGCCCTTATAAATTCTCCAAACTTTGAGAGAAAATATGACTTCCTTAGATGTTAGATTTATCAGAGTGTTCAATCTTTCATGTCCTCTGAGCTAATAATTGACCCCCCATATGCATTCCAGTTGATCAAGAATTTAGGACGAAAAGAGAACTTTGAACTCCGAGAACATTCTTTAATTTGGAATTTTCTTACATCTAGCTAGAGTGTCTCTACTAGCTTTTTCTGTAGCAACTTCAGGGAAAATCATAACAAGGTACTAAGGAGAGTCATAATACTAATCCCATAGCTACTGACCCTTAAAGAGGACATAACACCTAGTCTCTTGATAGAAAAAATAACTAGCTGCCGCACGTCCATCTAGCAAGATCGGGAGCTCAGCAAAGATTCAAGAAAAACTGTAGATCTGATCCCAGGCCTAAGTAAAATCTTCATCTTATGTCAATTTTCTAGCAAAACTTATCTATACTTTAAGCCTACTTTCTTCAGAATTTCTCTCTTCTGCAAAACTTTGTCGATGTCTTATAAGTCCGCTGCTTGTGAAGCATCATCGGCAACATTTAACCCCTAATACTCAGAAAGTGGCTCGGAATTATAGGGCCCAATATCTGTCCCCTGCTCTCTTGCTCCAAGGGCTGAGTATCCTAACATTTACGGGGAAAGCTTGCCATAAAGCCCAGTTTAAGGTGAAGCCGTTAGCTCAGTTAGCATTTTTCCACTACTATAATATTGTTATAGGGAAAGCTTTCTATAGAACTGTTAGCAGTCAGTACTTTCCTCTCCTGCTCCCTAACCATCCTTAGGGGACCAGTACGCAACAAAATGCAGTGCTTCAGCCACCTTTTCCTCGAACTCTGCTGCCTCAATCATTCGTCTGAGATCCCCCTTCGTACTTGCTGTCTCCTCAACGGAAATTAGCCACTCTGGCATCTCCGACCAGATCACCACCATCACGCCATCACCTCTTTCCGCCGGCCACATCTCTGTCTATCTCTCTATCACCTGGCCTCAACCATGCAAGAGACTTTTGGCGCAGGAATCTTGCCACTAACTGGCAGCATTCACCTCAGCTCATGGGTGGGCTTTCAAATTTCCTCTTTCTAGTCTAGTTGTATTTGTTGTAGATTTCTTGGATATTTCTTGTAATTAATTAATTAACTTCTATCATTTATTTAATTAGTTAGTTTCGTTTTAAATTTAGGTAATTATTGGATTCCGGGAGGTTATGCCTATTGTTTTAGTTTAGCTGAGTAGTACAGGTCTTGGCTTTAGTTCGCCTTATTTGAGAGATTGGACAGTTTTAATTTGTACTGCCAATCGTGCACCTTTGAAGTCTATTAACCAAGATTACTTGGAACTGCGGATGGGATTAGGCTGAGGCTACAGCTAGGCCCCAATTTCCCCTTTGATCTTATGCTTATCGCCCTGAAGTCCTTGTATTTCATCGGCAAGATGTTTAGGGTTGTCCGCCTATTTATTTTTTTCTTAATTTTATAATAAAGTAAAAAATAAGGATTCCAATTTTGTGTTCTATATAGGATTGTTCAATAGAAAGATTAACTGTCCATAAAGGCTCTGTTTGATTGGACGGAAAACATTTTCAATGGAAAATTATAAGGGAGGAAAATGTGTTTTCCCTTCCTTTGGAAAGAAAAATGTTTTCCACCATTGGGAAAACTATTTTTCACCAATTGGAAAACTGTTTTCCACCCTTTACAAACCAGATAAAGTAAAATGGGAAAACCACTTTTCCAAGAAAAGGTTTTTCGCCCAACCAAACACACTCATAATTCTTATTCCCCAAGTAATACAGAGTTCATCCTTCTATAATCTGTAGAATCAAGTTGCATGCTACTACATTATTATGAGAATGTATTGGATTTTCTAATAAGTTCGTCAACACTTCCTAAGGTTTGAATTTTCTTTTGTTCGTTCATCCATTTGGAACAGAGAGGCAAATTGGCAAATGACAAACACATCTCTGCATCCAAAGTGATCCGTGGTTATATGATCATACAGCCAGGAGGTGAAGAGGACAGATACTTCTGACCAAAAAACATTATACCTTTTCCAATGTCGGTCATAATAAGCTCCAACTGGTAGCTTTCCTGCTCAGATAATAGACAATATATGTGAAATATCAGAAAGATAGTTGTTTGGTCATGGTGACTTTAAGAATGTCAACAGAGTCATCAACTGCCAAGTTACGTAATTTGCAGCTTGTTACAACATCAGCAGAAGTTCAGTGCAAGCAACAGATGTTTGATGGAAAATTCACATCGTACAATTACTTTTATCATGCAAACTCATATTTACTAGCTGCAAATATCATAGCTGCCATCTGTGATAAACTATCTAATAAATAAGACCATATCATTCGATATTGCCCATATTATTAGAGGGGTAGGATTCCCATATCTTTTCCCAAATTACCCGTATTATTAGAGAGTTATGCTTCCTTATAATCATAAACTAGTAAAAACATTATAAAAGCAACATAAAGTGGACCAACTTTCTAATAAATATGGCCATATACTATATTTGTGCAACATGTCTGCCAAATTGATCCCTAAATAGAGCAGTACTAAGTACACATTTATAATATTTGCCTGAACATAGGTACTATAAACACGGAGAAAGGACAGTCACAGATAGATATATAGATAGATGAGATTAGTATCTGAGAGAAACCCAGAAAGGGTGAGGGCACGGTGGGAGTGAAAGAGAGATGCAAACATACAGACGACTTAAGTAGTGAATGTCAGATTAAGGAATAACATACCGGGGACTTGACTTTAAAGAAGAAAACTTCACTCCATTTTACACATTCAAGCTCAGAAGAACTGCATGATTCAGAGCGACGCCCACATGTACGTACACTTTGCTGCTGATTCAGTACCATACCATCTGACAGCATAGGTTCAGGACTAAGGCGTATTGCTACAGAATACTGACGAGAAGATAGACCATCCACTTTTTCGAACTGTATTTGAAGCATATGATAAATAAATGAATGAGTAAAACCCTTCTCAGATACCACAAACAAAAAATTAAAAATAACAGCTACAAAAAAAATTCATATATAGTACTTGCAAATTACAATTTACTTAAATGCAAGAGAAGAATTACAATTCCACTTTCCAGATCACTTAATCCATTATACTCAGGAAAGATAAAATTTGTCAAAAGGCAATGTCACTTCTCTACTGACTATGATGCATATACTTCCTCTGGTTTTTTTAATTGCACCATTTGGTTTTTTACGTTTGTCGAGACGCTCCTTTGTACGTTACTCTCTAATTGCGTATAAGTAAAAATTATAAAAATTTGATATTCGGAATCCTCGCATTGAAACGAATCTAACAAGACCCAACTTGACTATGTTTTTTCATACATAACGTTGCGAGATAGCTTTAAAAAGTTGGTTTATGAATAGTGCAAAACAGCAAATGGTGCAATTAAAAAAACAGAGGAAGTATACCATTAGTGCTTCTTAAGTGATCTCCAGTGACTAAAACAATGAACATCGTTTTAGATAATTACAAAGAAAATGCAAATCTCCATAATCTTTTTAAAGATTAACAAGACTGACAATTAAGCACGCTGTTCATAGCAAATCACAGTTGCATATATGATCATATAATGTTAAATTGCTAGTGCTCAGTTGCTGACTGCTCAAGAAACAGAATAACAAATTCGGAAGCCATACATCCTTATAAAAAAACAGACTGGGGACAGAGCTACAATTAAAAAAAAAAAAGCTTCCTAGATGTAAAATGTCATGTGTGTGTGTCATTCAGAAGAAATGTATATAAACAATTCCACCTCCTTTCACACTGGGGGAATTCTTACTACTTCAAAATCAAATATAGTTCCTTTAAACTTCTTAACTATTCCCAATCGGTTAATAGCTACATCAAATGGATCAATGTCCTGCCAAAAACAGAATCCACAATGGTGGTTGTTGATAACTTAATTTATGCCCAGATCAATATCTAGCAAGGAAGTAGCAACAAGCTAAATGAACAGAGATATTCATGGCACCAACAATTAAGTATAAACAAACATGTCATACTTTATAAGCCTAGTTGCATAAAGCTCACAGAGGTACTGCAACAGCCATGACTCGAGTAAAAAATCAAAGGAACAACACATAAATTAATACAATAATATATGAACCATATAGACACACGAACCAAGCCTAACCGATGGACCAACTAGGACAACTTCAAAAAAAATCAGAACATGATATTTGAACTGAAACCTTTTAAAACATCTGATAACGACGAAAGAATGATCATACCTGTGCTTCTGCAATTATCAATGTTACCATTATTGGAATCTTTTGGCCAATATTCCCTCTTAAGTGAGAGTCGAGCATATTTTTTGATACGGGAACTTTGAGAGGCTTCATATCCCCTGATGGCATCATGATTACAGTTGAAAGTTCCTTGATTTCAGTAGTACGAATAAAAATATCCTGACCAAGTTTGTTTCGTGGAATAATATAATAATTTCTTTTGTGATGCACGCTATCAACCGAGGTACTCTTATAAGTTGAAACAATTTCCTGTAAAATTGGTTCCATCACCACAGAGTTACAGCACAACCAAAGATGATCAGGAAAAGGTCTGCACTGTTACAGATAAGTCGCAATTCTAACCTAAATTCATAGTACTTGTTTAAATGATTGGGATTTAAAAATTCCTGGGAATTAAATAACTGTGTAATTGTCGGGTCAACAATAACAGAAGAAGGAACAATTCTTGGAAAGTTCTACTTCCCGCAATATGGAGGAAGTAACTTACTCCCCCACCCCCAAGTAAGTGGAACTTCCCATGAAAACTCTCTACTTCCTTAACTCAACCAAACAACATTCTATACCTCACAAGAATTACAACTTCCTTGGTATTGAATGTTCCTAGGAACTTACACTTCTTATGTTCAACCAGAAGACCACAAATAGGTGCTTAGACAAAAGAACTTACTTTTCTAATGTAAGAATCCTGGACTTCACTGAGGCTATTCCAGCTTGCATAAGCTTGGAGAATCATATTAACATTAGAACTAGAAATATTCACATTTAGGTCTTTCGTTGAAGTGAGACGTAACTGTGAAGCAGCACCATGGGAATTTATATCATACTGATACCTGCATATTGCAACCATTACCATGAGACAGTAGATCATGCTGAGACAATGCAACAAAGACAAAACAGCACGTATAATTTAGTCAACCAATAGAATACAAATATTGAGAGTGTAATTTTACAAAAACCACACACAAAGTGGTGCTATGAATTCAGAGATCAATTAAGACTTAAAACAAGTAATTTAGGAGCAAGGGGGAAAAGATTGTATCACAACTGACCAGAATAACCAATTCAATACAACTCTCAACATTCGAGTGGTTGAGAGCTCTCCCAAGGATTCCTTTCTCTTTCTACTTTTCTCGCTGCCTTTCTCTCTCACAGTCTCACTACAGCTCCCTAAATATTACATCACCAAACCCCACTACCTTCTAACAGAATTACTAGTAAACGACAGACTTAACCATTTCTAAAGACTATTTAGATATTTTCAGCACCATTCTCAGTATTCTCCTTCTCAGCATTTCCCTTTTTTACGTTGTACTTCCTCTTGTAATTCAACAGTAAGGACGGTCTAGAGTAGTCCATAGCAAGTGGTTTCAATCGCGCAAGAGAAAAGGCAGAACTACAGCCTCTAACACCCTACAGCAGCACCAAGGAATCCAATATTTTAAGACATTTTAGAGTTTTAGCCATGTAATCGAGAAGCTTCACACATAAAAAATAATTGTAGAACAAACAGGGGGGGCAGCCAGGCAGGAGAACATATTTTGCACATGAGTGAGAGGAAAGGGGGGGTGGAGCAGGGGATGGAAGGAGAAAGGAAAGCTAATAACAGATCAATTTCACTGATCTTTTGACAAACTGATGAAAAATATTTTGAGGTGCCTTTTTTGGCAACCAAAGAAAACAATTTCACTTTTTACCATCATGCTCGAACCAGCGGTGGTCCAATAGAAGTCCCTCAACCTTCTAGGCCACTTCACCCAACACCAAAGGGAATTGTAACAAAAAGGAATGCTAGAAAAGCATAATTGAAAGAGAGTCAATATTTTCCTTTGAAAGAGATATGCCTTCCCTATGAATTACTGGATGGTTAAAAAAATAAATCTTACCATTATCCCCTAAAGGGATGCCAAGGTATTTAATATGGAAGACTTTAAACCACACATCCCACCAAAGAAGCCATAATAGCTGGCGCATGACCACGAACCCTGAACTCGTAATGGCTGAGGATCCATAGATCTAGCATTAAGATGAATGTGGCAGTATAGGCGGTGTCGGTTGTAGGGTTTTCCATGGTGGTGGTTTGGTGGTGTCAATGGTAGATTTATAGTTGTGGTCGGAGAAATCAAGAAATAGAGAAGAATGGAGCTTTTTACGGGGATAAAGACCTTAACCCCTAAGATTCCAAGTGTGGGGTTTAGCTCAAACATATATCCGCCTTAGGGTTTGAGATATGGATTTTCAAAGGATTTAAGGTATGGATTGAGAGCGTCATTTTTTGTTACCAAAGATATAAAAATCACATACCTGATTCCAAAAATTGTTTTACGGCACCAAAACCATAATAGACAGGGATGTCTCATCTAAAACAGGCTTTCTTGTTTCCCACACAAGAAATAAAGCACTAATTTGTGTGTTTAAACATTAGATGATCAAGTAAATCATTCGTGAGAAGACCTTACAAAATTAGGGTTTTGTGTGATGGCATAAGTTGATTATAAAAATTAGGCCAGTGCAAACAATATTTAGCGTGATTACGTGAAAAAATAAACCTCCCTCTCAATACATTAATAATTATTAACATGATAAAACAGCTTGTCGTGAGAACTAACCCCTTGAACTCCAACCATGAATCATATCCTATGAGCACACTCACTATTTAGTGATAACCACCATGACCACACCTCAAATACAAGGGTGATTCTAGCCACACTATGCCTCAAACACACTCTCATAGTGTCCCCCTTAGCATCCTCCACGACATCTACATCTTGAGATTTCATTTTCCTCACCTTGGTTTAGCTCCTCCAAGAGTACCCATAAATCGGTATTTCACATTTCATATACTCACAAGGAGCCTATAGACCCCTATATACCATCTACCAAAAACCTAGACTAATGGGAACACAAAACTAACACAGTATTCCTAGATCATTCAAACCTAGAACTCCTTACATAAGTAATACTACTTTCCTATGTCAACCAAATTATAAGTAGGGAGTCACAAAGTAAAGATCCCAGACACTTCCTACACTTATTCAAAATATTTTAGTATTATTCAAGCTACCAAGTTAATGAACGAGCTTCCAAATTAGTATGTTAGGGGGGATCCAGTCTGGGCCTGTCCCAAACTACTCAGTGTAGGATGGAATCTAGCCATACAGATTAAGGTCTCACACCATTGTACTCAAGGACTATGTAGTATCACTCACCCAAAAAAATAGAATGCAATGAGCCTTCATTGAGTGAGGGCTTCCATTGAAAAGATGTAAAATTGTAATCTGTCCAACAGCTTGGACAGGGAACCAAGAAACATGGGGTAGGAAGAGGATGCTATATTGGCAAAGGAAGTAAACAGTAACTCAAAGTTTCTTCTTAAAAGCACTTAAAGATAGGCGGAGAAATTTCACGAAAGCTGTTGGTCAATATCAGCGAAATGACTAGAGAATGGAATTCCATGTTAATGTAAGAAGCGATGGACTAGGATCCAACTGGAGTGACAAAAATTGCAAACAATTCAACAATGTTACTTTTAACGGGATTATTCTTTCTGGGATCCAAGGCACTCCGATTCTGCAAGCAAACTCAAGAAAACAATGCGAAGGTAAACAAACAAGAAATAAAATCGAGAAGATTTAAGTGGAAAACAGAGAACCAGGAGAAACATCACAACAATGCACTATGACTTCTCAATGATGTATGAGATGATAAATTGATAACGCAATGCACTCAAGATATATCTGTATGTCTTTAGAGTATCATATCTAAGCCTAACTATATTGAATTCCGCATACTAGAATTCTATATCTTAGAGTTCTGAGTTCAGACAACTTATTAATCTGAGATTTAGGGTCTAAAGTGGCCTCACTATATATTTATATAGTAATATTAGAAAAGGCGGTGCATAAAACAGTTATTCCGCATTCCCTTGAAGAAACAGCTCGTGGGCAAGTGAAAAAGCACACAGCAAGGTGGCATGGAAAAAACTTTTCCAGAACTCTTCGATCTACAGTTCTCTTAAGATCTAGACTTGCATGTCTTTTGTCATCTTACTAACTACAGCGTGAATCATTGTGACTCTTTTGAATCATTTTGAGGTGTTGCTCTTGATCCATAGTATAGATGCTGTGGAAGAAGAATGGTATAAACTATAAAATGTGCGGGTTGGAGGAGTCAGACTTACGTTTGCGAATCTTTTGGTCAACGATAAGGCCAAGGAGTGGTAAGGTGTCTCTAACGAAACAAGATTACGTACTCAGACAATTTCTGATCGAAACATTTAAATGCAATACAAGATGTCAATCCACACCAATATGAATTTGCCATTACAATTAACTGCATAGATATCAACCATGCCGATGTTGAGATTAATTCTTCACATTCATCAGTAGAGCAGCTAGAGTAGAAAAGCAGCACCTAAAGGAATAATTTACCTCAAAAATCCATCTGCTGCCTCTATCACTGGCTCCCAAGACTCATGCCTGTCATTGTATGACCTCGTCGAAAGCGAGAAATTGACATTGGAACTTAAGTAGTCAGGCCTTCCATGTAAACTGAACCCTATACCGCTCAAGGATACATTAAACAAAGGGACCATCTGCAAATATGAATATTACAGCAAAAAAGAACATCAAATGTAATGCAAGGGTAAGAATTCAACCATATTTTGACAAAAGAGCTATAGTGAGATATTTTCCAGGAATAGGCAACAGCAGAAACTTTCAACATTATTGTTAACTTGTGTTCAGATAATTTCCCCAAACAGTAACAGAAAGCTTGGTATACTTCGGAGTCCCAAGACACATCAACCAGACAACTTGTGATAGTCCTATAATTTGAATGATCACTCATCACTTTACCCCACATATAACAGATGTCACTAATTGGAAAAATATAGAAAACTTGAAAGAATAGAAGTCATTCTTGAAAAGTACTGCTACAAAAATTGCAAAATCAGCAATGAACCCTCAGAAAGCCCATTGACGGCATGAAATGAGCACAAAGGAAATTCAGGAAAACAGAATAATTTTCCAAAAAGTTTTAGAAGTTGCAAGGACTTTGATTCTGAAGCAACCCTTAAAGAATGTGTAAAATGAGACGGTTCCAGTCTGATTAAGGCAAGAGCTAAAGGCACAAGCCTATGCAAAAGAAAGGTGCACATTTCTCTATCTGATAACAGATATTTTCTTAATTCATCCCATTGTATATTAGGTATATAGAGCTCCATGAATATTAAGATATGATAGAATTCACTAGGACTCTAGGAGTCATGGGACTCAAAGGGATAGCTCTGTAATTTTGCCAAAATTTGGACATGTTAAGAGTGGAGGATACTTTCCTTTACGGACTACGAAGGAGGGTGGAAAGAGCAATACTCCCTTCAATTTTAAGTATAAGCATGTTAACCACTTTTCTACAGGATACGATTAACTTCATCAAAATTACACTGGTAATGTGGATTGACATATAAGTACTGATAACATTCAAGAATTGGGTATTCTTTAGAAGTGTGATGGAGGAAAACCTATGAACTCATATCAAACTGTGTTACATGTTCAAGGGGCAGACTCAGCAACTTTATGTAACATTTTCATGCTTTAGGTCCAGAAATGAAGTGTCCAAGTAAACCATACCCATGTTGGAGAGCAGAGGATCTAGTATGGTTACTTGAGGCAAAATGAAGAGCCAAAGTAACATAATCATATGCTTTGGACCCTTTTTACTGCTAATCAAATAAAAAATTATATTTTCTAATTGAAAGAAGAAAATTATTATCTCCAGGATAATATCAACTAGAAGATCTCATTTAGACTCCTCCATCTTTCACCAATTTCAAATGGACACAAGTATATAATATGGTCAAACTCATATGGATCCTTTTTCACACCCGGTTATAATAATGGCAACTTCTTTTAGTCTATTGTCAGTAAAAAATTACCTATTCTCATACTACCTCCGTTCCAATTTACTTGCAACACTAGGTTTTTTACGCCTCCCAATGCACAACTTTAACCATTAATATCTTCAATTATCTATAAGTAGAAATTATCAGAAGTTGATATTTTGAAAGTATAAATAGAGACAAATTTAACAAGATCCTACATGACTGTTTAATCTCACATATCAATCATACTAGATGCCTAGATGGTCAAAAGAAAGTGTGTGAATAGTGTAAAAGTCTATTTGTTGCAAGTAATTCAGAACGGAGGAAATATGAATCAAATTTCCGGTTAACTTGGTATAAGATCTATAAAATATAGCTCATGATATCACTAGTGTGTCCCTTATCCTTAGTATCAAATTTAACCTTTATGGTTTAGATGATTCATTTGTGCAGGTATATAGTTTTTCCTTTTTTATTTTTGAGGGGAGCGGGTATATAGTTTATTAGGTAAGTATAATGATTAGAATCAAGACATCACTTACTAAGCCACCAAAGTCATCAAAGCAGGCAGCAGAAAATGTTGTAATTTCAGCATCAATGACAGTATCTTCCTTGCCATCTGTTACATTTGTATGTGCAAGCCGAACTGCAAGTCTTTTGGGCGGCTTTTTATATCCACTCCGGACCTGAAAAGTTCCTAACTCACCACCAACTGTCCATATGCTAAATGATTCCGTTCTAGGCCCAGCATCATTAGTATCCCACAAGCTTTCTTCAGAAAATTGATCTCCAGTAACCATGTCACTCCGTATGCATCGCAATGAGCTAAAATCCTGATCTTTTGGCGAGCCTTTACATGCAATACAGCCCAAAGAAACATATCCAGGCGGAGCTTGAGGTAACCAAAATGAAACAGGCTCTGCTCTCCCCTGTTTCTTAATTGTCGCAACCTTTTGGAAGCTTAAAGGTTCTTGGAAAAGTTCATCACCAATGTCTTCGGCAACAACACAGGTACTTGGACGTTCATACCTAAGACCGATTCGTTGCTATCAGTCAATACTTACTTACGTGACAAATATATAATTCTAAATATATAGACGAATAATATACCCTTTTACAGCAATATCACCAAAGTATACCATCCCAGATGGAGCCAACGGACGCCATATAGATAATTCTTTTCCTGAATTTGAACCTTGATTCCTCCAAACCAGATGGAAGGTGTCCACATCCTCAAATCGCCGGGCAGAATTTGCAATTGCTGACTCTGCAGGGAGGGGTGCATCAGGTACCGGAACATGACGGGGATCACTTCTTGAATTATCTTCAGTAAATTCTGATAGCCCGAAGAAAAAATGTCGCAAGTCATATGCTCCACCAACTAGCTTCAATGAATCAGATTCTGTTGGCAAGAATGTACCAACACAATTATCCACACGCCAGAAGGGCAAAGCCAGCAAGTTTCTGCATAAAAAACCATAAACTAAATCAGAAGTGCAAAATTATTGGATAAACAGATTGTTTCAACTTTTCAAGTAACAAAATCACATTATTAACCCATGTTACAAGAAATTTTCATTTATTCACAAACAAACTAGAAGCAAAGCTCAATTTGCACCTCAGATCCCAAGCCCTTCTTAGTAACTTTTAAAAATCATAGCAAAATTCTAAAATATGAACTAGACAAGACTTTAGTTCAATTATCACACTTATCATGTCACAGTCAAACAGCCTCAGAAAGATGTTAATCTGTCCACATACTCATTGCTTGCTCCAATCACGACACAATCTCTCAATGGACAAGAAGAAACCAAAGAAGCCAAGATGCAAAACGAAGACGACAGTGGCGGTGGTGCTGTTCCAGAAGAAACCACACAACCCATTGCAGTATAACCCTTTGGCGCCACGGGATACCAAATTGAACAGCTTACATTGCCTTCTTGGATGATATATGGCAGTCTGTTGATGCCTTCTGGGTCAGAGACATCATTAGATTTAATACGTGGCCATATCAATTTGAAGGACTCGGGTCTCTTAAGTTTTACAAGATTCTTATTTACTGCAAGAACTGCCTTGGTAGGTGGCTTGTCTCTGTCACACAAAATTGAGAGTTAAAAATGTTATCAAAGTAACAATTGTTGCTGAAAAATTATTATGAGATCATACTAACATTGGAGTCAAATAGTCACCGAGAACAACAAACCCAGGGGGTGCACGAGGTCTCCAAAAGGCAAAAATGTGGTCGTTCTCTGGGTCTGAAGAATCACAGCAATGTGGAAAGAAGCGGTCAAAAAAATGGTAGAGCAGCTAAAATGCTGTGCCACACCAGCAAAAAGTAATGTCCAATAGTATATAAACTCACATTCCACTACTGCTACTTTGTCAAACTCGGAACAACTGACTGTCATCTTCCTTGATGTGATTCTTAAGAAGGACAAGATATCTTCTTGAACAGCCAAAAAAAGACGCAAGATACTGAATGAAAAATTCATAAATATATCAGAAGCTGAGAGGTGTATGTTTGTCTCTCCAGCAACTTTTGAAAACTTGATAGATGTATCAAACGGCTCCAGAATTCTGACTCCATTGCTCTCCATGGTCAATCCAAGTATATTTGCAGTCATTTCCAAAGTCTCACCCTTTAACACAATCCTGAAACCATTTTTATACTGCATTAAATAACATCAGAGCTTTAAGACTCCCCTTTCTATAATATGAGGAACATTTCAACAATAAAAAGACATTCAAAATTCACATCTAGATATCTATATAAAAGAAACCCTTTAACAATATAAAACTAGTTATAAGCATAATGGACACTAGCATGTTTTAAAAGTTTACATAAATTTAAGACATTTTCCTAGATATTGCTAAAAAAACAAAAGAACCCTCCAAATTACATATCATTCATGGCTTTTGGTAGGCTAAGGAAAAATTCTTTTGTATTCTTGCAGAGGCAGACTCCGCAGGGCAACCAGTACTTGAAGTAGCATTTTCTTAGAAGAAAACCGCCACCTCGGTAGCAATTTCAGTATTGAAATCACTACATCAAGTAGCGGTTTTGTGTTCGAATAATTCTTTTTGAAATCTTTGCCATAAATCTTATATTGCATGATTTACATAAGGTTTGAGAGAAATATATGTGCAATAGTAAATTAACATTACATTCGCTCCGTTGGTGAGCAGACAAGGGGTCTAGGAGTTTGCTTTTCATGCGCTGCTCTATGTTCAGATCCCACCGGACACATCAAAGATTTCTGATTTTTTTGAAAATACTCTTCGATATTTACCTAAATCTGCTACTACCGAAATCGGAAATCTGCTACTTCAAGTAGCAGTTTGTTTCTGAACCAGAAGATAAGTACGAGGTACTACCGGTCCTACGTGGACAGTGTGCCTGTGATTAAGATGGAAACTATAAGGAAGATTTATTTTGTTCTCTGGAAAAACCTGAAGTGCATTTCCTCAGATATTGTCTTCCGCTTACAGAGCATGCTATCATCTCATTCTGCATCCTGAAATGGAAACAACTCTCTGGAATAAGCTGTTTACAAACACAAGTTCACCGGTTTACTCCCAAAGCCCAAAGCGAACATCCGCACAAAACCCCTCACCTTAAGAGGAACCTTTGCTTCCAGATAAATTTTGCTACTGGGGAAACTGGATACTGAGGGGTCAAGTCAAGCAGCAAAGAAATTCTTCACAGGAAAAGAGCACAAAGATTACCCTGTCCACACTAAAATATCCGCCACCAAAGAAATACTTAATGGTAGAACAAAACTTTATCTCCTTTAATGATACAAGCTTATCGATGACACTATTTTGTCTCACTGATATTCCTTAGAGGACTCATCCTCTATACGTTTCATTGACAGTCCAAGCCTAACTCCTCGATTCCTCGCTCACACGTGATAAAAAAATGAGCTGACATTCACTTCTGCTTTGTCGAAATCCTCCATAGCAAGAGGAGTTGGAGCCAAGGAATCATGTTGACCCTCATGAGTCATGACAGGCTGGCAAGCATATCTTTCGTGCATTAGGTGCACAAAATATTTAATGTAAGACCATTTCACTTTTAACCCAAAAGGGTCAAGTAAAAAAGGGGTTACTTATCAGTAAAAAGGGGTCATATTTAGAGAAGGGGTAACTTTTACCTTAAAAGGGTCACTCCTATATAAGTGGCCCTTTTTAGGGTAAAAAGCTACCCCTGTCTTACAATAATTAACTGTGAACCCGTCCCATTCTAGACTTTTTATAGGCTAGCTGAAATTTCCTGATGCTACTAGAGGGGAAGATTCAACCAGGACCACTGTTCCCTATGAATTAAAGTTTCAGCAACCAATAAAAATCCTCATTAGCAAAACAAGGAATCCTAAATCTATATTTCCCTCAACAAAAGCACTCTGAGCCCCAAAGATGGTTGGACCCAGCTAAGCCAATTCTACAGCATGAAGTAGGTATCATATAATAAATCATGAGAATGCTAACAACTTTACAATCAGTAACTTCCCCAATAAAATTATCGAAAGAGTAAAATAATTTATGACCGCCCAACAATCTTGAAAGAGAGAGGAATTACAAACCAAGGCTTATGGTTACTGAAATCAACACAATAAATCTCCTTTCCCATATGAGAATGTAAATATACTTTTACCCACAATCTATTCCTTAGGCAGACATGAGCAAGAGTTTTAGTGATGAGAAGAAAATTAAAAACGACCAAAAGAAAAACTAACACTTTCAGTTTCATCGGAATATTAACAAAGACAAGTCAGAACAAGTGATCTGTAAGGTCAAACATAGAAATTAATGTAATAAAACCTCAATGTGACTGTATAAAGCTTTAAAGCACTGTTCAATAGAAAAGCTTAACAAAATCTTGGGCCTTCATTTGGAAATGAAAGCTTAGATTAACAGAAAGTATTGTGGATAACACACAGTTAAGAACGATGTAAATTTAACAGGAATATCCGGTACAAAGTATAGAAATGGCCATCATTTAGTTGAATTTTTCAACCTTCTTAGAGATTAAGAACCAGATCCAAATCATGCAATGCAATTTTACAACTGGTTAGTATAATTCCAGATTTTTTTCTTCGAATATCATAAGCAAGGACTGTTGACTCTCGTGACTTATTCAATACTAATATCTAACCTGGAGAATGCATCCAGCTCAGCATACAGCAGTTTGTTGGACAGATTAGCCGAGTTCCCCACATCTTTTGATGAGCTATAGAAAGTAAGCTCGGGACTGATTGCCTGAAAGTAAAATCCCATCAGAAGATTATTTAAAAGCATATTTAGTTTGCATAAGCCATATATAGTTCTCTTGTTATAAGTACACTCTCGTACTTCTAGAACCCTTCTCTTCAAAAATTTACTACTCATTTTCCTATAGATCAAGGCCATAATAAGTGAGGCCTTTGCTATCTTTGTACATGAACTTATAACTGCTGGCTTCATGTTTTACTCCACGTTTAACAGCCAATATCTTAAGAAAATAGCATATATACATATTTCAAAAGTAGAGTGCGAAAAGAAATAAAAGTTTGCATCATAACTAGATATATATGCAAACAATAAAATTTGAGTTGAAATCTGCAAGATTATGTGGCCAAACATGGCAATTGCTACTTTTTTTTCCTTTATCATTTTCATGGAAGGGTTTTCCAGTAAAAGTTGGCTCAAAACATAAAAATAATTATGTTAACGGACAAGATATGTAATAGTCCAGAACATATAGCCATCTCCCACTCTTTATAAAGTCAGCAAAAAATTGACGAGGGCAGACCATCAGCCTTTTTAAAGAAGCACTCATCAAAGTTCATCTGCTCCCTCCGTCCCGGTCAAATGTCCACTTTAGGTGTGAGTCACTCCCAAAAGGACATTCCAACTGAGACAAAGAGAGTACCGCTTTTAAAGGTATAGCTTGAGTTATCCTAAAAGTCTATCAGTGAATCGAATTATGAAGGATCCAAATCCTCATAGTCCGAAGTATATTATCTAGAATGTCCAGATAAAGCCTTTCGACATAATAGAAGAACAAAAATTCTGGGAAATGCTTATAACATGTTGACAGTCATT
>CANSZD010002494.1:0-117078 GCA_947648045.1 Beta corolliflora | reverse complement strand
TATACTATATTTAGTGTCCTCCGTAATGTTAATCGAGTCAAATATTATACTTTTACGATATTTCAGTTTCCGATCACTGATAATTATTTTTAGAGTAATAAGTCTAATTTGGGTCTGTTTTAATTATTAAGTGACCGCTGTCGTATAATATATGCTTTTATACTCTTATATCCATTTGTTAAGCCCCTATAATATTAATTGAGGGTAATTCTGCATTTTTTACTAAAATACTAGTAATTGGAATTATAGAGTTTTGCTTATAAACTTATGATTGTTTAGTAAATCATTCATTATGGACAAATCTCCACTAATAATGCTTATGTATTTGCTGGAGGTGATTTTAATCAAAATAAAGTTAAGTGGGCTAAAGCTTTCAAGGCTGCCCACTTAAACTCACGTGGGGTAGTAGATGAAAGGAGGAGAAAAGGAAAAGAAAACTGTTATTGTGGTGGGCTTGGACTCACGCAAAGGAGCCTCGGTAAGAAACAATACAGAGGAAAACCCTTGGGGGTTATGAGACACGAACAGCAAGAATAAAAACCCTGACAACACAACAACACAGGAGGGTGGAAGGAGAACCGCATGAGGGCAACGAGCAGCAGACACGAAGTCACAACACAGCAGCGACGCAAGACGGAGCAGTAGAAAGACGAGATTTCAGTCCGAAATTCGGCCCCCAATGAGTTTTCTACTCTCCTCATCTATTTTACTTGTTTTCATGTCTAATTTAGAATAGTTTAAACTAGTAGGAACATGTTATTGAATCTTGTCATGGGTTTATGAGATTATGATTTCAGCTTGTTCAATTGATTAGTTTGATTGGGTATTCGACATAATTTATTATCTCGAGTTTATAATTTATGAATGTTAATTTTAGATCGATCATCTAGGGTTTTATTCATGGATATTTGCTTGGATTAACAAAGGAATATTATTAGGTTGAAGCTTTCTTATCCGATATTGTTGGAATTTTGTGTGATGTTAATTTTAATTTAGTTGCAAATTTTCTCAGCTTGATTAAAGTTAACCGATTGGTGTTTTTAAAGCGGTGTCAAGTTTGTTAATTTAATACATGCTTTCATTGTTAAATTGATGTATTTGATTAGGACCGAACTTGTGTGCGCTCACGGAGTTTAGTTAGTATGAATGATAAAACAAATAATTTTCTTTTGCGTTCAAGGGATTATTTGTTAACCAATCTATCTATCGACTAGTTAAATGATTCAATGATTAAACCTTATCTCAAGAGGAAATTACATGTCTCCTATTAGCTTCTTTATTATATTTTTAAAATCAAAATTATTTTCAAGAATTTATATTTTCATTATTTTAGTTTAATAGTTTTAGTATAGTTTTGATATTTGAAACCCCCTAATTTATAAAATAATAGTTATATATATAATTAAATAATTAGTTTAAGATAATAACGTTAGCCTCTCGTGGGTTCGAATTTTTACTTTCCCTATCTATCTCGTTAGAGTTAGTGAGTGATTTATAAATTTAATTTTGCTTAAAACGACACGCATCAATTGGCTTTTTATAAAAGACTAGGTAAACCACATTCCCTATGAATTTTGAGGTAGCTTTGTAGTGTTTTGGACTAAGTAAAACTCTAATAATGGTGGAAAAGTTGTGTTTGTTGAAGTAGTGTTTGGAGTAGCTTTTGGTGTTTGAACTAGTGTTTTGGAATAGCTATAAGTATTAGCTTTGGGGTAGAGATAGCTTTTGGAGTTGATTTTGAAGATTAAATATAGTTTATTGTTGTTATTTATTTTAACTAACAATTAGTTTTACCAAACACTACTTATCAAAAGTAAAAAAAACTTATATGGACTTGGTCCACACTAAATTAGTGTGGACCTAATGCTAATTCATGTTATTATTTATGAAAAAAAGGATCACTATGAATCGATATAAAGATGTGTTTCTGACTATGAAAAAAAAAAAGGCTATTATGTCACAAAGTGAAAATTTCATCACATAAACTAAAGCCGAGAAAAGCAGCTACTATATTAAAAAAACCGCTACTATGGTGATAAGAGAATAGATAAATAAGATCTTAAAATTTGAAAACTCTGTTATTATACGGAAAAAGCCGCCACTACGTTAAAATGTAAGCGATTTTCTATTCATACAAGACTAACAGCTAATATATGACGTAGATGTTAGCTACTTTCGCCGAATAGGCCAATATCTTTTGTGTAATCCAAAGTACAATATCTTCTGTAATCCTTTGTATACCTAACTTATAGCTGTCGGGCAGAATATTCGCTCTAATAGCTAAAACTAAATATTAGTTTAGCTTATTGTCTCTAATCATGTTTGTTAAAAAATTATTCATTCACTTTTCAAACCTTCATATTAGAAACTAAATCTATACAAATATATTAAAAGTCACGCGCATAATAACGTCCGTTGCGCCACGTAGACCCTCCTTCTACTACTACTGTAATTTTCCCACGTGTCTATTAATCAACAATAAAACGAGTGATCATTATTTAAAATAATATATATACTAAAGCCGCTCGAACCCCGACCTCAAGTAGTTAATTTCCAAAGACTCACCATCTCATCTAACATCTTTTAACGATTCATATTTCCACGAAATTATAAATATGTTTGTAATTAGTAATGTGGCAATAAATTCCTACTTCAAACTCATAAAGTTTATTTTTCTTATTTGATATCTTTTTTAGAATATCCCCTTGCTCCATCTCCCCTTTCAAATTCACCACGAATGTGAGAGTCCTCTACTCAGAATTAATGGGGTAGTTTTACAAATTATTCTGGATGCTAATCAAATCTTCATTTTGTTGTTCTGAGAATACGAATCTGAGATGGAGTTTAAATGTCGAGGTAACTCCCATAGAGTGGTCGCTGAAATAGTTAATATAACACAAATTCCTTGATTGCGTATATAATTTATTTCGGAAGGCGCTGTACGCAACCTTTCCCTCTCGCACTAGAATTTATCGCATGTGCAATGAACCAATAGTAGATTGGTCATCATTTTTTGGAAAAAATATAATGATATTCTAAATCGACCTCCTGAATTATTAATAAGATAAGATACATTTACCGCTACACCAAGCGATATAAGCTGTAATTATTTTAAAATCAAATTATTAATGGGGATTTAAAAATATGACATACGCAAGATACGCCTAAAAAACTGGGCTTTCTATATTATAAGCCATAGGAGACGTGTTTGCGAAATACAAAACATAAAACCTTATCTCTTCTAAATCACCAGTTGACCACCCGCAATTTCCCAAAACACACAAAAACACTAAAGTTAAAAGATATGGAAGATGCTTCAAGCAACGACTAACCAAGCTTCATATTGTTATGTTTCCATGGTTTGCATATGGTCATATAAATCCATTTATCCAACTCTCTAACAAGCTCTCATCCTCTCATAACATCCACATCTCTTTCTTCTCAATACCTGGAAACATCCCAAGCATTGAATCCTCCCTTAAACATTGTCCTCCAAACCAACTCATCCCCCTTACTATCCCTCTCCAATTGTAGGACTCTCTCCTAAATTTGACAGCAGCTCTGGACTTCACATCTCAGACTGCTGAGCTCCTCAAAGTAGCACTCGACCAAATGCAACCTCAAGTTAAAACTCTGTTATCTCTACTCAAACCACATATCATTGTCTTTGATTTTGCACACTACTGGCTGCCTTCATTAGCTTCCAAACTCGGCGTCAAAGCGGTTAATTTCAGTGTATTTTCAGCTGCTAATAATTCATATCTTACTATCCCTTCAAGAATGATCGATCCTAACATACCACCCACTCTCGAGGATTTAATGAAGCCTCCTCAAGGGTACCCTAAAACCTCAATTACCTCCATGAAAACTTTCCAAGCTCGAGATTTCCAGTACATTCACAAGAGCTTTCATGGCGGACCCCGCCAGTTTTCAAAAGAATAATGGGGTTTATAAATACCTGTGATGCTATAATCTATAAGTCTTGCTCTGAAGTAGAAGGTCCATACTTAGATTACCTAGAAACTCAGATAGAAAAACCTCTGTTTTTAGCTGGCCCAGCTGTTCCTTTACCACCTACTCGGTGCACTAGATGAAAAATGGGAAAGTTGGTTAAGTAAATTCCCTGAAAAATCAGTCATTTTTTGCAATTTTGGGGAGTGAAACATACCTTGAATGATGATCAAATTAAGGAGCTACACTTGGGTTAGAACTCACTGGTTTGCCCTTTTTTTTGGTTTTGAATTTCGAAACACGGAGCATTGATGCAACAATTAAGTTAGAAGAATCATTGCCAGAAAATTTTAGGGACAGAATCAAAGATAGAGGAGTTGTGCATACAGGATGGGTGCAATAACAGCACATTTTAGCACACAAAAGTGTTGGGTGCTATCTTAAATCATTCAGGGTTTGGCTCTGTGATAGAGGGTATTGTCAATGATTGTCAATTAGCATTTGTGCCACAAAAGGGTGATCAGTTTCTGAATTCTAAGCTGTTTTGTGGAGATCTGAAGGTTGGGGTGGAGGTTAATAGAAGGGATGAAGATGGGTTTTTTTGGGAAACAAGATATTTTGGAAGCAATAAAGATAGTCATGTTGATACTGAAAATGAACTAGGTAAATCTATTAGAGAGAATCATAACAAATGGAGAAAGTTCTTTCCTGGAATGAAGAGATTGAATCTGATATGTTGAAAATTTAGTAAAGGAACTCCAAGCTTTGGCTCAACAGGTTTAATATTTTTTTCTGGTCTGATTAGATCTATTGTAAATGTGTGATTCTGAGTAGAATAGGGTGGGAAAATCTAGGGATTTATTTTTCTATTTTTGTAGAATTCCCGCATTTGAGCCTGCTCTTTTCGACTTATTTTCAAAGAAAAATAGTTAAAAGTAAGCCTTCACAAGAAAAATAAGCTCAGTTCAAAGAAAATAAAAGAAAATAAAGTCTGATCAAAGAAAATAAGCCTTCGCCCAACTAAAATAAGACAGGTCAAAGAAAATAAGCTTCAATTCAACAAAATTGCTTTTAACTAACTTTAATGTTGGAATTATTATTTTTGTTTTCAATATTACTATTACTATTGTTATTATTATTATTAATATTATTATTAAAATAACGATGAATTTGTATTTTTATTTTTTTTATTTTTTATTTTTTTATTTATTATTTATTATTTAGTATTTATTATTTATTAATTATTATTATTATTATTTATTATTATTTATTATTATTTATTATTATTTATTATTTATTATTTATTATTTATTATTTATTATTATTTATTATTATTATTATTATTGTTATTATTATTATTATTATTATTATTATTATTATTATTATTCTAATTATTTATTATTATTATTATTATTATTATTATTATTATTATTTTTTATTAATATTATTATTATTATTTATTATTTATTATTATTATTATTTATTATTATTTATTATTATTTATTATTTATTATTTATTACTTATTATTATAAAATAATAAAAATAATAATAACAAGTATTGATAATATTATGTTAATATTTATTGATTATTATAATAATAAGTATTGATAATATTATGTTAATACACGCTAGTTCAACAAAAATAAGGCCGGGTCAAAGAAAAATAAAAGTTCAAGTTTATAGCAAAATAAGTCATCAAGAGAAATAAGCCTCAGCCAACCAAAATAAGCTTCAATCAAAGAAAAATAAGTAAAAATAAGTTCGATCAAAGCAGAAAATAAAGAAAAATAAAAGCCTAATCTGAAGAAATAAAAGTCAATCGTACCCAAAATAAAATAAGTTCGCTACTGTTCACCAAAAATAAGCTCAAAGAGAATACACGCTTCAGCTGGGATGCTTGAACGAGAACGCAAAGATAGACGAAAAAACTCACAAATACACCGTGACATTGAACTGCAAGGGAAAGTTGTGCCACGCCAGTGAACAACTACAAAAAGCTCATATAGCGACGGATTTGGGAAATCTAAAATTTACAATCCGTCTCAAATTTATTTGGGATCGGAATTTTTAAACTGCAACTAAAGTGTTGGGACAATTTCTCCCGAACTTTTTCAATGAAAGTCGATATAATTTAGGAGACGGAAATTTTAGACCTGGTCTCTAATTTAGAGACGGATTTTAAAATCCGTCCCTAAAGTGTCGGGGTGATTTCTCCTAAACTCTTTCAAAGAAAGTTAGATCTAATTTTAGAGACATAGGGATTTCTAAATCCGTCTCTAATTTAGAAATGGAATTAAATTGCCCCTAAATTAGAGACGAATTTTAAAAATCAGTCCCTAAATTGGAGATGGATTTTTAAAATTCGTCCCTAATTTAGGGTACGGATTAAAATGAGATAGGATAAAGGACGACTCAAACTCTATCATTACCACTTATCTAGAAGCACTTTTAGGATAAGACTCAATTTTAGATGATATGCATGGAAAATATTGATTTTTATCTTTGAGTTAGGTGAGTTTTGTTCGAAAATATGACCTAAAAGTGACTTATGAACGATAATGCAAAGATAGATTGAAAACCGACAAATAAAACCGTCGACTATTTAAAAATCTGTCCCCTAAATTCAAAGACGGATTTTTAAATCTCGTCTCTAAATTTAGGGACAAATTTTGGAATCCATCTAAAATTTTAGAGACGGAATTTGGAATCCGTCTCTAAAAATTAGAGACGGATTTTATTGATTTCCGTCCTAACTCGAATTAGCTACGAGGTTTTTAAAGCACATATAGCTTGGCGTACTTGGCCAATTTAGAGAGACGGATTTGTTCCGTCGCTAAAGACCAATTTTTTGTCGTGAACTTGCGCCTAGCGCTAGAAGCTTGTGCGCCACGCAAGGTGATGCTTCAGTGCAAGCTCCTGATGCGTCCGACAGAAGATTCGTGCGTTTAGCACATGGATTTCGCGGAGCGGTTTTTTCGTTTCGCCGGTTTATTGGTAGTTTTTCGATGTTTTAGCCTAGTTCGAGGGGAAAGCATGTTGAATATAGAAAGCAAGCAATCAATAATGTCAAGTAGACAAGATATAGTATGCGCTTCTAAACTAAAGTCAAAACTATGTTTGATATTACGAGCATGCTTAGCTTTGGGCCTAAAATGGTCGACTAAGAGATTGATCCCACGCTTCGTGTTCTTTGCTTCAAAGATGGCAACGTGTCGACACACTCCAATCTCAAGTCAGAACAAAAGAGCAATGACATGGTTGCAAGTTTCGTTTATAACTAAGATTCAACACAATCGTCAAAGAAACTTTTTGGAGGGACAAAGCACAAACCCCTGAGTGGCCTCATGTGTAGAACACGTGCTAATGAGGCAAGGACATAGAACTTATAGTGGCTCTAAAGTACAGCCATGTATATGTGAAACTCGTAATGTCATTTAAAAGCATAAAAAATAGAATGAATCATATTTTTCAAATTTCACCCACTCATCAAAAATGAATTTGAATTATCCCCAATGAAATCACCAAATTGTAGGCATGTCTTTATTGCTACGCGGGCCGAGCACGGATTTGACTACCTCATTGTAAAGGTTTTTGTTTTGAAATGTATTGAAATAAAAAAGTCGCCAAGTCTTTAAAGGAAAACTCATAAACCTAATTGGATTTTGGAAAACCAAAGGGACAACTTAGGGATTTATATATCCAACCCGTCATGACTTCATAATTTGTCAACAAACCAAAGATAAAGTTCAGGCTGAGGGTACGAATATGACAAGGGAATCAACATCCACCCATTGTTGGCATCTACTTAATTCGATTCATGTCTAGGTTTATGCAAATAAATAACCAAGAAATATATTCATGCAATCTAAAAATTAATCTACGTTGGTTACAAAAGACTAATTTTTGGTGATATGTTATGTATACAATCAAATTATAGGGAACATAATCAAATTGTCCTGGATTATCTTATTAAGCATTAGAACATTTATTTAGGTATTGATCGTTTGAAAATAATCACGTACGCAAAGTGGATGAAAGCTATAAAGCATATAACAGGCAAAATGAATATGATAATGTTATGGAAATTAAAAATAAAAGAAAGATTAGAGATTTAGAGAAGAATATAAAAATAAGCATGAATTCCTTTAAGATCTACATCATGATAGTAGATTGTTAGTATAATTAGAAATAGATTGGAATTGACTCTAAGGAATTATACATTTGTTGCCCTGGGTCTTGAATAACAAACCGAATGTTTCATTATTGGGCCGTTAAATGTGGAGACACACAATTATATGTCTATAAATAGCGTTTGGAGAGAAGAGATTAAATCTTATATGTTTTTTGTGTGTCGATGGGTAGTAGGATTTAGGGAAATAACATATGGGACCGGCTTAAAGGGAAAACATGTTTAGGCAACAAATGGATGAATCAACCAAAAAACAAATTTAAAAATTTATTTACTAAGTCTACAACAGCATAAAGATAAAAGTTATTTATACATATGTCCGTTGTTCTTAAACAAATGAAACTTAAGGGGGAATCACGCAGATTAAGGAGAGGAGAGAGAGCTTAGAGAGAAATAAAAAGAGTGATGCCACGTGATTTAAAATAAAGATAAAGACAGAGAGAAAAATTGCTAAAAAAGTAACGTTTATTGATTTTGGATACGACCTAAAATAGTAAATTTTATATATTTTAGAATGGAGGGAGTATATTTAATTGAATTTCATTTTATTGAAGGTTTTTAAAAATTTATATATATATATAATTTTTAAAAACTATTTCTTTTTGTCCTCAAATAAAATTCATGAGAATGTAAAATTTTGGGTATTTGTGCACAAATAATCGAGCTAACATTCATATGAGTAATTCATTGCCAACTTTATATGAATATATTATATCTACTAGAAGAGTAACATTTTTAAATCTTTTACCGAGTTGGATAATTTATTGATTCTTCCATCTTATTAGATGACATATGCTAATATATAATGAATTATTGAGTCAATAATTAAATTTGTTTACTATTTTATTAATTGTTTATGAATTCATACATCATATATGATTTATCATATTTGAATTCAACCAATTTTAGAAAATATGCATATATTGATATTTAAAATATGTGTATATTTTTAAACAAAAAACTTTGCATGCATTACGCACGGGTTAAAAAAAAAAACTAGTAGTTGAATATACACGTAAATGCTTGTATCACAACAAAATTTGTTCCTAACCATTAGATATTGAGGATAAAGATATCACATACTCCCTCCGTCCCATAATATAAATAAGCCAATTTCTCATTTTTCACTAAAAATTACAAAAATAGGAGGAGTATAGTAGGATTTCCTAAAAAAAAAATTAAGAAAGTGTTTATTGCCAGATTTGTCTCTAACCAAATCTTTATTTTATTTTTCCTTTTAAAAAGAATCAAAAAGCAATAAATGTTTCTGGAATGGTGTAAAACAATAAATAGGGGCACATATTTTGAAAGAAAAGTAGAGATATTTTGGAAAGTTTGTGTAGATATAGAGGATAATTTAGTCCAAGTAAATTAATAAAAAGCAAACAAAGACAACATTTCGACACCCAAAAGATTTAAGGGAAGACTATATTACGGACTTATGGAAAGAATATATCATTATCACATAACTCAAGATATTAGGCGTATTCGGCAATAGTTTTTGACTTATGCCATTATTTGATATACTATTCTTGTACCAAATGATGCTGGAAAGAGAACGGAAAAGAAAGCCTTGATTCGTAAACTGAAAAGATGGAGAAAATTCATGATAAAACTTACCAACAAGCTTGATGTCTGTATCATCCACTAACCATCTTGCCCCCATCTTTAATGAACCCACAAAGTTGGTATCATCTTCTTGAAACATAAGGCCCCTATTGTGATGAAAAACCATGCTTATATGATCTGTTGCAATTTTGCAAAAAGCATGAAATAATAACAGTAGACACGAGATGAGAGTATTTTTATGAAATCAACCTTCTTCACTTGTAAATGGAATTCATGACAGCTTCCAAGTACCTAACTTGAGGTTCAGAGACAGACAACATTCCACAAACTTTACAATAAAAGGAAAAGATCCTCATAAGATGCAGGATGCAAGCAGTCTCATTTGATAGCATTAGCAAGGTAATTTAACCTGCTTAAGAACAATTTTAAAAGGCTAATGGTTGGTCAGTTGGGGGAACAGATTAGGGACAGCAAGCTTTACCTGAGTTTTATATATACCGATTCACATTAACCTTTGGGGTACATCTCTCTACATACTAGACTACATCAAGATTTAATAAATCATAGCAAGTACAGCATATAAATGGGCACAAAATTTTGAATAATCATGTAAAAACAAAAGAGCCTCCTAACAACTTTGTGGAGATTGTGGATTACAAGAAATAACAAGATTTTCAGAGATGAGCAAGGAGCAGGGAAACAAATCTTTCATAGCTTATAAAACTGTGTCTAATTCAATTACAGATTATAATTGAACTCAAAAAGATCATATTACTCCAGATTACCTTTATCATTTCGATCAACCCCCTCAGCCTCTCCTCTAGGTTTCCACTTTGTTCACTTGGGTAAAACCCAAATTATAAATGGTCAATACTCCAGGCATTATATAATACAAGTGGATGGGGATTCGAAGAACGCACAAGAAAAGCTGGTACCAGGTGGTACATGATCTCTCCTAGCCATCACCAAAATCATGGAGGTGGAAATAACTAATTAGGGCTTTTTCAGCACTACAGGTTAAAATGATGGCGGCTCTTCAGGCTATACAATGGGTTGCTTCCCCAAAGGATCACTCAAGTTACCATTTATACAGATTCAACAGTAACGATTGATCTTCTCCAAAAGCCCAAGAAATCACTAATAACTGTTCACTGGGTTCAACAATAGTGACTAGTGAATAATTTCCCTGCACTGAAAAATCCAAAAGGTGGGTCGTGAACAAGTTCAATAGGCCTACAACATTGTTTAACAATGTAGTACTTTTCCTTTTAGTTTAGCGACTATGCTTTCTCGGATGTAATTTGCTTTAGCTTATGTCAAAAAAAGAGCCAAAAATATAGAAGGATATTGCACTTTTACATGAAAATCTATTCCATCTACTTCTTTTTCACTAGTAAAGCTCTTGTGCTCAGAACACCGAAAAACGCAGCAGTAAAGCCAACAACCACAACAAGCTTATCAGAAAGATAATATTTCATATTTATTCTAAAGCTCCTCTCCTCCAGAGGAAAATAAATAGTTTGCAAAAACATAGCCTAATTTTCTTCAAAGACGCAAGATGTAGCCCATGTATAGCACTTTGCAATATGAGAAATGTTATCATCATGTTTTCCAATAAAACGCACAACCAACAGATACGTCATTTAATTCAATTCAAAAAGCTGCAGTACTCCCTTTTCAGCAATCATGTTCATAGAAGCAACTATGATACTCAAGGAGAGGTCCTTGCATCAAGTTGTGGCATGAAGTGACAGCAGTGAGAGTTAAATTCCTAGATGGACAGGTGCATATATACGCTTATCGAGAATGAATCATGTTTGCTCACTGAGAATTTTGAGCAATGCCTGATGAGTTGCAGTTAGTGTTTAGAGAAGATAAGCTAATGGATGATCAAAGGATTCCTGCAAGAAAACAAGAGGTGTCCATTTTACCCATCACCCATCGGTGTTTAAAGTTCTGAAAAGCACACGAAGTAATCCTTTGGAATGTATACTGACAGTGACCCATTACATCCGCTGTGAAAAAAATTAAGATGTTTCCAGTGCAGTTAGTCAATTAATCGATTCTAGTGACAGCAACCTAGCAGTATAATGAATATATAACGTTCCTCATCTCCCGGACCTGCTCCCCTCCAACCCCTAGTTGGTTCTGTAGTCCCATTATCCTTACCCTTGTGACCATAATTTTTTGGTGGAGAAGGGGCTTGCACAAATGACAAAACCTAAACATTATCCAAATAAGAGAAGATTGCTCCATCAAGACCCCCTCCCCTCTCCCTTCCTTCTAAATTTTCTCATAAGCACGCGATGGGTGAATCTTGGAAATGGATACTATCTTGCCAACTCCACTCCCCCCCTTTTCGCCCAAGAATTAGGACTACCTCCTTCTAAGCTTCTATTCATAATCCACCATGCAAAGTTACAATCTCATCAGAAAAAAAGGAGCTCTATGGTTAACCTTCTCACAGACAAGGATGCACACACAAACAAACATTTCTAAAGGCACATTAAGCACAGGTGGAAAAACAAAAGTGAGGAGTACCAGTTATGTTACTATCCCTAGGTACATCAACCAACAATTCAGGACCTGTAATTAACAAGAAACAATCACAATAAGTACTAGATGATCATCATTATCTATAATTAACCCAAAACATATACCCAAAATCAAACACTAATAAATGCATTCACTATACACCTGGGTGTACCTAGCGCCTCGGCACCCCTGGAAAATGTGATAGGAATAAACTCCACTACACATCACCCATGTGTAGGATGCAAATTGTAAATAATAGCTTACCTAATACCATCGATTCAAAACCACTAAAATTATCGTCAATAACTTTTAAACATAAGACACCAACATCATCTAATTGGGTCCAAAATAAAGACTTTAATTCAGCATTGAGGACATCAAGATGGAGGGTATCAACATTAAAAACCAGCGCCTAAGCTAGTGATAGAAAAAATGGGATTTAATCTTAGAGAAGTTGGAAAAAGAGCAGTTACTGATGCTCATAACAGAGCAAGTGAAAGGACAAAACCACTGGAACTTACGTTGCGCGGCATATTTGGGGTGATGCGGTGGGTGATGTCGATAATCCGGCCACCATTGCCGAAAGTCTCTATGCATGATTTTGGAATTGGAGTGTGCTTGACAACAAATGCTGACAATTGACGCGCATTATTTTTAGGAGAAAACAACCTGAAGTCACGTGCAAATTGGGCGCAGACAATTTCAGACTACATGGTGAAGGCGCACACAATGAACCTCAAAGATATTGTGCTATTTAACATAAAGCATTTAATACGAACGAACATATACTAATGTGTACGCATACGTTCATTCTCATTGCTAATCCATGCATACGCGTTCAGCCGACTTCGTTATTCACGCACATTGCAATGCATACGTGCGCATCTTCCTCACCATACGAACGGCGCACCATCTACTGATTGAAGTCACGGGATCAAAATTTTATAGTTTGTGTCCCTCAATCTTGTAATTGTAACCCACGAAATGGCCTTCTTTGGCCAACAGCCCAAGAGTCGTGGGGTTTGTGATGTTATTTGACTGCATGTTCTTGATGCAAAAAATGAATCTCTTTTCACCAAAAAGAAAAATATATTGATTCCCCAAAAAAGTCGAAAGTGTTCTCTGACACGAAAAATAATCCCCACTCTTGGAGGTAGGTTAAGTGTTATGAAAAGTATTAGTTGAGACAATCTCATTGTATATTTGGTGTAAACACCTTTCCAATTAATAATAAAACCTTTTCATCTAAGGCAATTTATAGTTGAACATCTTCACATACATTGTGAGTTTGTGACCATCGTCTTGTAATTTATGCAAAAAGAAGAATATACCTTCGTAAAATGTTATTATAAACCTATCTCTATATATATATTTTTCAAATATCAACCTTTTATAATTTTTATTTCTGTTTTATTAAGGACTTTAATTGTCGAAAATCACATCGCAGAACGCGAAAGTCAAATGCGTATATATGTGGGGAAATAAACGTAGCATAATAGGAAAGCATCATACATAACCAATTACAAGAAATTGCCAAAGATTGATGAATTATGTGGCAAAATACATGGCACCCGTACACAAAAAAGTATATGTATAATCTCTTCAATCTCTTGGAATGGCGAGGTACCACATCCATTTCCAGATATCCATCCTTAAATCTCATAGGCACATCAGAATTACTCTTGCAATGTTGAGATTCACTTTAACTGCACAAGGAAGCCAAGATGGTAACGAACTCACGCTCGAATAGATACGATGAAAGGGACCATTGGTTTAGAAGAATCAAGTTTGGTGAAACTCCAGCAGAACAAGAATGGGACAGAATCCACTTACACTGAGAGCATCACTTCATGAGAATGCATCTTATAGGTGTGCCCTCGGCACCGGACATACGTGGATGTAAGCAATGTACATTATACATTCCTGCGGGGACATTATCCAGCTTTAGACCTTCCACTAGTATGATTTCCTGCAGAATAGCAAAAAATCAATGTTCTTTCTACTAACTGTTAATTAAAAAAAATATATAAATAAATAAAGAATGTAAGGAGGGGTATGGTGAGAAGTTTACACAAAACTAAATCCCTTTTTTTCCTTAACAAAGCCACTTGCTAGCGAGTTCATTTATCTATCTCAGGATCTCATTACATCGAAGAAATAGTATGCTAAAAGAAATCCAGGCTCTATTCGGTTAGGTAGAAAAACATTTTGAATTGAAAACACAATTGTGATTAGTTTTCCTTTATTTGGTTCCTTGCATGAAAAGATAGAGAGAAAGAAAGAATGAAATGGAAGGGAAGAGAAAGGATAAATGGATGGGAGGAAGGAAAGAGGGAGATAAGAAATAGGGGGGAAAAGGTGGCATTCCACCTTAAGGAAAATGTTTACCACACCAAGAGAACTATTTTTCACCATGTGGAAACTACTCTCCACCCTTTACAAAACCAAACAAAGGAAATGAGAAAACTTCTTCCCTGGAAAATGCTTCTTGCCCAACCAACACCGTCTGAAAAGGTAAAGTTAACAGCAATATAATAATATAATTCCGCGACATATCTCCATAAGCATGCTTCATAAGGCTAATTGGATTCTAATTTGTATACAGATCTTATCCTACTTTTGAGGAGAACAAGATGAGAAGGAGCCAAGTCAGCGAATGCAGCAACAGATAAATAGTCGATACCTACAATGTCAACCAGGTGATTAGTTTTATAAGAAGTATAACATGATCGATCCACAACACAGTTTTCTCACTTGGATATTAGCATCTCAATATTTGATTCCAAAAGGTCCAACAACCACCACCATGATCTAATATGCATCCACTTGACTGAGATCTGAAAAGGCCCATTTGTATGCAACTCTCAACTGCTGAATAAAGACAAATTTCATAACGTCCACTGCATGATAGTGAGTAAAACAATCTGCATGATACATGTAATCATGGAATGATTCGACCTAATGGTGGTTTTGTACTAAATGAAACCACTCAGCCGCACAAAGGAAATGCACATATTTCCCCAGAATTCTCATCTGAACCAGGAAAGGAGGGAGACAGAAAGTAAGAATGAAGAAGACAGTTTCCTATCTCAAATGAATTAAGATATCCCTGGATAGATATTCAAGAATATTCCAACAGATACATGGAAGGAGGCAGCTACTGTGTACAAAATTTGAAGACATCAGAAGCACCAATCCAGTATACAGCAACTGCTAGAATGGCCTGGAAAAGGGTGGCATACTTGCCTCAAGCACGTAATGACGTGATGAAAGCTATTAAGATTGATCTTCCTAGATCTTAAATAGTCAACTAGACTTAATGTTTACTTCATTACTTATTGAGTCATAGAAATCCTTTAACCTTTATTCCCAAAAAAATTTAAAACAAAATACGATACATATATTGGATGGCTGCTGATGTGTAACCTACTAATACATGAGGAAAAATGTCAAACAATTCACATGCTTCTCTCACTAGTGTACAAAAATAGCGGCTGGCTGAGTTTTTTGGGAAAAGACAAGCTAGATAATCAAAATTATAAATATAAATTCAGGTGAAATATTCACCTCAGGAAAATGCACGCTTTGACAGAAAAGTGAATAGTTAGAGGTGCCGAAATCTCAAGAGTAAAAGCTTACCAACAAGCTTGATGTCTGTATTATCCACCAACCATTGAGCACCATCCTTCATGAAACCGACATAGCTAGAATCGAACTCCTTCTTGAACATAAGACGCCTAAAATGGGAAGGATAAGTGTGTTCATTACTTACAGCAACTTTGGGACAAAAGCATCAATGGAAGACACGAGATAAGAGAGAACATCTGGTTAAAAATTGTCAAGAATATCAGTCTATCCTTACCTTCAGTCACTACTCTTACAGAGGGTCGGGAAACAGACAAGGCATTCAATTACAACATTGTGAATACAGAGGATAAATTTTCACAAGGCAAACTACCGTTTAAGTAGCATTTGAATATGTGGTAAACAAGAGTAACATTCATTCAAAAGTAAACAAAGCCTGTAAACTTTGTAAGAGTTCCTGTATTCATTTGTTTCAGGTACATTATTTCATGCTACTAACCTGATTATCTAGGAAGAAATGTATAGGAAGTCACAATACGAACTATGTATAGCATTATTATGAGTTATGAAACAAAAAAGGAGGTTTACAGAATACAAACTATTGTCATTATATACAACTTCATCTCCAGTAGACTAATTAAGACCAATTATACATAAACTCTCTAAAGAAAATAGCTACTGAAATGTAAGTAGATAAGTAACAAACAACAAAGATAGAATCATAGTTATGAATTATGCACAAAGATTCATAAGTCCAGAAAACAAGCAGCCGATATATTTATGCTTGGACAGTTTACAGTTAGTCCACCTACTTTCTTGTCTAGTTGCCGAAGTTCTGTGCTTGAACCATGAAGAAATGAAGCAAACTGATAACACTAGAGCCTCTAGGGCACAACAAGCTTGTCTGGAAACAAACGCTAACATCGACAGCAATTTTAAAGCTCCTTTTCCTCCCCTATGAAATAATTTTTGCTTTTTGACTAAAAGGGGATAGTTATTCATAATCAACAAAGTGGACAACATTAGCCCTCCACTCAGTATCCATAATAAACTCAGGACAGCCAACAACCCAAACCTTTCACCCATCTCAGCTGGGTGGTATCTAGCTCTCGAAGATGGGCCTCCAACAAATTGAGTTAAGAGCTGGGTGGTATCTAGCTCGAAGATGGGCCTCCAACAAATTGAGTTAAGAGCTGAGGCTTGCCAAAAGAGCAGCCTACTTGCGTACATGAGATGAGACTCCTCGTGAGTGTTACAAATACCACAATGATTGAAAAGGAATTATGTTGCGTTTAGTAAGAATAGTTGTAACCCCAAGACTGTTGTGGCAAATTTACCACATGAAAATTTTAAGTTTGGGCGGAATATCAAGTTTCCAGATTAAACGGTGGGGCCATTTTTCGAGATTTGAAGTGAGATTATGTGCTAACCATTTAGCCGATTTGATCGTAAATAAGCTCGAAGAACTAGGACCCCAAATAGGCTCATCCGGAGGGTGGGAACGGGATGGGGATGCCTTTGATGCAATTAATAATGGGGTCGTGTAGTAAAAGTTTAAGCTTATCAATGTCCCAAGATCTATTGGGCAGAATGAATTCCCTTAGATGAAGATTAGGATCAACCTGATTATGCGTTAATTTTAGTTTTTCCATTAGATTTTCATCAGAAAACCAGTTGTGAAGCCAAAAAAGATTTTGTGAGCCATCACCTATTTTCCACATAATACCTTTTTGTAGAAGAGATCTTTGAAGCAATATTTTTTTCCAAATGGGGGAATCTTGAGGTTTGGGTTTATAATTAAAGAAATATATTTTTGTAATCAATTTCACCTAAAAATTAGTAGGTTCCATAAGTATTTTTCAACCTAAATTTGCTATAAAAGCTTTATTCATAGGTAATGTTTTTCTAAGGCCAAGGCCACCCTGCAATTTAAGAGTGCAAATTCTATCCCACGCAATAAGAGGAGTTGCATTTTTCTCTTTATTTTATCGCCGAAATTTTCCTGTGAAGGGTATCAATGGATTTAGCTAAATCTGGAGGGAGCATGGTGGAGGTACAAGTATAAACGGTAGGGCTTCAAGATTACTCTGAATAAGGGTGAGTCTGCCAACTTTGAAAAGGAAACAGATTCCCAAAGATTAATCCTTTGATCAGTCTTTTGAACAATATGAGCGAGGTCAGCCTTAGAAGGATGATGGGAACTAAAGAAAATTCCCAGGTACCTCCTGAGATAGGAATTGGGCAACATATTGAAATGACTAGCTAAAAGTCGTTCTTCGATTGGGGGAGACCTTTTAGAGAAAATAATAGATGATTTATAAAAATTCACTAGTTGACAGACGAAGCCACATAAGTCATCAAGGACATGTTTTAAATTTCTACTTGCTGAGTTAGTTGCTTTGCAGAATAGAAGGCTGTCATCAGCAAACATAAGACAAGGTATGTTGGCAGTTCTAGGGTGCAACTTTAAATCGATACCTGAGTCCCGAGATTAGCTTTGAAGAGTTAATTTACGGATAAAAACTTCCATGCAAATAATAAAAAGATAAGGTGATAGGGGGTCACCTTGTCGCAGTCCCCTAGAGGGTCGAAACCAAGAAGAAAGGTTGGCCATTTACTTTGATTGAATAGGAAACATTGGTAACACATTCCTTGATCCATAGGATCCAAGTGGGTGGGAATCCAAGAGCCCCGGAGAGTTTGCCAAAGAAAGTCCCACTCAATCCTGGCCATACGCTTTTTCCATATCTAATTTCGAGCACACCAACCCGTTTTGTTTTGAGATTTTTGAAAGGTATTGAGAGCCTCTTGTGCAATCAAAAGATTGTCATGAATAGAGCGATCTTGAGTAAAAGCATTTTGAAGGGGACTAATTCCCCGTTATAGAATAGGACGGAGGCGGTTAACTAAGATTTTCAAAATTGCTTTGTAAATAGTGTTAATTAAACTAATTGGCCTGAAATGATCAGGGGATTCGGGAGCCTCTTTTTTTGGGAATGAGGGTTATCAAAGTGTGGTTCAAGGAAGGAGGTAATTTACCATGATAGAAGAAACTTTGTACGACAGTAACCAATTCTTTTTCAATGATGGGCCAATAAGCCTGATAAAATTTTCCCCAAATCCATCAGATCCAGGGGCTTTAAGCGGGTTGATATCAAAGAAAGTATCTATTATTTCCTTTGAGGTGACAATAGCAAGTAAGGAGTTTCCATCAGATGGTGAGACAATAGGATGGAGAAAACTCAAATCAATTTCCCTGTTCATAGAGTGAGCGGTGTGAAATCGACTCTTGAAGGAGTCAGTAAGCAATCGAGTTATATCGTCATGGGAATCAACCCATTGGCCTAATTCATTTTTTAGTCTAAAAATAGTCATGGTAGCCATAGATTTTTTCATTCTATTATGATAGAATCTAGAGTTACGATCCCCTCGAGTTAACCATGTTTTTCTTGAAGTTGTCCCCCAAACTCTCTGATTAAAGAGAAGGAGCTTCTCCCTTTGGATAAGCAACCGATTGATATGCTTAATTAAAATGGCATTAAAAGGTTGGTGCCACAGTTTGAGAATTCCTTTATTTTTTCATCATTTGCAACAAGTTTATTGGTCATATGTCTATAGTTGGTCTTAGCCCAAACTTTAAGATCTGATTTAATACGGATGAGTTTCTGTTGAATGCGAAAGAACCGAGAGCCTGTAATAGGAATATTCCAGTTCTTTTTAACAATAGAGTGTGAATGCTTGTCTAATGTCCAAAAGTTTTGAAACCGGAATGGAGGTGGCCGATTAAATTCTCCGTCATTGGAGGAAAAAATTATTGGAGCATGATATGATATCGTAAAATTACCATAAAAAATGGTGCTTTTGTTAAAATCGTCATAGAAAGAATTGTGGCTAATAGCCCTATCAATTCGTTCGAAAATGAGATTGTTATTGTGTATTCCTCTCCAAGAGTAAGCCTGTTGGAGGCACGGGATGTCAATGGCGTTCGAATTACTCAGAAGAGAAGGTAATAGCTCAAGTTGACTTGATTTTAATGGACACCCCCAATTTATCTTGAGGAGATAACATTTCATTAAAATCCCCAAGCAAGAGCCAAGGGAAGGAAAGTGTAGTAATGTAATTATTCAAATAAGTCCAAAATGCATCCTTTTCGATATATTTAGCTGGGCAATTATGTGCCCAAAATTGAATACATTCTATTGTTTGGTTTGTAAAGTACGTCTAGATGAACCAATCGGTCATGCAAATAGTGATTTTGTAATGTAATATTGGAGTTATTCCAACACACCCACATTCCTCCAACATGGTTAATTGGGTCAATAACTAATTTATTGTGGAAGTGAAGCGCTTTAAGAATCCGATGGCTATTATTAATATTAGTTAATGTTTCAATGATGAAGATAATATCCGGTTTATATTTGTTCTTGAGGTAGATTAGCTCACTCAAAGCTCGGGGTTTTTTTCCCCCTTGGATATCCCAGCACAAAATCTTCATAAAATAAATAGTTTGGTGAAATAGGGTCGTTTGATAGGTTCATTATAAACCAAGCCATAAACGCGACAAACGAAAGTAGACCAAGAATATGGCCTCATTACCTTTCTTCTTCTCCTTGGATCATTTGAAAGATGAAAAAAGGGGCCCGCCATAGAAAGAGAACGGGTCAGGGCCGGGGGTGTATAATCACCCCAGTGCAAAAGTGAGTGTCAAGCACTCGGTTCAATATGGCTGAAAGATCATGGTCATTTAAATGAAGAAACAAATGGACTAAAAGTCCATTAGTACTCCAGCCCAACACCGGACTGTTCATACGCGAGTGGAAAAACACCTGGTTCCAGAAGGTTGTGAAAACCCATTCCAAAGGAGTAATCAAAGTGATATTCCAGGACGTAGGTTGAACCTTCTTCTTATAATTTACCCTGAAAAAAAGGAACAAACCATTAGGGGGTGGAAAAACACCCCTGTTCTGCGAATGGCAAAGCATTCGATTCCATAAGGTTTTGAAAACCTAGTCCATTAAAGAAATAAGATATTTCTTTAGTCTTAACACAATCTGAAGCATGCGATGAGAAAGATAAAGAATATCATTGCCATATGAGAGATGGTTCCCTCGATTGTTTTCTTGACAATTGCCTCCAAAATACTTAATAGCAATAAGTATATATTGAAAATTAAGAACGATAACATTATACAGAAGAAGTTGACAAAGGAGAACCTGTTCCATCAATAAATTTGAAATACAACCTTCTACACCAGCAAAATTCATGAAAATATTACAATAGTAATTAAGATAGTTCGAAATAGGATAGGAGCAGGGAGGAGCAACGTTAATAAGACATAGTTTTGGTCTTAGATGATGAGAAATGTATTCTAAAAAGTATAAAAGGACAACCTTAGAAGTTCTTTGTGTTAACAAGATAAAAACCTTAAAACTTATCTTGTGGGTAGTAGAAAAAGCATCTAAGATAATTTTGCATCTTGCTAATTGGACTATCTCATAACACCAGGAGATAATGTAAAGGTACAGTAGCTACCGTCCTAACTCACAGAAAGGCAAATACTCCAGAAAAAATAACCAAATTCCACTGTGATGATGTAGAGAGAGAAGATTAATAACGAGAATAATATTTTCTTTAGAAGAATCATGGAGGACAAAGAGCATAATATAAGTTATAGAGCCAAAAAGTAGTTAAAAGCTAATAGCTACAAATAATAAAACCTGAGAATTTATGGAACTGTAGGTGAAACACAATATAGACCTTCCATAGGGAATAAGCCTCTTCCGATGGGGACTTAGAGATAAGCACCAATGAGAGAAAAACATATCATAAGCATACACCGATAGTAATCAGCAAGTAATTCCATAATTGCAAGAAGTATAAGAAGACTTTAGCTATCTTGAGGTTCAATTAAAGAGGACATATTATAGTACAAACCAAGGGAACACCACAAGTAGACAGGTAAAGAGGAAAGAGATAAATCTCTAGTACCATTTGCCTTAAGCATTTTAAAACCACAAAGGGGGGCCGTAATTGTTGAAATCACGAATGAGATAAGAGTCAAAACAAAATGAAGCAGAATCATATAATCTAATATAAGTAATCGTGATAAAAAAATTCTTATTTTTTGAAGATAAGAGCATCTTAGCAAAGAAGATGCAAATAGCCAGAACTGTAATAAACATAGCAACTATAATATGAGTAATTGACAGCGTCCCAAAGAAGCTACACGGCAGATCCGTAGCAGAATTCCATAAATTACTTTAAATCAAACCAAAAAAAAAGATATTCAATTGTAACCATGAGCAATTAGATTCCAAAGAAAGAAGTAGGAAACTTACCTGGATGAAGGCATAGAGGTGGTGGCCCTGAAGCTCTACCGACATCGAACTTCCCGCTTTCCCAAGATCTAAGTGATGTGCTGCCAAAAAATAATTTCCTTCAATAACATCTGAGTAGGTGTGTCGAGTTTTACCATAAGCTCGTACATGGATAGATCTGTATTGGAGAGGAAGGAGATTATTTTTTGAATTCTTGTTGTTAGTCCGTATTGAAAAGCCACAATTTGTATAAACGCCGATGAACAATACTAGTCGGCGGGGAAGCAGAAAAAGCCCCAAGTAGAGGGTTTGAATCAGATTCGATTCTATTACATAATAGTCAAGGTGAAGATCTAGAAGGAGGCATAACAGATTGGTTCCAAAAACCCAAAAAATTGAGTTAGAGGAAAGCAAATAATGGCAATTTGGTGTTCTATTACAAAAAGAAATGAGCTGGAAGATGGAGAATTCATGGAGGGGGAGGTGAATCAGGGAGGTCTTGGTCTTGAGGCTTCTTTGGCTTCTTGAGGGTCTTTGGCATCTCATGGTTCTTTCTCTCTCTTAAGAGTTTCTCTCTTATCTTTTTGGAGTGCTTTGAGGTGTGCTATATACAACACACAAAAAAGACTAAATACAAAAAAAAATGAAAAGACTAACCTATCCTTTGAAATTTAACCTCAACAACGAAAACGTAATAGTCATCCTTGCGCATTGCCAACAACCAAAACATAGCTCCACCTCCTCGCGCGACGCCTGACGACCGACCGTATCTCGGCGCGACGCCAACGACCATCCAATGTACCCCGTTGCCCAATTCTCACGAGTCACGACCCCCACCATCCCGGTCGCTCGCACCTCACGATCCCCCACCTTTCCCGTCGCCCAATTCTCACGACCCCCCACCCTCCCCCGTCGTCTGCCGCTCACGACCCCCCACCCTCCCCGTCGTCTGCAGCCTCACGACCCCCCACCCTCCCCGTCGTCCGCAGGCTCACGATCCCCCACCCTCCGTGTCGCCCGCCGCCTCACGACCCCGCCCCTCTCCCGTCGCTTGTCGCTCATGACCTCGACCCTCCCTCGTCGGTCCACGTAGATGATCCATAATTTCTTTAATCTACAAATGCATCTAAAAATACGGCTCATGGCTATGAAGCTTCTTTTTTTAGAAAAAATAGTCAATTTCCACTTGTATCTAGTACTAATCACTACTTGGTGTTGGCTTACATTTATGCTGGTTGTATATTAATGGATGTCTGTGAGATAGAATACCTCGTATACAATATTGATTTTCTATGGTGTGAATTCCATTATTTCTTCTTTTCTTCATCTTTTATGAACTTTTATATTATTTTTTCATAAATTTTACTATTTTTATGAAATTGCTTTTTTTTTCCTCAAAAAAGTAGAGAACAGGCCCTTAAATTTGTTAATTTTCATTTGGTGATTCGTTTAAGGCATGGTTGTGCCTTGTGAGTTGTATCTCTTTTTAGAGGTGCTAATGACATTAGTGTTTTAAGCCCAACAAAATAGGAAGTTAAAAAATTTTGAAAAAAAAAGTGATTTAGGAATATTTGCAACAGAAGGAAATGGATGGCACGGGAAACAAGCAAGAGGAGAGAAAGTTAAACATGACCTAGGTGGTTTTATAATAACATAATACTTTCTTTAGGGACGAAATTGCCCAAAGAGGAATGTTGTAATTATTGTGAAAGATCCCAAGAAACAATTCCTGCTTCACCATAACTTCTCTCTCTAAACGAGAGCCTCTCTCTCTAGGAAGTGGGAGAGGTTTTATTCCTTACTTTTATAAACCTTCCAAATCAACTGCTCTCTTCCTTAGTCTAATCGTCATCCCTCCCCCCTTGAAAACCCTAAATCCTTTTGGAAAAACAAAGGTTTCTCCATAATTTTTTTTAAAACCGAATCCACCATTTTCCCTCCCCTCACCCCAAAGAAGTTAGTAAAAGATTCCCAAAAGCAATATTCTCTTTTCCCTCAATCTAATGGGATCCCTTTCATATGAGGAAGACTCACATTCCTACCCATTAGAGTGAAAAGGCCACAAAATTAGGGTTCAAAAAGAAATATTTCAGAAAGACGCGAAAAGTGCTAGATTCTTGGTAGTTTGGAAGTTCAAGGACTACATAAATTTCAGCGAAGCACAAGTACTAGAATGGGTTAATGAATCATGGTAGAGAAGGAATGGGATTAAGGTCAAGAAGGAGGAGAACTATTTCATTTTCCAGTGCTTGGATCTCGATGACGCCGAAGAGCTAATGGTCCAAGGGAATGTGAATTTAAAGGGTGCGTTCATTAGCTTTCGCCCTATTAAAGCCATGCAGTTGCTGTACGAAGTTGATTTTAACAAGGTAGCAATCTAGGTGAGAGTATTTTCAAAACATCAAAGTCATCATACTTCATAGCATCAAATCATTTAATAAACATCATTTACATAGACAAACATTTCATATCCCGCACACCATAAATAACATAGCATAAACATCATATAAAACATCATAAAATATAGTTCGAAGGGGAGTGCGGGTGTTCACTAGTAGAATAATTGCTTATTGCTGCGGTGGTATTGCTGCGGTTTTACCCATACGCAGCAATATATCAAGTAAAAAGAAAAGGTAAAATATAAAATAAGGATATTGCTGCGGTTTCGGCCAAAAACCGCAGCAATATGGTTTCAACGGGAAATTTTTGAAAAAAAATTGACTTTTTGACCAGATATATTGCTGCGGTTTTGACCAAAACCGCAGCAATATATTTAAATAATATTAAAAAATATATATTTTAATATATTGCTGCGGTTTTTTACAAAAAACCGCAAAGAATATGGCTTCAACGGGAATTTTTGAAAAGACCCGGACATATTCTTTGCGGTTTTTAAAAACCGCAAAGAATATATTTAAATAATATTAAAAAAATATATATTTTAATATATTGCTGCGGTTTTTGTATTCTCATTTAATTCATATAAAAGGCGCTAGGGTTTGGGACACTCGCATTTCAGCCTTCTATTCATTTCAGCCGTTTTCTCCTTTCTCTCTCCTCCTTCGATCTGCTCTCACTCCTCCTCTATCATCCCACTGATTCTCTCTCTCACTCACGCTCCCTCGGTCGTCGCCGGTCCTCACTCGTCGCCGGTCCCCCTCACACTTCGCCGGTCCCTCGCCCGATCGTCGTCGGCCGATTCTCCGGATCTCCTCGTCGTTCTTCGAGATTTCGTTGTTCGATCTCCGGTCTCGTTCGCCGCCTCCGACGAGTTTGGCGGTGGTCATCCATGGCTTGGTGTTGGGCTGAGAGAGGAGATAAGAGGGCCAGTCGCGACGGCCCACGGTTAAGAATGCGGACATTAAGAAAGCACCGGTGAGGAAACTTACGAATGCGACGACGGTTAGTCGTGATTTGTCGGTGGTTGATCCGGCTACGACGTCGTTTTACGGCTTCATCGTTTGATTTTTTTTTTTTATGTGGCGAGTACTAATTTGATTTAGTAGTGTTGTGTTGTGGTGGAGGGTATATAAAAGAGAGTGGTAGAGATTTAGAGAAGGTGGGGGGTTGAAAATGAATAAAGATGAATAAAGATGAAGATGAGGTAGTCGGTAATTGGAAATAACATCATTCGGATATCGATATGAGTAATCAGTACTCCGGGCATACGTTGTAGCGGTACAATAAATAATCCGATGAGCTTCGACCTTCAAACTCCGTTCCCGACTTTGGATTCGCCTTCAACGACATCAAATCGACGGGCGATTGGGCGAAGAATCATCAATGGTGGTGATTTTCTTCAACCATTCTTGAATTTTATACCGTTTAGAATTGCGGATTTGATTTCTTTTATAACCGTAATTTTGGCGTTTTATGTTGGTTTATACACATTGAATTAGTGATTTTGTTTACAATATATCGTGCCAATATGTTGCCAATTTTCGTGTGTGTTGCAAAAATTTAGTGAGTTTGTAGATCTGCGTTTTTTTTTTCGATTTTTTTTTGGGCTGAAGTTAAATCCGATTTTTTTTTAGGTTAGTGTTATTGGTAGATGCCATAGATGTATTAGTCGATTTTTTTAGGTTAGTGTTATAGGTAGATTTGTTAGTCAAATTTTGTTATAAGTTATGTAAGAATATGGTTCTATATAATATATGAGTGTAATGATGTAAGTTTGTGTTTTAGTTAAGTGTTTTTTTGGCACTCTCTCTCATTGTATATGAATATCGGAATTTTTTTTTTTTTGTCTTTAGTAGCCTATTGCTGCGGTTTTGGGTAAAAACCGCAAAGAATAGGCTTTAATTTTTTAATAAAAAATACATATTGCCGCGGTTTTACGAGACAAACCGCAGCAATATGTATTTTTTATTATAAAAACAAGATATATTCTTGCGGTTTGTCCAAGAAACCGCAGCAATATACTGTTTTTTTATAATAAAAAATATATATATTGCTGCGGTTTGTCACAGAAACCGCAGCAATATGGTATATTTAAATAATGAAATAATGTTTATATTGCTGCGGTTTTGCCCAGAAACCGCAGCAATATGTTTTAATATTGCTGCGGTTTTAAACCGCAGCAATAGTTTAATTACCTATTGCTGCGCCCTTAATTGCTGCGCGGTCAAAACCGCCGCAATAGGCCACTTAATGACCGCAGCAATAAGCATTTATTCTACTAGTGGTTAGCAGTAGACGTTACCTGATATATATCGTAGTTAGATTTCTTGATAGCCGGGGGAGGCTTGTATTATTCCTTCCTTTAATCTAATTAAGAATTGAATAACGAGATTCATTACTAATTGACTAAGACTTGAACTTTTCTAAAATAATTATTAGGCGTCGTAGTACTTATGACATTACTTATGGAGTATTTGTAAAACATAAGGGTCATACTTAGGTGAGCATTATAACCATAATCTTGACTTATAACTTAGGTTATTAATTTGAATGTCTTTTAAACATAAAAGTCGTATTTAGGTGGCAACGGTAATTAATCTTTTTTTATAAACCATACGTAATAACTTGTGAATAAGATTTTCATATTCAAATTATTCCAACTATAAGTACTTGTTAATAAATGAATATATTTTAACTAAACCAAATAATAACACGACATTACTATTTCTAACCCTTAACATGATTCTTCAACTTCAATTAATTAGTGAGATTTATTATCGTTTACAAAGTACTCGTTTATGTTTCAAAAGCATGATTACAACTAAACTAGGTTGATTTTCATCATTATTCTAATTACCTAAATATTATCATAATTATTATCTAAATAGTTGTTATAAGCTCATAAACGAATATTACGTCGTTGAACAAACTTAGGAGTTCCTAATGTTCATTCATAAATTCCATATTACAAGAATTGGTGGTTTGTTAGTTTAACCAAAGTATACTTAGTTTAATCCATACTACAAAATTAGCCCAACTAATTAACTAGGTGGCTTAGATTAAAACTAATTAAATCAAGTTAGTTTCCATTAGCCCAACTGTTTACTAAGTAACTTTACTTAACACTAAACAAAGCAGATTAAGGCCCAAGAATAGAAATTGATTAACAAATTTAACTAGGATGGCTTGATGAAAAACTAAATCAGTTTTAGGTCGAGATTCAAACTAACTAACAATGGGTAATGAATGGGCTTGTATTTTTAAACTTATTATTCAGAAACTACGATTAAGAGGTATGCATACCTCTCCTCAATTGAGCAGGGACGTCAAACGCGAAACAGGGAGGAAATGGGATGGTGCTCCGGCAAACAGCAGGGTGAGCGGCGAAGCTGGGAAGTAGCACAGGTGGCACGACGCCGTAGTGGCCTGAGTTGGTCTTCGACGAGCTTGGCTCCGGCGAGCTATTGTCGAATGAAACATAGGAGATAACGAAGGGGAGGAGAAGGAGGAATAAGGGGCGACGGGATGCAACAATAAGTGAGGCTGCGGGGTACGCCGGCGAGGCTGGCGGCAGTCAGGTGGTGCGGCGGATATTATATAAATCAGAGGTGAAGTGAAGCTTTTGTTGAGCTTTTTGTTGTGGTTTTCATCTCTAATTCATGGCTTTTTATAAAGGGTGTTAAGGAGACAAATGAGAGGTGGTTTGAGTGGTGATTGGTGGTGCAACACCTTGGGGAGCAAGGGGGAGACAAATAGGAGAGATGAAGAAGATGGGCAGTGGGGTGTCGGTCGGGTGTGCCATGTGGGATTGAAGGAGCTGAGTACATCAACTTTCTTTCTTCCTCTCTTTTCTTTTCCTTTTTTTTTATATATATATTTTTTATTTGATTTCTTTGCAATTTAATAAACCCATTTCATCACTAATTATGGTAATTCATTAAGTTTTAGTTTTCTTTAACAACACAAAATTCGTAATATGATTATATAGCTATTAATTATTACTGAACAAAATTTTAACCCCTACTCGTAATTATCATTTTATTAAACAAGTTTAAATTTTCGGGATGTTACATCCTCGAAACTTATAAAACAGAGTCAAGTGCAGAGCACCATATATTTCATTCATAAAATTTCGGAATCACATATTCACATATACATAGCATCACATAGCATATTTCCTTGGTGGGCTAAACCTTCATTCAGTTGAAAAAACAACACATGGTTGGACTAACTTATATATTAAGATCTAAAGCATACCAATTCACATATGATTTTTTTATTTCATATCAAAATCTTAATGTCTGAAAAGTCAATAAAAAAGCCTCACTTTGTTGGCAAATATATTTCTTCCCATCAATAGGTCAATTATACTTTTGTCCGACCTCCACACATATTTTAAAGATTTAATTTCTATAACTATGAAGTACATTCGTCCATTAATCAAGTAGGAGCCTAAGTTTTCGAATCCTGTTCTCCATCGGAATAATACTATCGTATACTCTTATTCATGACTCTCATTTTATTTGATTTACTTAGGTTATCTTATAGTTGGGCTGGCAAGGTAACCGCTTCCCATAAATGATTTCGTAATACTTCCTTTCAACCTCTATCATGTAAATCAACGATATCCAGTCCAGAATAAATTTATCCATCCATCAAGTAAGGGCGTAGGTTCTCGTATTATCTCTATCATTAGTTTCTTCTTCTCTAAATCTTATCATTCACATAATCTCGATACAACATTACATTCCATAATATATGTCAAATCCTCATGACTTCAAATATCCAAAACACAATTTCATACTTGGTCAACCAGTTTTACTAGAAAGCTTAAACCCAAAATCATTATGCTAACTTGCCCTTTAATATTATCCCTTCCTCTCTCGCTCATAACCATTTGAAGAGTTTAATCGTGCTTTGTATACATTCTCTATCAATTCTATAATATGACCGTCATGGGACATTTGTAAGCATCACATTTTGTCCCTGCCTTTATAATAACAATATCATCTATTAAGGTATCCACCAAAATCGCTAAATTCAATATCGATACATCCCCAATTTTTCAGTCATCACATCATCGCATCAAACCAATATCATCGTCATAGCCTTGAAGTTAAGCACTTACTTCCCAACAATCTCATAACATATTCCTTACCAAATTCTTTAGCTAGCTATCATCAAATGTTCAAGATCTTAATTATTTAAGACTTATCAACCCAAATAGTAGTTTACGCAACTTCAATTTCCTCAACCTTTTCTTCTTACCTCTTTCATAGGAACTTGATTACTTGAATTTATCTATTATACATTTCTAAATTATATCAATAACCATACCAAGAAGACATTCATCTAATAATATTTCGAACATAACGGTTTCTTGCCTCAAGTCTTTTAAAAAAAGATCAAACACTTACTTCTCCAAATTAAGTTTTATGTTGACAACCAAATGCTTACTTCCTAATCACACTCCATGTAGCTATTACATCTCCAAGTAGCACATTCCTACTCCTTCGAGATATTAATTTGTCTAACTTCTTCAATTGATGCTTCACTTAAAAGTCATAATTCGTTCTCCATAACATCTAAAAATAGGTTACATCACATTATGAGGTACTTCAACTCAAATCTTTAGTGAATGAAGTATTGTTAATTACTTCCTAACTCCTCAAGTAGAATTCAAAGTCCCTTAAAATCTTCGAATCCTAAAATCATTGTATGAACTCTCGTAAAATAAAATTCAATCCTATGTCATCAGTAAAGTGGATAATGTCCACAAAACCATGAACCTTTGATATTCAGAATTCCATATAGCTTAATATTTTTAATCATCTAAAGATTATATATTCCTAATTGTCATAAAATCTCTAAACATGCTTTACATTATTTCATAAATACCTTTTGTGTCTTACCTCAAAAATCACATATAACCACTCATGTCTCAAAAGATCATTCATATTTATTAGTCCTTGTTACCCAAATAACCATCAATTTGTCCTTAGTCCATCAAACTTTCCACATAATTCATACCAAGGTAGAATCTCATAAATTTTCATTTATCATCTTATATTCTAAACTCTATTAACCGAAATAGTCATCAGAATTTAAGCTCAAGTTTATCAATGCCTAATTTTCCAAGGATCACACCTAGCCGGTGCAAAGTCTAAGACTCCGCACTTCCGGCTAGGTTTCGACTCTGATACCAACTCTGCAATGCCCCGGAAATACATAACCTTAATCGGCAGCGGAAACATAACTCAATCCTGTGGGTTATGACCCACAAATAAAATAATAGCCATTAATGGTAATTTATCTATACAATTGTTCATCATAAAATAATACTTGTTTATCCATCATACAAAATATTTTAAACCTCATAGAATCATACATAGTCTTCTCAACACATCTCATTATAATAGCCATACTGCAACTGTTCTTCCATACCTAAAACATAAAACATAACGTCATGAGCCGAGGCTCAATAACATACTACGCTAACATCGTAAAATCATTTCACATCATTTTGTTAGCAAACAGGGAGGAGAGAAATAGTAAAACCATTTCGTAAAATAACCATTAAATCATAAAACATTATCATCATTCTTTATCGTGTTCATCATCATATATATTTTACTTTGGTAACTTGGCTAGTACAACAGAAGGGACGTCTCCCCAAAAACATACAGAAAGGCGGCCACAACATATGTGACACTTTCGGTGCCCACATTTTTAACAGAAGGGCGGTCACAACATAGGTGACACTTGCGGTGCCCACAGAAAGGTAGTCACAACAAAGGTGACACTTGCGGTGCCCACGGGATACTGCCAAGAACCATTTTTGACTTAACTTTATCATGTTTCGTTCTTTTACATATCATAATTATATTACATCATCGTAATCGTAATCATAAAACGTAATCTTGATCATAATGTAACCATAATTACATTACATCATCGTAATCATAATCATTAAACGTAATCATAATCATATTTTCATAACATCAGAGTCGTCATACTTCGTAGCATTTACATAGACAAACATTTCATATCCCGCACACCATAAATAACATAGCATAAACATCGTATAAAGCATCATAAAATATAGTTGGAAGGGGAGTGCGGGTGTTAGCAGTAGATGTTACCAGATATATATCATAGTTAGATTTTTTGATAGCCGGGGGAGGCTTGTAATATTCCTTCCTTTAATCTAATTAAGAATTAAATAATGAGATTCATTACTATTTGACTAAGGCCCAGTTTGGCAATAGTGTTTGAGGTAGAGGGTAGAGGTTTAGATAGAGTTTGGGTAGTGGTTGAGAAACGCTTCCCACCTCAACGTTTCACAAAGATAATCATCGGTGGGCAAACTAATTTAATTAATTTTATTTTTCTTTGGAAAAAAATAAAGAAAAATATTTCCAACGTTCATTTGTTTAACAAACTAACAGATTGAGATGCTGCAGCTCCAACTTTATCCTGATATTTTGGAGAGATCTTTATCTAAAAATTTGAAATCAAAGTTTAACTATATATAACAGACGTATTAACAATTTTTCATTGAATTGATCATTGTTTCTCTCAGGTTTCTCTTTGTTTCTTTTTAACTGATATTCTGGTTCAATTGCATTAAAAGTTGACAGGCTAAAGTCGTATCACCTAATCAAAAGTAATCCTAAAGTCCTCTAACAAATAGTAGTCAGGGAAGTAGGGTCGAATCCACAGGGAAACAGTGTTCTTTTCCTAATCGTCGATCAAATCTAGATTATAGGTAACGAATGTTTGTTTGTGATTATACTAAACTAGTCAATAACTATATCGAGAATATCAATAATAAAGAGTCTAGGGCATAGGTTCACCAATGAACAATAATCCATGATGAAACACAATAATCAATAATAAATAATGCAGTCAAACAGGTTGATTTCCTCTCTCGAGTCGAAATTAACCATAGAATGATATTAACAGGCTCTCGCAATTTATTAATACCAATTCTACCTATTGAAACTAGCCTTAATATCAAGTTTATACCTCTCGGCGCATAACCTAATATTGCAATACTATAACAATCAAATCTGGCCAAATCGGATTGAATAGAGATAATACATTCAATAGGAATCGACATACGTCATCAAAAATCAATACTTTATAACTATCCCTTCATAAATATTCATGGATCCCCTTAACCCTAGAATTAAACTACTCAATCATAATTAAAGGAAACATACTCATGATGAAACAAGTAAACATGGTGAATCAATAATCAAAGATTGAATAATAATAATAAGAGAAGAGAAGAAATACCAATGTAGAACAATCTTGCAAAATCCCAACTTCTATTGAAAATCCAATGTAAAAATGGGAAAAAGTAATACTAGGGTTCTTGAGTAATTAAAAAATGTTTAGGAAAACTAAAGCAGGAACTATAATGTAAAAACGTCCCCATTCAACCCTAAAAGGATAAGTATTTATACTAAAACCAAAACCGGCGCAACGCGCGCTTCGAAATCCCTAAAAACCGACCCGCCCGACCAACCCGGGCGAAATCCGCCCGGTCGGGCGGTTGTCAGGTCATAACCCGAAGAATATGAAATGGCGCCCCGCCCGGTCGGGCCCACAACAAAATATTTTCTTTTCTTCCAAATCTTCTCCAAATGATGAAATTTGGCTAAGTAAGGGCGCCCGGGCAGCCGGGGCGGATTCCGCCCGGCCGGGCGGTCGTCAAACTGCACAAAATCTCTATCTTCAAAACGCCATAACTTCTTCGTTATTCGTCGGAATTAGGCAAATGACCACTCGTTGGAAAGCTCTTGAAGTGTAGAATTTAATCCAATTGAAATCACTGCATTTGGATTTGTAGAACTTGAGATATAATCAAAAGAGTGGACTGGAGTCATTTTTCTTCTTCTTTCACCATTTGCTTTGCTTCAAAACTCTTCCAACTCAATGCTCGTGCTCTCAAAAGTACATCATCTCTTGTAGTGATATAAATGAGTAGGAAATGCACTAAAACATGCTAATTCCTACAATAAACAACCTGAAACTACAAACACACTACAAGGAGCACAATTGTACAAAAAAATAGCTCCAAAGAGCGCAATTAAGACCAATAATCAATGAGGGACGGGGGTAGAAACTCTATATAAAATAGACATATGGAGCTTTTTCCTCAAAATTTTATTTAATGTGTCTTCTATGCTGCATATATGTTAGAGTTTGAATTGGAGTCTTCACGCTGATCATCAAGGATACAGTCATACAACTTATTCATCTTCTCTCCAATACGAGGTACTTTGTTCTTCTTCTTAACAAAAAAAAATGGTACTTTGTTCTTTGTTCTTGAATTTTGATACTTAGCTTAGATGTTGGGCGTGTTTAACATGATTATGAGTATCAAATATAGTGTTGTATATTTTCATTATAAAACTTAAGTGACAATGTTCCATAGTATGTAACTATTATATATAGCTCTTAAGATGAATCAAGCGAAGAAATATCATGTTGTTGTTCCAATGGAGGCTCTGACTGCTTATGAAAAACAATAAACTTGTTGTCACTTAGTTTCAGCTTGTATCTCTCCTTTTCATTATATGTCGTTTTCCCCTGTACTTAGCTACCTTCTGTTTAGTTTCTTTTTTATTGTATGCGTTTTCATCTTCCAAGGATGTAATTTTCGGCCACTAGGCTTATATAATATAATCATCCTTCTTGTGTTAAAAAAATATATGAATATTAGTGTTTGGATTCTTTGTTATAAGTAGCAAGTGTGTTTATACAAGTAGAGATAATGAAAGAAAAAAAAATTAAAAATCTGAACTGGATCTTAGTAGTATTTCTGTTGTTACTTTAGCATCTAGACGATGACTCGTATTTTTTCATCTTAAGCAATGCAAATTTAGGCAGATTGTGAATTGATACGATATATATAGCTGATGGAAATCAAATTCTTTCCTATCTCCTAATATACTGTATTATCTTTTCCTAGTTTATCATGCTCTCTTTAGGAAAGGACTTGCATGTTTGTTAGCTGTGAATTATTATATACACACCTTGCTAGCTGTAATCTAGTTTTAGAAGGAAACTAATATAATATGATATACATATTGCTTGCTGTCAACAAATAAATTAATAAACACTAGAGATACCAATACATATATATGCAGTAGAGATAGTGGATTCTTCAATGGCAGTGGACATGGTTGTGGTGTGAGAGAGCTCGTCTATGATGGTGGTTTTGGAGGAGGAAAGTTTAAGGTAGATGTGGGATATGATACTCATGTTCACATTAAACTAGTTTTATTAAGTCATTAGTTATCTTCTAGTTTGTTCAGTTGTTACATTAGATATTACTCTCTAGTATTTATCACTAATTATAGCAAATTTTTACAACATATAAATATGTATGTATTTCGTGATTATGGTAGATGGCTTCATCTAGTAACAAAGAGGGAACAAAAGCGGTATTTAAGTGGAGCGAAGAAGAGACAATCATTCTATGCGACGTTTGGCTTGAATTCATTAAGGTCAATGGTAGTAGTACATTTTCAAGTGGAAGGATATTCAAATGGATGTCGAAAAAAGAATCGAGCGCGAATTCAATAATTTGCAAACCTGTGAGAACAAATATGACACAATGATAAAAGATTGGATTAAATGGAAAGCACTAAAATCATTGGAAACGGAACTAGGATGGGATCCAATTTCAGGAAAAATTGATGCTACAAACGAATGGTGGCAAAGAAAAATCAAGGTGTGTTTTTGTTACTGTTAAAACAAGTTCACTCATAAATATATGACTAGTGGGATAATATATGAATTTCAATCCTTTAATTTTCTTTTTTTTAATACTGTAGGATAATCCAAGCTTCAAAAAGTTTCGATAGAAGGGTGTCAGCTTAGATTTGGAGAAACAATGTGAAGAATTATTTGGAGATTCATATGCAATAGGGGAGAATGTCTATATACCCTCTATGGACCCTGTTGAAGATCTTACCATAGAAACTGAAAATTTGGTGGAAGGAGATAGTGAAAGTCTTGGAGCTGATACTTATTTAGGAAATTCTCAATTTACTGATGCTTTATTGAATGAAGATAATTTCTTTCAAAATTTTGTGGAACAAGCAAAATGTGATTCTACTTTAGGTAACTTGGGCAGTAATTCACAAACGAATACTAAAGGTACAACAAATGACATTCGTGCTTCAAAGAAGGACAAAAAGCAACCTACAACATCACACAATAACGTCCAAATGAAGCGGAAGAGGAGGCAATCGGCTGGTTCTTCGATGTTAGCTAAGGATATTAGTGAAATGACAGAATATGTTAAACTAATAAGTCAAAGTAGTTCAACTAATTATTCTAGCATGCATCCATCCATGTCCACAATCTCTACTGCAATAAAGATCATCACTCGCATAATAGACGATCATATTTTGGAGAAACTCAGTGATCTATGGCTTTATGCTACTAGTGTGATTGAAAATGCAACTAGAAGGGAATAGTTTTCCTAAGCATGGAGGATGATAAAAGTATGCTTATTTGGTTACAACACTTGTATAGTAATAAAGACAATTACTTTATTGTAGTATTTAGTTTTTCATTTGCTTTACTTGCAATAAATTTCAAATTTTTTTTAGTTCTCAAATTTGTGGATTTTTTGTTTCTAATTTTTTTTAATAAGGATGCAATTCATTTCATATTTTAATATTCTAAACCTCTATTAGTGATAAATAAAGTTGTAGTTTACTTTTATATTTGACAGGCTCATCATAACTATGGATATCGATGAAGAAAGGAAGCGCAAAATTATGATTGCAATTGCATATACAATGTCTTTAATCACCACATATTTTTATAAGTATATACATAAAGAACCATGCATGACTTCAACTCTAACGGGAGAGATGTGGATGAAAGAAGTGTTGAATGGTCACCCTATTCGATGTGTCAATGCATTTCAAATTGAGCCACAATTTTTTTTTAGATTATGTAAGGATTTATCGTCAAAATATGGGTTAAGATCTACACGTAACATGTCCATTTATGATAAAGTTGGCATATTTTGGTATGCTCTTGCTCAAGGTGTCTCAAATAGACTTCTTGCTGAACATTTTCAGCGTTCTGGCGAATCTATTAGTAGACGATTCATGAAGTTCTCAATTCGATTTCTAATCGAAAGGTGAAAGGTCTTACACATGATATCATAAGGCCTTATGATCCAGATTTCAAAAGCATGCCAGCTAAATTAGCTACTGATACTAGATACATGCCTTTTTTAAGGTATGTAATATTATTGTTGCTTTACTATATATAATTTAGTTTAAATATATGCTTAAAGTTGGTTTATGCTGTGTTTTTTTTATATAGGATCCTATTGGATGTATAGATGGTACCCATATAGAAGGATGCATACCTGAGGCCCTACAGATGCCATATAGAGGAAGAAAAGGAATTCCCACTTTTAATGTTTTGGCTGCCTGTGAATTTGATATGTGCTTTACATTTATATCACCAGGATGGGAAGGTTCAGCTCATGATACTCGTGTTTTCTTTCATGCAATTGAAACTCCAGAAATGAAGTTTCCTAAACCACCTGAAGGTGTGTTAATAATTTATGTGCTCTTCTATCTGTTCCCGAGATTAATATTTATGAATTATAGGTATCTTTATATAGTGCTAAACTATAATAAATTTGACAGTTTAATTTGCATTCTGATTAGGTAAGTACTATTTGGCCGATAAAGGTTATCCAGATCGAAAAGGTTATCTAGTACCATATCCGAAGTTAAGGTATCATAAATCTCAATTTCAAAATGTTCCTCCAAAAAATGATCGAGAAACCTTTAACCGTTGGCACTCATCTCTTCAAAATTGTATTGAAATATGCTTTCGAGTTCTCAAGCAGAGATAAAAGATACTTTCCAAAATGCCACAATTTAGTGTTGAGATACAAATTCAAATTACTGTTGCTACATTTTCATTGCATAACTACATTAGAATAAACTCACCGGATGATCCTCTTTTTCGAGTGTTAGAGCATTATCCTAGTTTTATACCGTCATTTGAGCTTACCGATGTTCAGCCTATCGCACAATGTGAAATTGGAGTGGGAAGTTGTACAGAAATGAAAGTAATTCGTGACCATGTAGCCAATTTTTTATGGAAAGCTAAACGACGCAGATCGATAGTTGTTGAAAACTAATTGATTTTCTAATCATATGTGTAAGCATTGATTTTTTTTAGGTGGTGTATGTCTTGAATTTAGTTATGAAGCTAGTTAATAAAAATGTTGTAATTAATCAAGTTTGTAACTAAATCTAATATATATTTCTAATACTGTATTTTTTCAATTTCAACCGCTAGTTTTGCCAAACACTTATTATTTAAACAGCTATTTTAAACACTGACAGCTAATAGCTGCTACAACAGCTACCCGCTATCACGACCGCTAATTTTGCCAAACAGGGCCTAAGACTTTAACTTTTCTAATTAATAGGCGTCGTAGTACTTATGACATTACTTATGAAGTATTTGTAAAACATAAGGGTCATACTTAGGTGAGCATTATAACCATAATCTTGACTTATAACTTTGGTTATTAATCTTAATAACTTTTAAACATAAAAGTCATTTTTAAGTGGCAACAATAATTAATCTTTTTTTATAAACCATATGTAATAACTTGTGAAAAAGGTTTTCATATTCAAATTATTCCGACGATAAGTACTTGTTAATAAATGAATATATTTTAACTAAACCAAATAATATGACAACATTACTATTTCTAACCTTTAACATGATTCTTCAACTTCAATTAATTAGTGAGATTTATTATCTTTTACAAAGTACTCATTTATGTCTCAAAAGCATGATTACAACTAAACTAGGATGATTTTCATCATTATTCTAATTACCTAAATATTATCATAATTATTTACCTAAATAGTTGTTATAAGCTCATAAACGAATAAACGTCGTTGAACAAACTTAGGAGTTCCTAATGTTCATTCAATAATTTCCATATTACAAGAATGGGTGGTTTATTAATTTAATCAATGCGTACTTAGTTTAACCCATACTACAAAATTAGCCCAATTAATTAACTAGGTGGCTTAGATTAAAACTAATTAAATCAAGTTAGTTTCCGTTAGCCCAACTGTTTACTAAGTAACTTTACTTAACACTAAACAAATCAGATTAAAGCCCAATAATTAAAATTGATTTACAAATTTTTAGGATGGCTTGATGGAAAACTAAATCTGTTTTAGGCCGAGATTCAGACTAACTAACAATGGGTAATAAATGGGCTTGTATTTGTAAACTTAAAATTCAGAAACTAGGATTTAGAGGTATGTATACCTCTCCTCAATTGAACAGGGACGTCAAACGCGAAACAGGGAGGAAATGGGATGGTGCTCCGGCGAACAGAAGGGTGCGCGACGAAGTTGGGAAGTAGCACAGGTGGTACGGCGCGGTAGTGGCCTGAGTCGGTCTTCAACGAGCTTGGCTCCGGTGAGCTATTGTCGAATGAAAAATAGGAGATAATGAAGGGGAGGAGAGGGATGAATAAGGGACCACGGGATGCAGCAACAAGCTACCGGCGAAGCTGCGGGGTACGCCAGCGAGGCTGGAGGCAGTCAGGTGGTGCGGTGGATATTATAGAAATCAGAGGTGAATTGAAGCTTTTGTTGAGCTTTTTGTTGTGGTTTTCATCTCTAATTCATGGCTTTTTATAAAGGGTGTTAAGGAGACAAATGAGAGGTGGTTTGAGTGGTGATTGGTGGTGCAACACCTTGGGGAGCAAGGGGGAGACAAATAGGAGAGATGAAGAAGATGGGCAGTGGGGTGTCGGTCGGGTGTGCCGTGTGGGATTGAAGGAGTTGAGTACATCAACTTTCTTTCTTCCTCTTTTCTTTTCCTTTATATATATATATATAATGTAACGCCCCGATCTTCGAAATAAGATAATAAGTACTTTAATACAATAATCTCATAATTTGACTCCAAATTTCAGCAGAGTTTCCTCTGTAATTCGAGCAACCCAAAAATGGGAAATAATTTAACCTGTTACAAATTTAATAATATAAAATATTCTCCATCACAAGACCCAAAATCGTCGACGCTACTGCGGAAACAACCTGAAGAGGGAATCGGGGAATCCAAACAACACAAACCCATTAAATCCGCTCAATATTACAACCCATCTAAGAAATAATAATAACAAATCTATATACATGAACCCAAATAAAATTTACATCTTAAACTCTTTGCAACACAAAGTTCCTCCATGCACTGTCGTTCTTACCTCAACATCTTAAATCCCTGAAACCTACTTTAGTATCAACTGCTCGCCATTGTATAAAGTACATGGGTCATCACAAGTTCAAACCCAATAGGGAGAGAATAAACAATCATAACACAAACACAAACAAATACACACACGTCAGCAAAAGCTGAGTGCCGACACTCCATGCTAAACATCAACAACAATTTAAAGAAACACATATATGTGTATATATAGTCTAGGAAAATATTAGTGCAACTCAAATTCTCATATATGTTTGTATCCCAAGATTCCTTTTCTTATTCCTCTTGGTTAATCTATATCCATATACAATTAGTGTAAACCCAAAGTTTTCATACTTCAAAGCCGGAATAATTACACTCATTGCTCATAACACTTAAATTTTCGATTATGTTATATTACTATGTTAAGTAAAATATCACCATGTAAACAACCAAGAGAAGAATAGAGTCATAATCGAGTCATAGATAAGTTTTACACCTCCAATCACACAACAATCAAATAATGAATCAATGTGTTCTAGATTCTACATAACTTTAAACAATTACTATATAAATTATAAGCATCTTTAGGTAATAACCACAACTCATTAAATCTATAAATCTGAGTAGATCCGGGAGACCCTGCCAATCTACTATATAAATGATAGACCCGGGAGACCCTGCTAGTCATATCAACGTAAACCCGGAAGACCCTGCCGGTTTACTAATCCAATGGCCATAAAATAACCTCTAGTGTGCACACCCCCAACTCTAGCTTTTCTATGGTGACCCGGGAGTCCCTGCCAGTCACACTAAAGTTGGGGACGATTCGAAATCTGGCCACATACGGCGAATTTCAATGAATAAAAACTTGGTGGATCCGGGATCCCCTGCCAATCCACCAATTAACAATGATAGGCCCGGGAGTCCCTGCCTGCCATATCATAGTATCTTCCCAATCCGACGAAGATAAAAGAAATAAACCACCAATTCTTCAATAGCTACTCCATATAATCTTTCACTTTACGTTATTAATATCTTTCATGAATTCAACAAGGGCAAGGTTACAATCATTCTTTCACAATGATCCATAAAAAACCATGATCTTTCTAAGAATCAATCAAATCAAATAATATTTCTCAAGGTTCCAGAATCACACGAGCTAATCCATTGATTCAATAGCACTGTAGCTTACACCATGTATTTCAATCCAAATACATTGCATACAACATCCATTTCAAGTAAAACTAGGTAATGACAAGCAAGTTCATTCCTTAAAGTTTAGTATCTACTTCAATAATGTCAAATGACCAGTATAATTCATAAATCCACCATTGTTACCATTAATCAACTCAAATGATTTCTCGTAGTAACCATCTATTGTATCCTTTATATATTATCAACTCACTCTACATAAAAGGGCATGGTATAGTTAGTAAAAGCATTTTGCACTTCATATAATACAAAGGTTATCTTAGTTTTAAGCTAATCCTCTCAATTGAACCTAAAGTGTACGTTAGTACATGAATACTCACTTAATATAGCTTCTAGTACTTAGAAAATGTTAATACTATTATATAATTTCTCGAATATACGAGTATATAAACCCAAAATCAGTAATACTTTTCTTTAATGTTCGCCCAATTAAAGGGCCTACAACTTTAATGTTTCTATAACAAATACTATTATTTATAACACTTAAGAATTAACATATTAATAATATAAATAATATAAATAATATACTTTATCCCCAAATTGTAATGAAATTAGAGAATTGAACCTTTTAAATTAGTAGATAAGTAATTATACAGTTTTGAAACTACCTTCCTTTGATTCTTTACTTACCACAAATATGAAAATTAAGAATTATAGTATGATCATCCCAAACTCATCTACCTTTCACACTAATTTCTTGAATTGATTCAATACCAATTGTAATTTTACACAGATCAATAGCATAACAATTTGGACATGCATTAATCATACTTTCATTCTCTCATTAGTATAGTTCATAATCAAAATTTATAACTCAACACGCATATATCACTGATACTATTATGAGCTACATCATTCAAGCCAATTGCATGCACAACAAAAATTAATTAGCTAATAAAATCCAATCATTCAAAGCTAATTCAACTTAAAACAATTCAATTAAACAACATAAACTGAGAAGAAGGAAGGAGATGAAGTGTGGCACCTCACGATGGCAAGAAGAAGACAGTGCGTGGCGGCGCATCCAAACTCCGACGAGCAGCCACGACAACCACAACGCAACAACGAACAAGAGGAGAGAGGAAAACAAGGCGGTGAGCTTGGCAGCTCAACAGGGCGCCGACAACAGCAGCACAACAACAGCAACGCCAACAAGAACAACACCAACAGTAGCAACAATGAAACGAAGAGAATGAAGGAGTAACGCTACTCCGACGAGCTTTGGAAAACGCCGGCGAGGAGCAGCCGAAAAGCTTGTCGGAGCATGGCAGCAAGAGGAAAAGAAGAGAGATGTATGAGGAGGAGAGAGAAAACCCAAATGAGGGTTTGGGTTTTGGGGCAAATGAAAAACACGGGAGAGAGGAAGAATGTGAGATTGAGGGTTTTATTAGTTCCAATTTTTTTTTTAATAACTCAAAAATCTCATCAAACATAAAACTATAATATCACCCATTATATTTCATACTAACCTCACCAAATATTATGACACCTAAACTGATATAGTTATTTTGTTTAGAAAAGCTAATATCATAAATACTTGTTTAATTTAATTCGCCAAAGTTCAATCAGAAATCTGAAATTGATAATATCAGCAACTCTAAATCATATTTTTAAATTACTAAAAGTATTAAATATTTTGGGGTGTTACATCACATCCCCCTTAAAAGAAAGTTCATCCTCGAACTTTAATTAAGCGAAATACCCACATTTTTTTAACATCAAAAAAATTTCATGGAAATAGGTTAATATCGGAAATATCAATGCCCCAAATTTGTTTGAACAAAACCAAGTTTTCAAACTCCTATGATTTTAGGTCTCCAGCCTCCATTCCGCAATAATCTTTTGTATCTCTACTTCAACTCGACTCGCGAAATCGAGGAGCAAAGAAGACAAAAGGGCAAACTTGTTGGCATTGGATTCCAAATATCTCATTTGAAATAAACTCACTTAAATTCTTTAAGATATTCTAACAATAAAATATTTATGAAACCAAAACTTCATTATAATAAATAAAAGTTATTCACAACATAACACAATAGGTCCCAACTATCTCATTTGAAATGCATAACTCATCTGAAATTCTTTCTAACTTATTCAAACTATAAAAATTTCACAAAACTCATACTTCAATCAAATAAGTAAAACTCATACACAATTACAGCACACAACATAATATATGACACCATTTGAGTTGTAACCATCATGGAAACATACAAGGCATTACATCACACCACCCTTAAAAGAAAGTTCGTCCATGAACTTTAAGAATGACAACAATGAATTGAGATTATACCATAAAAATAGAAATGTTTGCTAATTGGAAAACAAATCACATAACTAGATCAAATCTAATGTCAATGATCCGCGACTTCAGGCAAATGAAACTATTCCCAAGATCAAAATAAAGCAAACACCAATCTTTTATCTCATAATAACCCTAGAAATGAATAAACTATAATTCATAAAGATCCAAACCAATATTTTATTTCTAAGTCACAACCTTTAAATGCTTGGTCAATCCTTAGCTACAAATAACCCAATTATTAATGAAACTCCAATAATCTCCACCTCAAGAATAACAAAATCTTCATTATGATATTTCATACGACACTCGACTCATAATTCCAACAAACACAAATCATCTCCTTTTCTGAAGTACTCTAAATAACTACTCTCTAAATAACAATTGAACTTTAGGAAAAACAATTTCCCCACATAACGATAAAGCAAACACTTATATTTCATCTCAAAATACACCTAGATTTTAAGAAACTCTAGTTTATAATGACCAAAACCAATATTTTATCTCTATATCGCAATCTATAAAAGCATTACTCGATTCTTAACCGCTAATAACCCAAATCAGAAATGGAACTCCAAAAATCTCCCTTTCGACAATAACAAAATTCTCAATATGATATTTAACACAACTTAAATTATATCTCCAAATTTTCCAAAGTACTTTAACGATCTAATGACTATCTCCCAAATCAATAGTGAACTCATATCTTACTTCTACACTTCTGATAGCCCAAAACTAATTCGAATCAGTCCCAAGAATCTTTTACCCCCCGCTAGGTGGCTACTCAGCACACGGTCGCAAGGTTGCTCTGATACCACTTTGTAACGCCCCGATCTTCGAAATAAGATAATAAGTACCTTAATACAATAATCTCATAATTTGACTCCAAATTTCAGCAGAGTTTCCTCTGTAATTCGAGCAACCCAAAAATGGGAAATAATTTAACCTGTTACAAATTTAATAATATAAAATATTCTCCATCACTAGACCCAAAATCGTCGACGCTATTGCGGAAACAACCTCAAGAGGGAATCGGGGAATCCAAACAACACAAACCCATTAAATCCGCTCAATATTATAACCCATCTAAGAAATAATAATAACAAATCTATATACATGATCCCAAATAAAATTTACATCTTAAACTCTTTGCAACACAAAGTTCCTCCATGCACTGCCGTTCTTACCTCAACATCTTGAATCCCTTAAACCTGCTTTAGTATCAACTGCTCGCCATTGTATAAAGTACATGGGTCATCACAGGTTCAAACCCAATAGGGAGAGAACAAACAATCATAACACAAACACAAACAAATACACACACGTCAGCAAAAGCTGAGTGCCGACACTCCATGCTAAACAACAACAACAATTTAAAGAAACACATATATGTGTATATATAGTCTAGGAAAATATTAGTGCAACTCAAATTCTCATATATGTTTGTATCCCAAGATTCCTTTTCTTATTCCTCTTGGTTAATCTATATCCATATACAATTAGTATAAACCCAAAGTTTTCATACTTCAAAGCCGGAATAATTACACTCATTGCTCATAACACTTAGATTTTCGATTATGTTAAGTAAAATATCACCATGTAAACCACCAAGAGAAGAATAGAGTCATAATCGAGTCATAGATAAGTTTTACACCTCCAATCACACAACAATCAAATGATGAATCAATGTGTTCTAGATTCTACATAACTTTAAACAATTATTATATAAATTATAAGCATCTTTAGGTAATAACCACAACTCTTTAAATCTATAAATCTGAGTAGATCCGGGAGACCCTGCCTATCTACTATATAAATGATAGACCCGGGATACCCTGCCAATCTACTATATAAATGATAGACCCGGGATACCCTGCCAGTCATATCAACGTAAACCCGGGAGACCCTGCCGGTTTACTAATCCAATGGCCATAAAATAACCTCTAGTGTGCACAATCCCCAACTCTAGCTTTTCTATGGTGACCCGGGAGTCCCTGCCAGTCACACTAAAGTTGGGGACGATTCGAAATCTTGCCACATACGGCGAATATCAATGAATAAAAACTTGGTGGATCCGGGATCCCCTGCCAATCCACCAATTAACAATGATAGGCCCGGGAGTCCCTGCCTGCCATATCATAGTATCTTCCCAATCCGGCGAAGATAAAAGAAATAAACCACCAATTCTTCAATAGCTACTCCATATAATCTTTCACTTTACGTTATTAATATCTTTCATGAATTCAACAAGAGCAAGGTTACAATCATTCTTTCACAATGATCCAAAAAAAACATGATCTTTCTAAGAATCAATCAAATCAAATAATATTTCTCAAGGTTCCGGAATCACACGAGCTAATCCATTGATTCAATAGCACCGTAGCTTACACCATGTATTTCAATCCAAATACATTGCATACAACATCCATTTCAAGTAAAACTAGGTAATGACAAGCAAGTTCATTCCTTAAAGTTTAGTATCTACTTCAATAATGTCAAATGACCAGTATAATTCATAAATCCACCATTGTTACCATTAATCAACTCAAATGATTTCTCATAGTAACCATCTATTGTATCCTTTATATATTATCAACTCACTCTACATAAAAGGGCATGGTATAGTTAGTAAAAGCATTTTGCACTTCATATAATACAAAGGTTATCTTAGTTTTAAGCTAATCCTCTCAATTGAACCTAAAGTGTACGTTAGTACATGAATACTCACTTAATATAGCTTCTAGTACTTAGAAAATGTTAATACTATTATATAATTTCTCGAATATACGAGTATATAAACCCAAAATCAGTAATACTTTTCTTTAATGTTCGCCCAATTAAAGGGCCTACAACTTTAATGTTTCTATAACAAATACTATTATTTATAACACTTAAGAATTAACATATTAATAATATAAATAATATAAATAATATACTTTATCCCCAAATTGTAATGAAATTAGAGAATTGAACCTTTTAAATTAGTAGATAAGTAATTATACAGTTTTGAAACTACCTTCCTTTGATTCTTTACTTACCACAAATATGAAAATTAAGAATTATAGTATGATCATCCCAAACTCATCTACCTTTCACACTAATTTCTCGAATTGATTCAATACCAATTGTAATTTTACACAGATCAATAGCATAACAATTTGGACATGCATTAATCATACTTTCATTCTCTCATTAGTATAGTTCATAATCAAAATTTATAACTCAACATGCATATATCACTGATACTATTATGAGCTACATCATTCAAGCCAATTGCATGCACAACAAAAATTAATTAGCTAATAAAATCCAATCATTCAAATCTAATTCAACTTAAAACAATTCAATTAAACAACATAAACTGAGAAGAAGGAAGGAGATGAAGTGTGGCACCTCTTGATGGCAAGAAGAAGACGGTGCGTGGCGGCGCATCCAAACTCCGACGAGCAGCCACGACAACCACAACGTAACAACGAACAAGAGGAGAGAGGAAAACAAGGCGGTGAGCTTGGCGGCTCAACAGGGCGCCGACAACAGCAGCACAACAACAGCAAGGCCAACAAGAACAACACCAACAACTGCAACAATGAAACGAAGAGAAAGAAGGAGTAACGCTACTCCGGCGAGCTTAGGAAAACGCCGACAAGGAGCAGCCGGAAAGCTTGTCGGAGCATGGCATCAAGAGGAAAAGAAGAGAGATGTATGAGGAGGAGAGAGAAAACCCAAATGAGGGTTTGGATTTTGGGGCAAATGAAAAACACGGGAGAGAGCAAGGTTTCAATCATTCTTTCATAATTTTTTTTTTCAATAACTCAAAAATCTCATCAAACATAAAACTATAATATCACCCATTATATTTCATACTAACCTCACCAAATATTATGACACCTAAACTGAAATAGTTATTTTGTTTAGAAAAGCTAATATCATAAATACTTGTTTAATTTAATTCGCCAAAGTTCAATAAGAAATCTGAAATTGATAATATCAGCAACTCTAAATTATATTTTTAAATTACTAAAAGTATTAAATATTTTGGGGTGTTACATATAATATATATATATATTATTTTATTTCATTGTAATTTGTTAAACCCATTTTATCACTAATTATGGTAATTCATTAAGTTTTAGTTTTCTTTAACAACATAAAATTCGTAATATGATTATTTAGCGATTATTTATTGCTGAACAAAATTTTAACCCCTACTCGTAATTATCATTTTATTAAACAAGTTTAAATTTTCGGGATACTACATCCTCACCCCCTTAGAAAAAGTTTCGTCGTCGAAACTTATAAAACAGAGTCAAGTGCAGAGCACCATATATTTCATTCATAAAATTTCGGAATCACATATTCACATATACATAGCATCACATAGCATATTTCCTTGGTCGGCTAAACCTTCATTCAGTTGAAAAAACAACACATGGTTGGACTAACTTATATATTAAGATCTAAAGCATACCAATTCACATATGATTTTTTTTTTATTTCATATCAAAATCTTAATATCTGAAAAGTCAATCAAAAAGCCTCACTTTGTTGGCAAATATATTTCTTCCCATGAATAGGTCAGTTATACTTTCGTTCAACCTCCACACACACTTTAAAGATTTCTATAACTACGAAGTACATTCGTCCATTGATCAAGTAGGAGCGTAAGTTTTCGAATCATGTTCTCCAGTGGAATAGTACTATCGTATACTCTTATTCATGACCCTCATTTTATTTGATTTACTTAGGTTATCTTATAGTTGGGCTGGCAAGGTAACCGCTTCCCATAAATGATTTTGTAATACTTCTTTTCAACCTCTAACATGTAAATCAACGATATCCGGTCTAGAATAAATTTATCCATCCATCAAGTAAGGGCGTAGGTTCTCGTACTATCTCTATGATTAGTTTCTTCCTCTCTAAATCTTATCATTTACATAATCACGATACAACATTACATTCCTAATTTCCCAAGGATCACACCTAGGCGGTGCAAAGTCTAAGACTCCGCACTTCCGGCTAGGTTTCGGCTCTGATACCAACTATGTAATGCCCCGGAAATATATAACCTTAATCGGCAGCGGAAACATAACTCGATCCTATTATCTCAGATAACCTTGACATATAGCCCTTTTCCCCAAAAAACCCCCACATTGTCACCCCAATCGCAGATAACCCTAAATTTGTAATTTGTCATTAAACATGATGGAATTACAAACGGCGTTAACTTGGTTTGACTTTGGATGTGTTTTGGCGTCATTTAAGAAGGTGATTGATGGCATTAAATGTGAAGAAACTGGTTTGGCGCCTTATTAGTGGTCTGTTGCCAGCAATAAAACCCTTGAATTGTGCATCAAAACTAATGAACATCCTTTTGAATAGCCATCAACCACCTTCTTAAATGGCGCCAAACCCATCGAAAGTCAAACCACATGTAATTCCGTCATGTTTAATGACAAATTACAAATTTAGGGTTATCCGCGATAGGGGTGACAATGTGGGGGTTATTTGGGAAAAAGGGCTATATGTCAGGGTTATCTGAGATAATATCCCATAAAATAATAGCCTAAAATGGTAATTTATCTATACAATTGTTCATCATAAAATAATACTTGTTCATCCATCATACAAAATATTCTAAACCTCATAGAATCATACATAGCCTCCTCAACATATCTCATTATAATAGTCATACTGCAACTGTTCTTCCGTACCTAAAACATAAAACAAAACGTCATGAGCCGAGGCTCAGTAACATACTACTCTAACATCGTAAAATCATTTCACATCATTTTATTAGCAAACAGGGAGGAGAGAAATAGTAAAACCATTTCGTAAACATAACAATCAAATCATAAAACATTATCATCATTCTTTATCGTGTTCATCATCATATATCTTTTACTTTGGTAACTTGGCTAGTACAGCAGAACGGACGTCTCCCCAAAAACATACAGAAAGGCGGCCACAACATAGGTGACACTTTCGGTGCCCACATTTTTAACAGATGGGGGTCACAACATAGGTGACACTTGTGGTGCCCACAGAAAGGCGGCCACAACAAAGGTAACACTTGCGGTGCCCACGGGATACTGCCAATAACCATCTTTCACTTAACTTAATCATGTTTTGTTCTTTTACATATCATAATTACATTACATCATCGTAATCGTAATCATAAAACGTAATCTTGATCATAACGTAACCATAATTACATTACATCATCGTAATCATAATCATGAAACGTAATTCTAATCATTAAACGTAATCATGATCGTATTTTCGTAACATCAAAGTCATCATACTTCATAGCATCAAATCATTTAATAAACATCATTTACATAGACAAACATTTCATATCCCGCACACTATAAATAACATAGCATAAACATCGTATAAAGCATTATAAACCATAGTTGGAAGGGGGAGGCTTGTAATATTCCTTCCTTTAATCTAATTAAGAATTGAATAACGAGATTCAAAACTATTTGACTAGGACTAGAAACTTTTCTAAAATAATTATTAGGCATCATAGTACTTATGACATTACTTATGGAGTATTTGTAAAACATAAGGGTCATACTTAGGTGAGCATTATAACCATAATCTTGACTTAAAACTTAGGTTATTAATCTTAATGTCTTTTAAAATTAAATGTCGTATTTAGGTGGCAACATTAATTAATCTTTTTTTATAAGCCATATGTAATAACTTGTGAATAAGGTTTTCATATTCAAATTATTCCAACTATAAGTACTTGTTAATAAATGAATATATTTTAACTAAACCAAATAATATGACAACATTACTATTTCTAACCCTTAACATGATTCTTCAACTTCAATTAATTAGTGAGATTTATTATCGTTTACAAAGTACTCGTTTATGTTTCAAAAGCATGATTACAACTAAACTAGGATGATTTTCATCATTATTCTAATTATTCAAATATTATCATAATTATTACCTAAATAGTTATTATAAGCTCATAAACGACTATTACGTCGTTGAACAAACTTAGGAGTTCCTAATGTTCATTCATAATTCCATATTACAAGAATGAGTGGTTTATTAGTTTAAGCAAAGCATACTTAGTTTAACCCATACTACAAAATTAGCCCAACTAATTAACTTGGTGGCTTAGAGTGAAACTAATTAAATCAAGTTAGTTTCCGTTAGCCCAACTGTTTACTAAGTAACTTTACTTAACACTAAACAAATCAGATTAAGGCCCAATAATTAAAATTGATTAACAAATTTTACTAGGATGGCTTGATGGCAAAACTAAATCAGTTTTAGGCCGAGATTCAAACTAACTAACAATAGGTAATAAATGGGCTTGTATTTATAAACTTAAAATTCGGAAACTAGGATTGAGAGGTATGTATACGTACCTCTGCTCAATTGAGCAGGGACGTCAAACGCAAAACAGGGTGGAAATGAGATGGTGCTCCAGCGAACAGCAGGGTGCGCGGTGAAGTTGGGAAGCAGCACAGGTGGCAAGCGCGGTGGTGGCCTGAGTCGGTCTTCGACGAGCTTAGCTTCGGCGAGCTGTTGTCGAAAGAAACATATAAGATAACGAAGGGGAGGAGAGGGAGGAATAAGGGGCGACGGAATGCAGCAACAAGCTACCGGCGAGGCTGCGGGGTACGCCAACGAGGCTGGTGCGGCGGATATTATAGATATGAGAGGTGAAGTGAAATTTTTTGTTGTGGTTTTCATCTCTAATTCATGGCTTTTTATAGAGGGTGTTAAGGGGACAAATGAGAGGTGGTTTGAGTGGTGATTGGTGGTTCAACACCTTGGGAAGCAAGGGGGAGAGAAAGAGGAGAGAAGGAAGAAGATGGGCAATGGGGTGTCGGGTGTGCCGTGTGGGATTGAAGGAGCTGAATACATCAGCTTTCTTTCTTCCTCTTTTCTTTTCCTTTATATATACATATCATATATCAACTGATTAGTAGCTCTAAAATGATAAATTTGGTCTACTAGCAAGTGTTTCCCCCCTGGGTTTTGATAAACAAAGTTTTGTCAAATGTTCCCCTCATGTATTTATTCTCCATAAAAAACATTGACAATCTCTCATACCAAGCTCTTGGTGCTTGTTTGAGACCGTACAAAACTTTATCAAGTTTGAATACATAGTGGGGGAACAGTTGATCAGCGAAACCAGGTGGTTGTTCTACATATACCCCCTCTTTCAAATAGCCATTCAAGAATGTTGTCTTCACGTGCATCTAAAACAATTTCATATTCATGTAGCAGCAAATGCAATAAGAATTGTAATACCTCTAACCTAGCAACAGGTGCAAAGGTCTCATCATAATCGTTGCCTTCTTGTTGATTGTAGCCTTACACCATAAGCCTTGCTTTATTTAGTACTATTGTACCAAGATCATCCAACTTGTTTCTGAACACCCATCTAGTGCCAATGACTGACCTATCACTTGGTCTTGGATCAAGATGTAATACCTGGTTCCTTTCAGATGATTATATCCATCTTGCATAGCCAACACCCAATCTAGATCATTCAAGGCCATCTTATAATCAGTTGGTTTTATGCTGGACAAGAAAGAAAAGAAAACACAAAAGTTTTCCTAAACAACTCTTCTTGTTTGAATTCCCTTATTGATATCACTAATGAATTGATCTGAGGGAAGAGAAGATTGATATGTAAAACTCTTGGAAAATGGACCATCTTGTCTTCTTGAATTAGCATGACTAGGACCAGTTAGCATTCCAACATCATCTAAATGGAATCTCTCAGATGTGCTAGGATGCAACGTGGATCCTTGCTCATTTCTTACCCGTTCCTCATTAGGATTACCACCACCTTGTGTAGTGGTTCCCTCTTAGTTGTTTACCTGTTGTTCTCCATGGGAACCATTAACATCTGGTTCCCCCTCAAACAAATCCCTCATTATTCTCTTCTCGTTCTGGATCAGGTCCTTCACCATCAGCATTTGGTGGATCAGTAGGTAGACCTGTCTCCTCTTTTGGATCCTAATTTGAACCAGCTGGTTGTTGCCTAGTGAACTCAAGCATTCCAATAATATCTCCTTGCTCAACCTATGCAATCTCAGAAGACATATTAAACTCATTAAAAATCACATGAACACTTTCATTAACATACATGGTCCTCTTATTGAACACCTTGCATGCTTTACGAACACTTTGTATGCTTTACTATGAGGAGAGTATCCAAGAAAGAATTATTGTCTCATCACTTCTAGGGTCGAACTTATCAAGATGTTTCCTCCCATTATTATGCACAAAACACTTGCATCCAAAGATACGAAAGTGTCTAATATTGGGCTTTCTACCCTTTAGGAGTTTGATAGGTCGTTTCACTACCAAAAATAATTCCTAAATCACCTAACTAGTATAGTCAGGCAAGTAGGGTCGAACCACTGAGGAAGGACAGTTAAAATCACAATTTGAACCAAGTTCACTAGTACTAACAATCAAAAGTTGGAGTTTTTGGTTAACTAATTGGAACGCAAACGAAAGAAGTGAATAAAATTCGATAATTAAAAACCTAGGGCTAATAGGATTCACTATGCATCGATCATGATTCAAGAACAATAATTGGGATAGGAATGAATTTAGGCAAAGGAAGATGTTGCTCTCGCAATCAAATTCCACAATAAAACAATAAAACAAGCTATCGTGATTATGGCTTAATTGTTCAAAGATAGAAATCCATCACTCAAACTCGCAGCTCTCGCTTATAGAATTGAGCGAATAATACTTGCAAATTGGCCAAACATGCAATCAATCCAAAACCCATCAATTGAATTGCCAAAACAAACCGATTTAAATCCTAAAAACTAACAAGAATCATGACCTTTGCATAGTTTCACCAAGCCCTAGAAGAAAGTCTACTCACTATTCATAATTGAATTAACAAGAACAATAACAATAAAAACCCTAGAATTCATGATTGAAAACTAAAAGAAACAAAGAATTAACAATAATAAACTATATTGGAAAGCAAAACAATAATTAAAATTGATAAAGAACAATGGAAGAAAATACCTCAAAACTTGGATTAATGGAGAAAATTAGGGTTCAAGGTTGAAGAAGAAGAAGAGAATGGAAAAACGTAATGCTGGCCTCCTTTCTGTTTTCTTCTTTTCTTCCTCCAGCTTAATCTAAAAACATAACATTCTAGTCTATCTCCTTTCTAACTTAAAGAAAAAATAAAATAAAAAGTAGTACAAAACTAGGAGAGTAGTGGAAAGGACATGTGGCGCACGGCCCAGCTGAGGTCCGACCAGCGGACGCTGGTCGCCCAGCGGACGAAGCAGTGGCGGCTGCTGCGAAAGAGAAAAACCAGCGTGCGCTGGTTTTGATCCTGGACCACTGGCTCAACTTCGGAAGCTTGTATCTCATGTTCTAGGCATCGTCTTGGGGCGTGTGACCCACCGTTGCGAAGCTCTTCGAGTCTAGTTTCCAATGCATTTTAAATCGCATTAATCCGATAAGTACAGCTCGAGATATGACCAAAATAGTGCAGGGTGGTCAAACTGATCTTTCGCAAACAATGTTATTTCTTCAATTCTAGCTCTATTAACCCCAATAAGCTATGCCATTACCCTTATGAATGTCAAATAAGCTTCATATGATGTAAATCTTTGTATAGAACATCCATGATCACCAACTCTCCTTGTACAATCATCCACTTCGTGTCATCTTGCTCCGAAAGCTTCCAAATAGCTATAAAACTACCTGAAAAGTTAAGAAACACAAACGAAGCGTAATAGAGCACAAAAATGGATAATTTATGCAGTTAATGCCTAAAATGCAACTATATGGACTAATATGCAACTAATATGCGACTAAAATATGCCTAAAAACTCTATACAATTGTGTTTCATTAGAGTTCATATGGGGTCTTATTCGATTTAGGTCTAATGAGAGCATGATTCAAGATATAGCATGCACTCGTTATAGACCTTCTCCCCAAAAAGCTCTTAGGGAGACCACTTTCAATAAGCATCGTCCTCGCCATCTCCTCTAGAGTCCTATTCTTTCTTTCCAAAACACCATTTTGTTGAGGTAGTCTAGGGGCAGAGAAGTTGTGACTCACTCCATGCTCTCTACAAAAATCAATGAAACTTGAATTATCAAACTCAGAGCCATGGTCAGATCTTACTGCAACCAGCTGATGATTTAGATGGTTTTGTACCTGTTTCACTAATGCAACAAACTCGTTAAATGTTTCATCTTTTGAGTGTAAAAAGATGACCCATGTAAAACTTGAAAAATCATCAATCATAACACAAACAAACCTGTGACTAATTCAACTTTGTACACGCATGGGACCACATAAATCAACATGTACAAGTTCGAAAGGTCTACTGGTACTCATAACACTTTTTGGCTTAAAGGAGGATTTTGCATGTTTTCCTTTGGCACATTCTGAACAAATTTTATCAAGCTCGTACTTAATATTTGGAAGACCAATTACTAAGTCACGAGTTTTTAGTTTATTCAAAAGTGTCAAGCTAGCATGTCCAAACCTCTTATGCATTGATTTGACTCGGAAACAAAGACTCAAACAGATGGACTTGTTGTAATACCCCGAACCTTAATCTCGTTTAATTAGATACTAATTATGTTTATTAGTTTAATTGCGTCCTAAATTTTTCCAAAATGACCATGGTTAAAACTATTTTCTAAAATAAATATATTTACTTTAGTTATTACGAAAGTGATATTTATTACGATAAATTTTTTTATTTATAATATAGTTTATGGAGTTAATATTTTGATAAGAAAATCCTATATATTTTCCTATATGATATTTGAGTAAATGATTTTTAGCCAAAGTCCACTATTGATGTTTGAAGCCCAAACTTAGCAAAACCCAAACATTTGATGAAGGGTCAAAGTTTGACATTTTTTTTTAATTAAAACCCGCGAAACTCTCTCGGCGCATGATTAGCATTCCCTGCTAATGTGCACCTGTCGCCATGGCAGGAGCTTCGAAGGGGAAATCAAAGAAGGTAATTGACAGTAAGCAACAAGATGATAAACCACGTGGACCTTCCTCTACTCCTCAGGGAGCGAAGGTCAAATCAATGGCGGAATTACATGGGATTCAGACCCTTACTCTGGGTTCCATGAATCAGGGTATTATTTTGACACTGGAAGATTCACTGAAAGCATTGCAGAATCAAACTTCTCACAGTCAGATGGATGAACAGCTGACCATAATGAAAAAAAACCCAGAGGCGAGTTTCGGGAGAGGAGGCTCCAGGTAACTCTCAATCTAGGAATTTGATATCTGAATTTGAGAATGTTAGGGTTGAACAAAATCGGAGTACTGAAATTGAATTGAATAAATCTTATCCTAAAATTGATGTTGATGATATACAAGAAGAAATCAATTTTTGGGAATCCTCGGTTATTTGTTATGTGATTGGATCAAACCCACCTTTCCATGTGATGGATGGATTTGTAAGAAGAATTTGGGGGAATATGGGTATTGATAAAGGTGCATCTGTGGGAAGGGGGATTTTCATGGTGAGATTGCAAACAATTGAGCAAAGAGACCTTATTCTGGCTAAGGGATTTCAGTTTTTTGACAATAAACCCTTTATTGTTAAAGTATGAAACCCATATATGAATATGCAGAAGGAAGAAATTAAAACTGTTCCAATTTGGCTGAAATTTCCATCTTTGGATTTTAAGTACTGGGGAGAAAGAAGTATGTTCAAAATAGCTGGTATAATTGGGAAACCAATTAAACTAGACCAGGCCACAATCAAGAAAGATAGGTTGCAATATGCCAGGATCTTGGTTGAAGTGGAAATGGACCAGCAATTTCCAGAGGTTATCAGATTTGAAAATGAAAAAGGGGTTATTCTGAAACAGGTTGTAGTGTATGAATGGAAGCCCATAATTTGGACATGATAGTAGCCTATGCAAAAAGAATCAAAGAAGAGAAATGAATGGGGAAATAAGGAAGAACTGGGTTGTTAAGAAACCAGTAGTAGATGGGGATGGCTTTCAGCCAGTTCAAAGAAGGCAGAAAGGATCCTCACCTCAGAAAATTACAGCAGTAGTGGAGATAGAAAATTCTTTTGTTGCATTGAGTGTGGAGGAGAAAGAAGTTGAGCACCCAGGGGTAGACTTGGTTGCTGAAGAGGGTAGTATGGAGGGGGAGCCTCCAGACACCCATGGATAATATTCTTACTTGGAATACTAGGGGATTAAACAGCAAGAAGAAACAAATTGAGGTAAGGAATTTCATCCTTGCTCACAAAATAAGGTTGTTTGGTCTCCTAGAAACAAAAGTCAAATCATCAAAGCTTGGTGATTTGTACTTGACTATGTGCCCGGGGTGGTGTATTACCTCAAATAATGCTTGGCATGGAAAGGGAAGGATAATTGTTGGATGGCATCCCTCTGCATTTCAGGTTGACATTTTGAAATGTACAAGTCAACTTATCCACTGTGAAGTGACTACAACTAATGGTGGGAGTAAATTTTTGTGCACTTTCATATATGGTTTCAATGATAGAGCTGAGAGGATGCAATTGTGGTCAGATCTTCAGGAGGTTGCTAGAAGTACTTCATGGCTCTTAATGGGGGATTTTAACTCCATTTTGAATCCTGATGAGAGAATTGGTCAACCTGTTAGACCAAGAGAAATACAGGATATGAGAGAATGTATGGCAGCTTGTCAGGTTACAGATATAAAGTCCTCAGGTAATTTCTTTACTTGGACAAATAAACAAGGGGCTGATAGCAGAGTTTTTTGCAAGTTAGATAGGGTCATGAGTAATGAAGCTTGGCAACAACAATGGACTGAAGCTGAGGCCACTTTCCTCCCTGAAGGTGAGTTTGATCATTGTCCAATGTTGATTAAAGTGTATCCTGAGACTCAGAAGAAAAAGCCCTTTCGTTTCTTTAATATGTGGAGTTCTTCCCCGCATTTTTTAGAGACAGTTCAGAAGATTTAATTTGGAGTAAGAAAATCACAGGATGCAAAATGTACAGAGTGGTTACTCGACTCAAGCAACTTAAATTTGATTTGAAGAAATTGAATGGGGATGAGTATGGTGATGTGTATGTTCAAGACTCTAGTACTTTTCAGAATATGATGGAGGCCCAATTGCAATTGAAGAATGACCCTTGTAATGGGGAGCTTGCTGACAAAGAAAAGTTAGCTAGAGAGGAGTATGGCAGAGCTCACAAAAACTATGTGGAGTTCCTGAGCTAGAAAGCAAAAGTGAGATGGGTGAATGAAGGGGATGACAACACCAAAAATTTTCACCGAGTATTAAGCGAGAAGATTACGAACAGAATTAATACAATCAAAGATGAACATGGCCACCTGGACTTCGATGCTTCTGAGGTTCTTTGGGGCTTTTGTGTACTTCTATCGAGAATCTTCTTGGTACAAGTAATGGTTGCAGGTCTGTGGAGGAGTGTATTATAGCCAAGGGGAAGATTTTGAGTGAGGAGCAGCAGAATCTTCTTAAATGGGATTTTACAGTTGAAGATGTAAAGCAGACTGTGTTTTCAATCCCTGATGATAAGTCTCCTAGGTTGGATGGTTATACAAGCAACTTCTTCAAGCAAGCCTGGGGGGTGGTAGGTCCTGATATTTCAGAGGCTATCTTAGAATTCTTTGCTACTGGGAAGCTGTTGGGAGAAATTAATTCTACTTCTATTACCTTAGTCCCTAAGGTTAAATGTCCAGCTAGTGTGGGTGACTTTCGTCCCATCGCCTGTTGCTCTGTAATATATAAAGCCATTACTAAGCTAATTTGCTCCAAATTAGCTATAATCCTACCTGAGATAGTGTCAGATAATCAAGGAGCTTTCACTACTGGTAGAAGCATCATAAACAATGTGTTGATTTGTCAGGATTTGGTGAAACTTTTTTCAAATTCCCATAGGCAGGCTTCTGGTTTTATGATGAAAATTGACTTGAGGAAGGCCTACGACTCTGTGGAATGGAAATTTGTTGAAGAAATTTTGGTTGCTCTGAAGTTTCCTGATGAAGTGGTTAAATGTATTATGGCCTGCATTACATCACCTAGATTTACTCTGCTTATTAATGGGAATACATAAGGGTATTTTCCTGCAAAAAAAGGCCTGAGACAGGGGGACCCCATGTCCCCTCTCCTCTTTGTTCTAAGCATGGATTACCTAACTCGAATTATGGCTTACATTGGTGATTTGCTTGATTTTAAATATTACTCCAGGTGTGCTTCTTTGAAATTGAATCATCTGTGTTTTGCTGATGACCTCATCCTCTTCTGTAAGGGAGAGGTTCCTTCTGCATACTTATTACTTCAAGGGCTCCAGTTGTTTTCTGAAACCTCTGGTCTCCAGGCTAATAAGCATAAGTCTGCCTTATATAGCACAGGTGTTCAAGAAGGTGAAGTTCAGAGGCTGCAAGATATGTCTGGCTTTGTTCATGAGACTCTCCCTTTTAAGTATCTAGGGGTCCCTATCTGTGCAGGGAAGATTAAAGCTACTGATTGTGAACTTCTTATGGATAAGATGGTAGCAAGAATCAAGGTTTAGAGTACTCAGAATTTATCTTATGCAGGGAGAATTCAGTTAATCAATAGTGTTCTTATGAGTGTTCATAGTTACTGGGCACAGATATTTATCTTTCCTAAACAATTGATTAACAGAATCAATGATATATGTAGAAACTTTCTCTGGAAAGGTTCAGCTGTTGCTTCTTCTCCTGGGTATATCAAGTGGGATAAAGTGTGTTCTCCCAAGGATCAAGGGGGTTTAGGGATAAGAAACGTTGAAATCTGGAATAGGGTGGCAGTGGGGAAGATCATTTGGAATATACGTTCACATAAAGAGGATTTGTGGGTCAAGTGGATACACACAGTGTATATTAAAGACACAAATTGGTCGGCTTATCATCCACCTTCCTCTCGCTAGTCGGGTGGTAAAATATTTGTGTAAAGTGAGAGACTTATTAACACCTTTACAGATGCATACTTGGAGTATGGATAAGAAATATTCCATCAGCAAAGCATATAAGCTGCTCACTACAGATGAGTCTGCACAGGTCAATTGATGTGTAGGGGTTTGGAATAGGGCTTCTTTGCCAAAGCATAGATTTATCTTATGGCTTGGGGTCCAAGAAAGATTACAAACCAAATGCAAACTATTCCTCTATGGCACGGTGAGAGATAAATTGTGTCTTATTTGTGGGATTGCAGATGAAAATCATTCCCATTTATTTTTCCAGTGCAGATTTAGCCATATGGTGATTTCAAGACTGTTCCAGTGGATTGGCATTACATACAGAGGACAGAATTTGGTGCAGATGCTTATTTGGATTAAAAGATCTTACAGAGGCACAATGACACGAAGGAAGATAATATACTGCATGATTGCTATGATTGTATATAAAATTTGGGAGGCAAGGAACTTGGCTTTTTGGAAAGAACAAGTTCCTAGTATTGAACATGTTGTGCATAGTATTCAATGTATAGTGCGACTTAGATTTGATTTTTGTCTAAAGAGAAAATGTAGTAGGAAAGATAAGGAATGGTTTGGTAGCTTGTACTTGTCATAGGCTGGGTTGTTTTTTGGTCTTTGGACCAGGTGGGTTTTTGGAGCTGTTTTGTTGAGGCTCTGATGTGTGTTAGGATGTAAATGAGGTTTTGAGTTTTATACAATACGCTGATTTACCAAAAAAAAAAAAATTTTGACATTTTGTTTTAGTTCACCAAAAGAAAATAAGAAAAAGAAAAGAAGGAAAGAAAAGGATGAAATAGTCAAGCCAAAAATGTTGACTTTCCCACCCTTCCTCTTCCTTCTTTTTCCTTCTTCTACTTTCTAGTTTCTTCCTCCTCATACATGGCAACATTCATCAAATAGCCATTGTTAGCCACCTTCAAACATCACCCTTAACACTCTCTACCTCATTCTATCCGCCCCAAACTGGCCGGAAATTGCCACCCAAGAGACCCACTGCTTCCACACTCTTTTTCTCTCCCCTGTTTTCCTGCTGACCATCGACGAAACCACCGTAGCACCACCACCCTGCTCGACCACCATCATGACACCCAACCACCCCTCACTCGCACCTCCCCTCTCTTCTCTCCCATGCTTCTCCTCTCCTTGCTAAGCTCCGTGCAGGTGCTGCTTCACCACTTCCGCGAGCCGCCGTGCCGGAGCCGAAGGCCGACGAACGACGCCATGCCGGCTGCCGCTCACCGGAGTTCGAGCCCCCTTTTGTCCCATTGTCCAATGCTGCTCTTTGAGCAGAGGTATGAAGTTCATTCCCTTTAATTTGTTACTGATATTAGTTTTGAAATCAAGCCTATTATTAATTAGTTTTATTATTGGGCCTAAAACTGATTTACCTAAATTAAACCATCTAGTTTAATTTGTTACTTCAAATTGTTGGGCTAATAAGTTTTAGTTATACTTATTATTATTGTTGGGTTAATGGCTAAACTGATTATATTGCAAACTTAAAAGATTAGAAAGACCAAAATATTATCAATACTTAGCTTATAATGAGGTTTCACACAAATGACTTCAAGTTAAAAACTAATTACCAAATAACTTTTGAGGTAGAATCATAGTTTTCCAAGTTTAACTATTGCTTTATAAGTAAAAGACATTTAATTGAACTCCTAAAGCCTATAGAAATTAGGGGCGATTAAGCAAGAAATATTTATTAGTGTGTAGTTTCTAATTATGGGTTTTATTATTATTGGAGTTATGAGTTTATGGAGATTATGTACGTCGGTTCTTGGAGGCTAAGTTATGATGATACTTAAGGAGTAAAGGAAAGGAAAGGAATAGCATATAAGGTAACGTTTATGTTCAGCAATTGTGTCTGCTCATATACGTTATGTGTAACCTTTATGTTTAGCAATTACGCGTGTCCATATATAATATATGTGCCCGAATGTGTGATTATGATTATGTGATGCTAATTATGTGGTATGACTATGTTATGTAATTTTATGCTATTAAGTATGATGTATATATATGATATCATGAATATATGTGAATCTCATAGCTAAATTATATATGATAAGGTATGAAGTTAAATGAGTTACGAATTATGGTTATCTGATAAGTTATGATAATAAAAGTGGATGGTTCTGCTGGCTTGGAATTATGAATTGAAATGGTAAATGGGTGAGTTACAGGTGGAGGAATTCTATTTACGATATACGAAATAATGGACCAAAATGGTCTAATGTTAATGTTTACGAATTACGAAAGTTATGCTCTGTCCAAAACCTGTACTTGTCAATGAACTAAGCTCACATTAATGGTCCTTGCCAGCAGACTATTCAATGATAATGATAATGTTCTCTGTTAATAATTACTAAAGTGTTATAATGTATGCTTGTGTGTGGAAAACGTTTACGAACTAAAACCGATTTTACAGGCTGAAGTAAAGTTACTGAGTTCCACTCATTTTAGGTTATTATTATGTGTTTTCCCTTTTCTATATTTTTATGAAATCATTCAGGTATTATGAAGATAGCGCAGGATCAGTTATGTCAAGGATGCACCGGAAAGATTAAGTGACTCTGTAAATATATTTGGGATATTTAGGATATTCTGTATCAAGGGTAATCAATATTTTTACTTTAAGTTGAGCATTTGTATGTTTAAAATACCATTTTAAGCTATTATTTTATTTGTGGGCTATAACCCACATGCTTAAGTTATGTTTCCGCTGTCAATTAAGGTTATGTATTTTTCGGGGCGTTACACTTATTCTCCGAAATCTTATCCAGTAAAGTGATGCTTAAAAGATTATGTTGCAAGCCATCAACGTAATACACATCATCAATAGCTTCTGAAAGTGACTTACCAACTTTACCTATACCAACAATAGAACCTTTACTATTGTCTACAAAGGTAACACTTCCACCATCATAGGTGCTGAGTGAGAGAAATTGCCTCTTATCCCCGGACAATGTGTCTTGAGTAACCACTGTCCAAATACCAAAAGTACTACCTCTCACTTTAGCCTGCAAGAAACAATTAAACATTAGATTAAGGAACCTAAATTTTCTTGGGTCCTTTTCCACAAACAGTTGACTCTAGCTGGTCCGTCCTCACCCAAACCTGCTTAACATGTTTGTTGTTTCTTTCCACACTCTTCTTCCTAGCTGGACAATTAAAGATCTTATGTCCATTCATACCACAACGATAACATACATGCATGTCCTTTGCAAGAACATATTTACCTCTTTTGAATTCCTCAATCCAAGTGGTTCTTCTGGGGTGCCAGTTGGTCCTGGTTCTTGTTCAGGAATAACCAAGACCCACTGTACCACTGATACCCTCCATAGAGGTAAGATGGTTCAGGGGTATTCCTTGCGAGATAAAGAGCTTGTCAACATGCCTTTGACTATTTTGGAGCTCTTTGTCCTTAGTTTCAATAACTTTTATTAGAGAAGCATTTTTCTCATTCATAGCTTTGAAATCCGTTTTGATTTTCTCAAGATCAAACTCAAGTTTTGAAATCATGGAGTCATTTGTCACGTTGACAACCACTTTCTGGTTTCCTTTATTCAATTGATTGAGTGTGACAAACTCTCTATGTAATTCTTCCGCATCATCAACCAAAAGGTTAAAAGCGTGCAGTTTATTAGACTTGCTTAGAGTGTTTGCCTTACTCTTAATAGCAACAAAATTTGGGGGATCATTAGAATGAAACAAATCATGCGTAGGCGGAACAATTAAATTTTCTTCACTATCACTAGGAGTATCCTCATCCTTTTCTAGCAAAGAGAACCCAACTGTTTCTAACTCGACTTTGCACTTGTCAAGTGCAACTTCAAGCTCAACCACTTGATCCTTTAACTCAGAGGACCAAAATTGGTGCTCTCCAAGTTGCTCTCTAAGAATCTCTTCAAGGAGAAAGAAAATGGAGAGCCAACTCTACCCCAACATTGGTGCTCTCCAGTTGCTCTACGTTCACTTTGGAGAAATGCTCTCCCCCAAGAGCATTGAGAGAGCATGCTCTTGGCATAATATGATGACACATGTCATTGATAATTATGTATTTTCCTTTTTTTTTGCTTTTTGATTTTTGGAAAAAATAAATTAAAACAATTTAAAACATAACTTGCATACTGCATGGCTTTGTTGCATTGCATGATTTTTGGAGTATTTACATTGCATTGCATGGTTTTGTGGACCAAAGCAGAGATAACGGCTAATTGTAAACAACTCTATTTTGTTTATCCCAACAAATACATTATTGTAACAACCTCAACATTTGGGGAGATATTTCTATTTAAAACCAATTTGATTTCCTACCAGTCTCACTCATCATTTTAGTTTAAAAGATATAGTTCTTTTTTTTTCTATAAAGATATGATATAGCTCATTTTTTTCCCACAAAGATAAGATATAGCTCATTTTCATCAAATTTTAGCCAAAAATAATATGAATCCAACTAAAATTAATCTCATAAATAATCAATCAACCCGGATCAATCCACAAAATAAAAGTAAAAGCGAAGCGAAAACCCGATTCAAATCCAAATGAGACATTTCCTCATGCTCAGCGGTTTGGTTGGATGAGTACTAGTTATCGACCTCATTTTTAACCTACTTTTAAAAAACCACCATGGGCGAACTCCAATTGTTACCCCCATCAAATTGTAGGTTCTTCCACTTTTAATTTTCCCATGTCTCAACATTTTGATACTTATCAGAGCTTGGGAGAACTTTCTTCCCCATAAGTTGATCTGAGTACTTACAATGATGTAACTACCAATGAGGGGCAACGAGATGACCAGGGGGAAGGAGATGACCCGGAGGAAGGAGATATTGAAGGAAATAATGCAGATGTGAGGAACTTGTCGGGGCCTCCACAAACGTCATATGTAGGAAAGGAATATGCAAAAGTGTCTTGGACAATTGAAGAAGATACGACCTTGATTCTTTGCTTGGCTTCGTTTTGGAAAGAATAAGAAGAAGGGGACAAACCAATCGGCGGGACAATTTTGGGGTAAAATTGTAGAATATGTTAATAAGCATGTTCCATCTGATCCCCCAAGGACATTAAGCATATGCAGATGTCGTTGGGGAGAGATTTTCAAGACAGTTGGTAAGTATAGTGCATCATACTCACATCCTAAAGCACATGCACCAAGTGGAACGGGTCCTTCTGATATTGTGGTAAATGCAGTAGCATTGTATAAAGATAGTGAAAATAAGGATTTTGATATGGGTTATGCATGGGAACTTTTGAGGGAAGAACAAAAATTTAAGGAGTACCTCTCAAAGACTGATCTCACAAACTATGTTCCCCAAAATGTTGGCAAGCCAAGTAATGTGCATAAGTCGAAGAGATCAAATCTTAATGGAGGTGGGCCAATAACTTCTTCTAGCAATTTAGAGACACCAACTAGTGATGATCATAATCCTGAAGCTCTAGAATTTCCTAAAGGACTTGATGATACTACAAACGCTAAAGCAAAAAGAAAAAGTGGTGTACAATAAATGAAAAGTATTGATAGCCTAGAAGATCATATTCGGAATTCATTACAAGTATTTGAAAATACTAACAAACCGGTTGCTGAGATGAAAGATATCAGAATTCGAGAAATGAAAGTACAAAAAGATATTGAGGAATAAAGATTGGCCTTTGAAAAGGAAAAGGAACAGAGGAAAAAAGAAAAGATGCTTCAAAAAGAAAAGGATCACAAGTTTGCTCTTTTAGATAAATTGTTGAGCAAATCATCACTAACACTTACAGAAGAAGAGCTCAAAGCTAAATTATATGAACAATTATTTGGTTGTTAAATAGTTTTGTTTAGTAAATTTATTTCATTATTGTTTCAGTAAGTTAAAATAAGATAGTTATCATCTTGTACTTCTTTTCTTTTTTATCAAGTTATATGAACTCTTTAGTAATGCTTATTTGTTATACAGCTAATGATGACTATCAAAAAGATAATTATATTGACTTGACCATATAATTCTCCACCATATACTTGCATGAGATTAGCTTTGGTTTGTTATACTTGAACTTGCGACTTTGTCTCGAGTAATTTGCAAATATTATGCAAAAGTTAGTTAGCTATCAACGTTCAGTTTTTTATATTACAAATATTTTCTTCCATTTTGTTATACTAGACCTTCTATAAAACAATGGTTAACTCTGGAAGTTCGAACTCTAGTGCAAATGACCGCTTTGACTCAAGTGATGTACACAATCCACATGATACCACCATTCTCTCCTTTTCCAATTCATAAATTAAACCTCAGCTTAATTCCATGGTTGATAACTTAATCATGGGATTACCCCAAGCCCAATTACTCCAAATTCTAGCTTCAAATAAGGTTGCTAGAGGGCGGATAAGTAAACCAAATAGTAGGGAAAAACGTGAATATTATGAGAGGAATCAGGAGTGGGGTGCCAATCAATTGTGGATGGATTATTTTGCCCCACCTTTGGAGAGAAATTATAGCGATGAACATTTTCGACGAAGATTTCGAATGAAAAGAGAGTTGTTCGTTCATATTGTTGATAGATTGAAGAGCCACGATCCTTGGTTTGAGAAAAAACCTGACGCAACTAGTAGGCTAGGGTTGACAGCGTTGCAAAAATGTACCGCAACAATAAGGGTTATGGCTTATGGTGCACCATATGATCAGGTTGATGAGTACATGCGAATGGCAGCCACAACTGTTAAAAGTTGTGTGAACCACTTCATTTGTGGGGTAATTGATGTCTTTGGCACTGAATATTTGATAGCTCCTAACCCAGAAGATTTATGCCATTTACTACATGCAGCATAAGAACGTGGTTTCCCTGGCATGATAGGTAGCATTGATTGCATGCATTGGGAATGGAAAAATTGTCCAATGGAATGGAAAGGACAATTCACTGGTCGAGATGGAAAATCATCAATTATTTTAGAAGCTGTAGCGTCGTACGATCTCTGGATATGGCATGCTTTTTTGGAGTTCCTGGTTCATGTAATGGCATAAACGTGTTAGACATATCACCTTTGTCTTATGACGTCTCAGAGGGTAGAGCTCCACCAGTCCAGTTTGTGGTAAATGATCGCCAATATAAACTTGGTTACTTTCTTACAGATGGAATATATCCTCCATGGGCTACTTTCATGAAAGCCTTTCGTATCCCACATTGGAGATAAGGAAAAACTTGTCTCACGATTTCAAGAGAGTTATCAGAAGGATGTGGAACGTGCATTTGGAGTGCTACAAGCTCGTTTTGCAACAATTCGTAACCCTGCGCACATAATAGATTTGCAATTTGTGAAAAAGGTTATGAGAGCTTGTGTCATATTGCACAATATGATAGTTGAGGATGAGCGTGCTACATATCGGTTGTATTATGATCCATCTCAGTTTGAGGCGCCAAGGAGCGAAGATTCGTGGCATTATAATGCTGGACGACGAGCAGAACTTAATGACTATTTGTATGCACGATTTAGAGTTCCTAATAAAGAAACTAATAATCAACTTCAAGAAGACTTAATGGAACATGTGTGGCAAAAGTTTAAAGGGAAAAAACCAAGAAAATGGTTTGTAAAATAAAGTTTTCCTTATGTATTGATATCTTGAGTTTTTTTAGGATATGAGAGGTATGTTTTAATTATTTTGTTTATGTATTGATTTCTATATTAATAAAGTATGTTTTAGGCTACAAAAGAGGAGCCGATCAATCATGCAATTTTAAAAATAGTAAAAAAAATCAAAATATTGAAGAAAATAGAAATTAAAGATAATAATGAATTGGAGAGCTCATTGGTGACTAATACCATTGTTAGCAATTTTTGAAGGGGTGATCTTGGGAGTATCTTGAGGAGAGAGAGTAACGAATAGGTTGGAGAGTAATCTTGGAGAGCTATACCAATGTTGGTGCTCTCAACACACACTTGTTCTAAGTGATCACAACTAGCAATTGCAATATCACATTCATTTTCTTTTCTTTCAACTCACGTTTGCCAGTTATGTAAGCCTCACTAAGTTTAATACACTCATCTAATAAAGAATCAAGACATTCAAGCATATTATCTCTATCATATTAATGCATGTCCTCACGGATTTGTTCCAAATTTACCTTGTGTTCATTAAGTACATCCTTTTTCGCCATAAGACATAAATTTGATGTACTATTTCCCTTCTCGGTTCCCTCAGCTATGATGTTTCCTCCTTGATCCATAATAGCAGTCAAGCAAGTCTCATAATTAGGTTACTCTTTGTTCTCTTCTAATCCAAAATCAGAGTCACCCCACGTGGCTGCTACCATAGCTTCTTGAACGCTCTCTTATCATTGCTCTTGAATAATTTATACTTCCATTATGGACAATCACGAATAATGATGTGACCAAATTCTTCGCACTTAAAGCAACCTACACTTGAAGGGTTAGTTTTCTTAAAATTCTTACCTTTGAAATTTTTCCTTTGATTTTGAAATGCCTTTCAAAACGCTTAGCCATCATAGCTATGTCATCCTCTTCTTCTTCAATTGTTCCCTTCAAGGCAACACCTCTGACTGGTACCTTGTCACTCTTAGACTCAACTAGCATTTTATGAGTCATAAGGGAACCAATTAGTTGTTCCAGACTCAGTGGTGTGAGATCTTTTGCTTCATAAATAGTTGTTACCTTAGCCGTCCATACATCTGTTAAACTTTTCAACATTTTTCTAACCAAATCCTCGTCAGAAAAACTTTTGCCAAGATATTTTAAATCATTAACTATAGTCAAGATCAATCATTTATTTTTTCATCTATAGTATATAAATAAATTTTTCCTTTGATCTTGAAATGCCTTTCAAATCCTCTGCCAAGCAATCATTTATTTTTTCATCTTTATTCATGTTAAAAGCTTCGTATTTAGACATAAGTAAATCAGTTTTAGACCTCTTTACTTGGTTCCCTCATAAGCAAGTTCGAGGGTATCCCACATCCCTTTGGCGGAGACACAAGCAGAGAGTTCTTTTGTTCATTCTCTCCAATAGCCTGTTGCATTATGGACATGGCTTTGGCATTCTTCTCCAGCTTCTTGTAATCAATAGAAGTATACTCACTTTCCTTTTTTGCAACTGAGGAACCCTCAACATCCTTGGTAATTGTTATTGGGTTGTTTTTGACAATTAACCAACACTCATAGTAAATACTAATAATGATATTCCTCAATCTGTTCTTCCACCATCCATAGTTTTTCCCATTGAATTTTGGAGTCTTGTATGTTGTCGTATCCTATAATATTCATTTCTGGAGTACTCATGATCAACTTCTCTAGGTGTTACCCTACTAAGAAGAACCTGCTCTGATACCAAATTAAAGGTTTGCAATGTACTCAAGAGGAGAGTGAATTGAGTACTTAGATGAACTGGTGCCAAATTCATATTCTTTCGATTTAATGGAGAACCAGATGAGCTGATTCCTGACAGCGGAAACAACAGAACTTGAGAGTAGTAAAGAACACACCAAATTAACGAGGTTCAGTCAAACAAAGGCCTATGTCCTCCTACGATAGTCTTCTTATTAATCAACTCAGAAAAACAAAAATACTCTCGCACTCTCATGTTTCCCTTACTCCAGGGAAACATCACACCCCACACTAACTCTAGTGTGCTACTTCGCACTTGAACTCACAAGCACTCGCTAATGAACTCACAAATGCTACTAAATCTCTGACCCCTTTGTTAGAGATTCAATACAATCAGTTTCTCTTAAAACATGCTTTCGTACAAAGCAAATAAAGAGTAATGTAAAACTCTATGAGATGCGTACTCTATTTTAGGAAAATGTGCAGTTGTTGTCTCTGTGAAGGCTCTCAATATAACTCAATAAAATCCGGGAGAGCATCAAGGGTGATGTAGAATAATCATTCAGTATTTATAGACCTAGGTCAAACCTTTGACCGTGCCCTAGCTTAAGATATCAAAGATATGATTTTCTTAAGTTAGGAAAGTATATCTTGAACAATATGTTTCTTGAAGGAAAGATATTATCCAAGATATACACACGCTTTAAGGCAATTAAATAATGAATTATGAATCTAAAGGCTGGCAACCTTTTTATTGGAAAGTATTTATGAAAATATTTTTTAGAAAATCTTTTCTAAAACCGCTAGCTCAATCACACAGTAAAGTAACAGGTACCCAGACCTGTCACCCAACTTAGTAGTGTTTTGAGTATATAACCAACTGGTTCCCATATTCAAAACCCTCTTTGTTTCACTTTATGAACAACACGAAACAATTCCACTAAGAATATGATACGCAAATATTACACGAAGACCTAAGATGAATCATATGAAAGATCCTAAACTATCTTCATGCACTTCAATCCTTGAAGCTTCTCTTGAATAGCAATGCAATACTTTGTCTTTTCCTCTAACATCTTCGAGAGGGCCTCTTAACTTCAAGTCTTGGAGTAACCTGTTTGCTACACAAGAACATATCATAGCATAACAAATAGTCTTTTACTGTTTGAGTATACGGTCGAAACTTGATTAGTTTCTCAGTTTGTTTCCTAACGACTTAGAACCACATGTAGTATTAACTATTCCCTGCAGCTGTTTGTCATCATTCAAAACTTAGGGGACTCAACACCTTCCAATACCCTAAATCATAAGAGCTTGTGTACAAGCCTCACTATATAAAAAAAGAGTCAATGTCAGGCAAAAGTAAAAAGTGGAAAAATTCAAAGTGCGAAAAAAAGGCAAAAGCAAAAGAAAACGCACAATGCAAAATGCAAGAGCAAAAAGAAAAAGCCAAAGGCAAAGAAAAAGTCAAGCTAGGGGGCTTGCACACAAGTTCTATCCCTCATTCCAAATCTTTCAATCCATCAACCTTAAAAACCATAAACCTTATCTTCGCATTCAAATAAAAAGAAGCCATGATCCTTACCTTGGCCCATCAAATTGAATCTTCATCAAAACCACAAACATCGAACCTTTGAACCTTTTATCAACCCTAACTCCTTCTCCAAGGTATGTCCAAGCCTACTAGGTTGAAAACCCGAAAGGGCGGCCTAAGCAAAAGTTAGGGCATTTAAGTCGACCTTTGCCCGATTCGCCACATTTAAGTCGACCTTTTGAAAATCCGGGGATAATACAAGCTTTGCATCATTTAAGCCAATTTTAGGTTGACCTAAAAGTTTAACACCGCTAACCCAAGTAAACAATAGGTTAATGTTTAATTATAATTTTAATTATGATTAATTAACACCATTAACCTAACCTGACTACTAACCACCATTAACCCAACCCCCCCACCAACCACCGGTAACCATGGAACCCAGCCCCACCACCACCACCACTAACCCAGCCCTACCACCACCGCCACTAACCCGGCCCCACCACCACTTGTCGACCCGGCCCCACCACTACCGTCAACCCGGCCCCACCACCACGTCGATCCGGCCCCACCACCACCACCACTAACCCGGCCCCACCACCACCAACCCGGCCCCACCATCACCACCACCAACCCGGCCTCACCCGACCGAACCCGGCCCCACCATCACCGTCGACCATCCTAAAACCACCCAAACCCTAAAACCACCATATCCACCCAAACCCCAAACCACCCCCAGCCCTAAAAACCACCCTAAACCCCAAAACCCCCAGGCCCTCAAAACCACCCAAACCCCAGCCCGAAACCACCCAAACTCCCAACCCCCAACCCAAACCCAAATCCCGAATCCACCATACCCACCCAAAAATCCGAAATCAACCACCTCCTGCACCAAAAATCCACCACCTCCTACCAACCCAAACCCATCCATCCACCAAAACCCGAAATTAACCACCTTATCAATCCGCCATAACCACCCACTGCTACCAATTATCCACCAATCCCACCCAAAATCCGACCAACCCCGCCACTCCCCCTTCACCAACCTCACCCACCAACTTAAATCGCCACCCCACCCGGCTCGTCAAAAAAAAGGAGGAGTTTCGAAACCCAACCGAAGTCAGTGATGGTGGTGGTTGTGGTAGAAGAGAGAGAAGGAATTGATGGCGGTGGTTGGTGGTGGTGCCTGCCGAGTGAAGGAGGAGGGAGGAAGAAAGAGGGAGTAACGTGGGAGGAAAAAGAGAAGAGGGAGGAGATCGGAAGTGGCGGGGATGTCGTCGAATGAAGTGGGAGGAGAGAAGAGAGAGGGGAGGAGGAGGAAGTGGGAGGAGATCGAAGTGGGAGGAGGAGAGAGAGAGGGGGGGAGGAGAGAAGTGGGAGGAGATCGAAGTGGGAGGAGGAGAGAGAGGGGGGAGGTGAGAAGTGGGAGGAGATGGAGATTAATTAAAGAAAAAGGGGAAAAAAATCGAACATTTTTAACCGATTGTGAACAAGTTATGGGTAATCGACCTAAATTTGGCTTAAATGATGGAAAGCTTGTATTATCTCCGGGTTTTCAAAAGGTTGACTTAAATGTGGCGAATCGGGCAAAGGTTGGCTTATTTTGGTCAATTTTTCCAAAAATCAATCAGATTAAGAACTATGAATGGTATGATTCCGCAAGGACATGTTGGAATCCATATCTCGAGGTCCGACCGCTTCAATAAAATAAATTAATCAAGGTCTAATGATTTGACTTTCTAGAATTCGGAATCATACTCTTTCTAGATCCCGATATAGACTCGAGTCTGAACCTAGCCACGTTAAAGCCTTTTTCCACCTACATCCATATGAGTCACAAATTAAACCTTATATTTTTCAATTTAAACTCTCCTTGTCCCTAAAGGACTCTCTGATGATTTCGTGGTCTCTCGGCGATATCTGACTTTGCCTACATCAACTCCCTAGTGAAGAATTTTCAATGCTCTTTCAAATGTTCAACTCAAGACAAGTAGCTTCTAATCTAGGACCAGAGTGCCTAATTCAAGACAAGCTTACCCAAAGTGGGGGCTTCCTATATATGTTGTGGTTCCTCCAAATCAAACACCTGAAGAGCTGTAATCTACGGATCTCACTTGCGGACCCCGATCTTTATCAAAATAGTTTTCGAAAATCAATCTATATCTTCCAATCAATCTATCTCTATCTATCCAAATCCTTCCTAGCCTTCCATAACCCTGACCTTGCATGACGTTCCATTAATCTACCTTAGCTTTGCATAACCCTAATCAGTGCATAACGTCTCATGCATCCTTGGAGAGTCTAAGTTTGCATTTGTGCATCATTATGTGCATTATTATTTGAGTTGTTTGCATCTATCTACTAACATCTTCTCTTGCGGGTAATCAGATTACTTGTAGTTATCGTCTTGCAGACTAACTTTGTTTTGCGAAAACCAGCGATATATAGACCAGTTCTAGACTGGAGAGCGTCTAGAATCGTTCTCCGTACCGACACCATATACTTTGACTTTTGGTTTACTGAACCTCAGTCAAAGTGGGGGCTTCGGTAGACACAAAATTGTGTCTCCCCATTGAGTACCCAATAATGAAACATACCATCGTCCTAATTGGTATGGTCTAAAAGAAGAACAATGGAACAATCTAAACCCAAAAGTGTTTCCATAAAATAAGGTCTATTCATTAAATCCAAGCCCAATTTTAAAGGTCCAAATAATTATTCCTAATAATTAATTGTATTTTTCATATTTTTTATATTAATTATTCCAGACAATCAATTTTTAAAGGATATTTCGAAAATCAGATTTTTATTCCTAAGGATACCCGATTTTGGATTTCAAAGGATATACTCCTTAAAGGATAAAAAAGGAATCTTAAAACGATAAAAAACCGGCCAGATCAACTTAGAGTCTGACGCAACATATTGCACGCGTGCAATATTGATGTCGTACACAATTTCGAGAAACACAAAGCTAGTGTGCGAGACGCACAGGCCGTGCGTCTGGCGCACGAGCCTTACGTCTAGCACACGAGTTGTGCGTTAGACCCACAGTTTTGTTTTATCCTTTCGGTTCATCTTCGGTTTTCTTTTTCTATAAATAGGTTGTTTCTCGATCGATTTTTCCCTATGCGTTAATACTCTATTCCTACGATTTCATCACTTCATAATACCTTACAACACTCCCTACACAAAATCAAATACTCGAATTCATATTCAAACACATAAAAACTCATACATCCCTTCGACTTTCCTATTTCAAGCTTCAAGATTGCTCATCCTGTCGACCATAATACAAGACCCAGGCGACAATGATATAATTCCTGAGGGTCAATTCCAATTTATCTCTTGTTTTACTAACAATCTACTTGTCATGATGTTGACCTTCAAAGAATTAACGCTCTACTGTACATTTTTTTTTTCAATCTCCCTTCTTTTTATGTTTCTTTTTTTTTTATACTCCCTCCGTTTTTTTAGATGTAACATGTGCACACTATTCATCCAATACACTTTGACCATTAATTGTTATTTATACATAAGAAAAAATATTGTCATGTGGGATCTTGTTTGATTCGTCACGGTATACACTTTCCAAATATATATTTTTTATAATTTTTACTTTTATACAATTAGAGATATCATCGGTCAAAGTTGTGCCTCGGCAAATGTGAAAAGTCCAATGTTACATCTAAAAAAACGGAGGAAGTATTATATATTATTATGCATGTCGTATGATTTAATGCTTTTATCACCGCACATGTTTATTATTGCTAATCAAAGACCTAAATAAATGTCCCAACGCTAAATTCAGATAATTTGGACAATTGGATTAGGTTCCCAGTAATTTGATTGCATAAATACATGTCACCAAAATATTAGTCTTTTATGTATTTAATGAACCAACATAGATTAATTATAGATTGAATTAACATATTACGTGGTTATTTATTTGCATAAAACTTGACATGAATCGATTTTAAGTAGAGGTCATCAATGGGCGGATTTGGTTCCTTATCTTATTCCTACCCTCACCTTCGAACTCAATATTTGCTTCAATGACCATTAATGGAGTCATGACGGGGAAATCTACATTGGATAAGTCCCTAATTTGTCCCTACAATTTTTCCAATATTCAATTAGGTTTATGGGTCTTCCTTGATAATGCGTGGATTGTGCTCCCAGGAGCACAATGAGAATGTTGCTCCCACAATGCAAAATAGAACATTTACGAAAATGAAAACGAACATTTTACTGTTGAAATGGAACATTACAAAATTCACTTACGAAAACGAACATTTTACTGTTGAAGTGAAACATTACAAGAGTTCATTTACGAAAACGAACATTTTACTATTGAAGTGGAACATTACCATAATTCAATTACGAAAATGAACATTTTACAGTTGAAGTAGAACATTACCAGAATTCAATTACTAAAATAGAACATTTGCTCATCAAACATACAACGTATTTTCACGGAAAATAGAACATATTTTTTGTTGAAAAATAAGCATGTAAACGAACAATTTTTTTAAAATAGAACATTTGCTTATCGAAAATAGAACAATTTTCACGGAAAATATAACATAATTTTCTGCTGAAAAATAAGCTTAAAATGAACATTTATTGAAATAGAGCATTTGCTTATTGAAAATGGAACAATTTTCACTGAAAATGGAACATAATTTTTTGCTGAAAAATATGCTCAAAACGAACATTTATTGATATAAAACATTTGATTATTGAAAATAGAACAATTTTAAAGGAAAATAGAACATATTTTTTCGCTGAAAAATATGTTTAAAACGAACATTTGTTGAAATAGAACATTTACTCATCGAAAAATGGAACAAATTTACTAGGTGCACCGTGCTCCTGGGAGCACAATAGAATTTTCACTTCCTTGAAAGACTTATTGGCGACTTCTTCAATTCAAAACATTTTTCGATAAAATCTTTACAATAAGGTAGTCAAATACGCGTTCATCCCGCGTAGGCAATAAAAACACGCTTACAATATGCTTGGTTGAATACCTTAGCCATGAGAATAGGTCTTTAGTAGGAGACCATGCCAATCTAGCTAGATCAAAAGTGTTGCTAGAGTACTATTGTATGAACCATTTCCATCAATTAATCCCCATTGTCGATTTTCCATTGTGATTGCTTGGTTTGTTAATGACTTGATTGGTAAATACTCATTTCCAAGGTCCTTTTTTATTATTGTTTGTCTCTATTGTTTTCACCCAAAAATATCCACCCTGAAAATAGAGTTGACGACCTAGCTTATCACGAGTCAATACTTGTTCTTCCTTGATCCTTGTGGGACCGACCCTTTCTTGCCCTTTCTGGACCAAGTTAGTTTTTTTTGTTGGTACGCAGGCTCAACGGCAGTCTCTATCATATATGGTACAATATTATTGTTTCACGAGGTCGCGCATAACTGATCCTACTTGTGGTAGAATATTTTCCAACAGTTTATCAGGCACTAATTTATAATAACGTCTAATTAGATCGGAAAATCATTCAAATTATGAAGTTTAACTCGTTCTTTCTTCCCCTATAATCTTGAACCATAGGCCCCGATAACTGCCATCCATGCATTATCAGCAAACATCCACATACATAATCTTGGTACGTGTGAGACTTTTACTTTTTGTTTATTTACGTATCAAACTTGTGTATATTTTAAATTTTCTATGTAGGCACAACTTTACCTAATGCCGCTCACAAGTGCAAGACTATGTTAGAGGCTCTTGAGTCATTGCCCTCGATGTGGGCTACCAATTGTTTGTGCGTAAGCTAGAGACCATGAGGGGGCCCCGCACTAACGTTGTTGGTCGAGTCAGACAAGATCATATCTTACCACTTGTGCCTACTTCTGCTAAAGCATACATCCACCTTATCTGTTTTTCAACCACCTGGCCATTTATGCAAGCTGTAACACCCCCAAATTACTCACTTTAAAATAATTAATTTAATAAATAATATTTGAGTAATTTAGGAGTATTACCGCCACGTGACTAACAAGCTTTCGGAACCAACTACTAACTAACAAAATAACTTACAAATGGAATACTTTAACCAAAAATAATAAACTTCTTTATTAATAAAAGTAAATATTGTCTCAATACTCAAAATAAATAAAATACCCTAATCTAGGTGAAGATCCCCTTCCTAGTATGCTCCCATGCACATCCAAAATTCACTCGCAAAACCGCTTACCAAAAAGGTAAACAGGCAAAGCCAAATAGGAAAAAGGAAATACGCGTCAAGATAAAACCGAGTACGAAATGTACTAGATAAGTAACACATTTGTTAGTTCGCAATATTTTTCATTTTGAAAACTTCATCACTAATAATTCAAGAATAACTCTTTAAGAATAAACTATTTTCAAACACTTCAATAATAATTCAAGAATAACCTTTTAAGAACAAGCTCTTTCCAAATAATTTGGATTAAAAATAATCTTGAAAACAATTCCTCTTCTTATCTCCCCTTCTATTTTGCTAAGTGTGCACACCCCCCAAGCTAGTCATCCCATCACAGATCTATATCAAGGGGTAACTATAATTGCCAACAAGTGGACTTTGAAGCTCTTGATGGTAAATTGGTAATCAAGCGGTAATAATAATAATATGACTTGTAAGTCATGAATAAACCTCCTTTTCTCATAAACAACTTTTTGAACATTCAAAGTTCATAAAAACCAATCAACCTTTCCTTGTAAAAATAATTTCATTTTCCAAAAAGGATAACAAAACTTCTACATAAAAATGATTGATAAAATCATTTCTTCTTTTCACTTCCAAGAGTGAATAATAAAATATTGTAACCATTTTAAACCAAATTTCTAAACCAATCTAACCATTAAATCAATAAACAACTTTATCACATAAAACCACATTTTAAAAGATCTAGCTACATAACGTACCTCGATCCTGCACAAAGAGTATACTAGTATCTTCACACTTATTCTTATGCTTGAGCTTTCTTCTAACCAACCAATAAGTAACTTATCACATGAACTTAATCATGATCTTAAACATGAATAACCTATCATGAGCATAATATTTTTGAGTAAGAAACATAACAATCTTTTTCTTAAACCAAAGAAATTTTGAACTTAAATAAGAAATACTCCCTCCGTTTTCTTTTGTTGTTCCTATTTGAAATCGGGGAAGAAACCAATGCAACTCAAAAAATGGGCAAGATTCCACTATTTTAAATAAAATTAAATTAACTAAAAATAAATATTCTAGCCCTTTTGAGTTATTCTATGTTAGACAATCAATGATACAAAAAGTTTGAGGGGTAGAAGAGAAGGAAGAACCTTGAAGTAAGAGAGTATGAATTCTTCAAAGTTTTTGTGTGGAAAAGATGGCTTAAGATATGGGGTATTTATAGGAGTAGAATAGGTAGTACTTAATTTCCAAAATTAAATAGTTTGTAACCTTCACAATAAATTAGGAGATTAAACCAAGATGTGTAACCTCCATCATAAATTTGGAAGTTTTTGGAAAACAACCCCCCCCCCCAATTAGTATAGAATCCCGTAGGAAAATATGGCTAAAAAATATTTTTTTTGTTTTTTTGAAATTTTTTGACTAGGATTTAAAATCAAAAGCTTAACAAATCCAATTTTGACGCCATCTTCCGCCAAAATAATTTAAAACGAGTGAAAATACTAAAATACCCTTTGCTTAAAATATTTATTTTAGAAAATAAATATAAAATAAATATTTAATTATTTAAATAAATACTCAAAAATACGGGGTATTACAGTCTACCCCCCTTAAAAGAAGTTTCGACCTCGAAACTTAAGACAAAAGTCATAACACTTTCCAAAAATGGATTAAAATCTCAAAATTATAGTTTCTGACTCAAATGCTCATGTCTAAAATGCATATAATGACTCAAAAATATGCTAAAATGCAATAACTATGGTAAAAGCGCGAAACTCTATCGCATTCTACCCCCCTTAAAAGGAGTTACGACCCCGTAACTCGACAACTAACCTCGGATTACAACTCCGGATATTTCTTGCGCATATCCGCTTCGGCTTCCCATGTTGCTTCCTCAGTCTGATGGTTTGACCATAATACTTTGACTAATCTTACATCCTTAGTCCGAGTACTTCTAACTTTATTATCAAGGATTCTTACAGTCTTTCCTCGTAAGTCAAACTATCATCTAATTCAATGGTCTCGGGTTGCGGCAAACATGAGACACATCTGGAATATACTTCCTTAACTGAGATATATGGAATACGTCATGGACTCGAGTTAAGTCATTTGGCAAATCCAACTTATATGCCACTTTCCCGGTCTTCTTTAACACCTCATATGGCCCGATATACTTTGGGCTTAACTTTCCCTTCTTCCCAAATTGCATCACCCATTTCATTGGAGATATTTTCAACAATACCATTTCTCCAACCTGAAACTCTTCATCCCTCCGCTTTAAATCAGCATAACTCTTCTGCCGATCTTGAGCTGCCTTGATCTTTTCCTGAATCACTTTCACTTGCTTCACCGTCTCTTCGAGGAACTCGGGTCCAAGCACCAAGGTTTCACTAATATCATTCCAGCAGACTGGACTTCTACACTTCCAACCATATAAAGCCTCAAACGGAGCCATACCAATACTTGCATGATGACTGTTGTTGTAGGAAAATCAAATCCAAGAAATCCTCCCACGAACCCTGATACTCCATAACACAAGATCGCAACATATCTTTTAAAGTCTGAATCGTTCGTTCTGTTTGCCCATCTGTAGCCGGATGAAAAGTTGTACTCATTAACAAATTAGTTCCCAAAGCCTTCTACAAACTCTGCCAAAAGTTGGACAAGAACCGCGAATCACGATCCGAAACGATGTCCTTAGGCACACCATGATATTTCACCACCCACTTCACATATGCTTTAGCCAATTGATCCATAGACCAAGTATTCTTCATAGGTATGAAAGTTGCGGATTTAGTTAAACGATCTACCACCACCCAAATCGTATCATTTCCAGCCTTAGTCCTTGGTAATGCAGACACAAAATCCATTGATATAGAATCCCATTTCCAATTCGGAATATCCAAAGGCTGAACCTTCCCTTGAGGCCTCTTGTGCTCAAACTTGACCTTTTGGCATGTGAGACACTTAGCCACGAACTCTGCTACCTCTCGCTTCATGTTTGGCCACCAAAACATTTGCTTCATGTCCTTATACAACTTATCACCACCTAGGTGTACAGAATAAGGTGAGCTGTGAGCTTCTTCCATTAATTTTCGCTTCAACTCTTCTCTATTACTTGGTATACACCACCTTTCCTTGAACCGGATACTTCCATCATCAGCTATCTGGAAATCCGAAACCTGACCATCCTGGATCTTCTCTCGAATCTTTTCTAACTTTTAATCCTTTGATTGACCCTCCCTAATCTCATCATAGATTGAAGGTTGAACTGACAAAGAACCCAACAATTCTTCAACACCTCCTTCTTTCAGTACCTCCAATGACAATTTTTGAAACCCTACACATAACTAACTAGGCAGCACCATTGAATTAACTGAATGACTCAACTTTCGACTCAATGCATCAGCAACAACATTAGCTTTCCCTTCATGATACTGGATCTCCAAATCATAATCCTTGATCAACTCCAACCACCTCCTTTGCCTCATGTTCAACTCCTTCTGAGTGAAAATATACTTTAAGCTCTTATGATCCGTGTACAACTTACACGTTGCCCCATACAAGTAGTGTCGCCATATCTTCAAAGCAAACACTATTGCAGCTAATTCAAGATCATGGGTTAGATAATTCACTTCATATGGTTTTAACTGCCTAGAAGCATAAGCGATGACCTTCCTATTCTACATCAATACACACCCTAACCCAAATTTTAAAGCATCACTCAAAACATCATATCTGACTACTCGTCAGGTAAAGCCAAAACAGTGTTGTAGTTAACCTTTCCTTCAACGCCGAAAAGCTTCCTCACACTCTGGAGTCCAGATAAACTTACATTCTTTTGTCATCAGGCTAGTCATTGGTCTCGAGATCTTCGAGAAATCCTTCACAAATCTTCGATAGTAACTAGCTAACCCAAGAAAACTCCTTATATCAGACACCGTCTTCGGTGTTGGCCACTCACGCACTGCTTGAATCTTAGCAGGATCCACCGAAACTCCTTCCCTTGAGATAACATGCCCTAAAAAGGCAACCTCATCCAACCAAAACTCACACTTAGAGAGCTTGGCGTACAACTTATGCTCTCTCAAGGTGGACAAAACTTTCCTCAAATGCAACTCATGACTGCTCCTATCCTTCGAATATATCAAGATATCATCTATAAACACAACCACATATTTGTCCAAATATGGCCTGAAAATCCTATGCATCAAATCCATGAACACTGCAGGTGCGTTGGTCAAACCAAACGGCATCACTGTGAACTCATAGTGACCATAACGCGTCCTAAACGCAGTCTTAGGAATATCACCATCAGCAATCCTCAATTGGTGATAACCTGACCTCAAATCTATCTTCGAGAAAATTCCCGCTCCTTTCAACTGATCAAATAAATCATCTATTCTCGGAAGCGGATACTTATTCTTGATCATCATATTGTTCAACTCCCGGTAATCAATGCACAACCTCAAACTACCATCTTTCTTTTTCACGAACAATACAGGTGCACCCCAAGGAGACGAACTAGGTCTTATATACCCTTTTTCCAATAACTCCTCCAACTGAACTTTTAACTCTTTCATCTCAACTGGAGCCATTCTATACGGAGCCGTTGAAATAGGTCCAGTTCCGACATCAAGTCTATGACGAACTTAAGATCCCTAACCTAGGTGGCATACCCGTAGATCTCCTCGAGAAACACATCAGGAAACCCAGATACAACCGGAACCTCCTTATTCCCATCTTCCTTTTCAATCCTCTGAACTCCACATAAGAATAACGGACACCCCTTCTTTACATAAGATTGAACTCTCATCGCAGACACTAACTTCATTCCCTTCTCCTTCCCACGCTTCCTATAAGTCACCCTTTCTTTCTTAGGGCCGACTAAGGACACCTTCTAGGCCTCACAATCAATCTAGCCTTGAATCTTCCCAACCAATCCATCCCCAAAACTACATCGAGGTCTGACAAGTCAAACTCAACTAAGTCGGATGGAAAGTTCACCCCAATTATCACTAAAGGTACTTGACTATGCAACCTAGTACAATTAAACATTTCCCCTTATGGCAATGCAATTTCTAATGAAATAGACACTGGACTGCTTAACTGGAGCTTTTCCACTAAAGTGCTAGAAATAAATGAATGAGATGCTCCAGAATCAAATAACACTTTTTGACAGACAGAGAATTAATGAAAAAGGTTACAACTACTACCTCAGAAACATTCTCAGCCTCACAACGGTTCATGACGAAAACTCTGCCTTTAGACTGATTCCCCATCCCTGGTTTAACACCAGCATTTGAAGAGGCTAACTTCTGTTGATCATTCTGAGGGGCCTTACTACTCGGGTCAGGTTTGACTGCAGGTTCTCCACCAGCTTTTCGAAAGCACTCAAACTCCCGGTGCCCCCAATTTCTGACAATAATGGCATGTCACCAAGTTGCCCTCACAATCATTTCCAGGGTGGTTCTTATCACACTTTTTGCAGAAAAAGGTTCTCTCAACTTTCTTCCCATTCCCTTGGTTCCCATTAGGCTTCCGACTAGGGTACCTATTGTCTTTCTTAGTTTGGTTAAATCCACCATTGGGTTTAGGCTTCTTATCTCCACTTTGTTGATTCCCATTGTTGTTATGCTTCCTCTTTTCCCCAGAGGAGGTCCCTTCAAGCTCTCTTCCTTTAATCCCGTATAAGTGAGCAGCTCTACCATAAATTTCATCAAGAGTCTCAAAAGTTACACCTCCCAGCTTACTTTGGAGAGTTAAGGTTAACCCTTGCTCAAACCTTTGGGCCTTCAAAGTCTCGAGATGGAACTATCTCGAAAGCGAACCTCATTAACTCCAAAAATTTGCTATAATACTCATTAACAGACATAGTTCCCATCCTCAGATTGGTAAACTCCATAGCCTTTTGCTTCCTTAAGTACAGAGGGTAAAATTAGTCCTCAAGGCATCTTTAAACTCGTTCCACCCAAAGTCCGGATCCTCTAAAATATCATCTTTCCTTTGTTTCCACCATAGGTCTGCCTCGTCTCTCAAATAATAAACAACATTATTAACTCTAAGGTTTTTAGGGCACACTATGGCATCAAAAAGCTTATCAAATTCTCGGATCCAGTTTTTCTAAGCTAGCTGGGTCCTCTTTCCCATGGTAAGTCGGAGGTTTGACAGCTGCTATCCTCTTAAAGACCTCACCAAAGCTATCGGTTTCACTATGCTTGGTTTCTTGATTAGTTATCACTTGAGTGATATTTTCAGTTATCTTTGCTAGCCTTCTAACCATAGAACTCATACTCATTCTCCTTCTTTCTGCCATTCTACTAGAAGTAAGAGTGTTTGAGTAAAAAAATAAATATCAACATTCATAGAATAGCTGTGTAACTACCAAACAATTCAATAAACATGTAAGTATACAATTAGTTCAAAACATAGCAATCACATACTTCATATATCACGGCCAAATATTGAGCCTTACACATAGCAACTACTAGAACATTTGAGTGTATCAAAATATTCTTTAGACAACTAGGTCGCTTCATGGCCGAAACAAAACTATATATTCCTTTTGTTACTGGAGACTTCAAACTCTTAGTAGTCTGCCTCAAGAACATTCTCCAACTCGTCAATGGCCATATAATCATATTACACCTGGGTATTCTCGAGAGGTAAAAAAAATATACGTAATACTACTATTTGCTAGTTAAAGCAACATGACTTCCTTTCTTATTCCATGCATAGGGAATAACATCAACCTTTTCCTCTACTTCCAACAACAATTATATAAAAGGAAGAAGAATTGAGATATTACAAGAACATCATAAGAGTAATACTTATATATGATAACTAAATATAGTTCAAGATTTGTACTAGATGCACCACTATGGCTTAAAATATTTATTTCAAAATTTTTAAAGTGTACTTGATTTCAAGATATAGAATAGCCAAGGTGATTATAGCTCCAAGGTAAGGAAGTTACCCACAGCATCGGGGAGAGCCTTCCTAATCCTAGACAGAGCTTGTCACCTTAACATAACTACACCCTTCATCTTTCCAAATAATATATATATATATATATACCTTTTTGTGGCACTAGCAAGATGCATCTATACAAATCGTCAAAAAGAAAACAATTAAACTTAACAAAAACAATGCAAATGCGAAACTCTATATGCCCATCTTATGTCTACCCATCAATTTTAATGTTCAACTTTTATCTTTTCAAGACGTGAAAAAACTGATACCACTTTGTAACACCCCCAAATTACTCACTTTAAAATAAATAATTTAATAAATAATATTTGAGTAATTTAGGAGTATTACCGCCACGTGACTAATACGGTTTCGGCAACCAACTACTAACTAACAAAATAACTTGCAGCGGAATACTTTAACCAAAAATAATAAACTTCTTTATTAATAAAAGTAAATATTGTCTCAATACTCAAAATAAATAAAACACCCTAATCTAGGTGAAGATCCCCTTCCTAGTATGCTCCCATGCACATCCAAAATTCACCTGCAAAACTGCTTACCAAAAAGGTAAACAGGGCAATGCCAAATAGGAAAAAGGAAATACGCGTCAGTATAAAACTGAGTACGAAATGTACTAGATAAGTAACACATTTGTTAGTTCGTAATATTTTTCATTTTGAAAACTCCATCACTAATAATTCAAGAATAACTCTTTAAGAATAAACTATTTTCAAACACTTCAATAATAATTCAAGAATAACCTTTTAAGAACAAACTCTTTCCAAATAATTTGGATTAAAAATAATCTTGAAAACAATTCCTCTTCTTATCTCCCCTTCTATTTTGCTAAGTGTGCACACCCCCCAAGCTAGTCATCCCATCACAGATCTATATCAAGGGGTAACAATAATTGCCAACAAGTGGACTTTGAAGCTCTTGATGGTAATCAAGCGGTAATAATAATAATATGACTTGTAAGTCATGAATAAACCTCCTTTTCTCATAAACAACTTTTTGAACATTCAAAGTTCATAAAAACCAATCAACCTTTCCTTGTAAAAATAATTTCATTTTCCAAAAAGGATAACAAAACTTCTATATAAAAATGATTGATAAAATCATTTCTTCTTTTCACTTCCAAGAGTGAATAATAAAATATTGTAACCATTTTAAACCAAATTTCTAAACCAATCTAACCATTAAATCAATAAACAACTTTATCACATAAAATAAACCACAGTTTAAAAGATCTAGCTACATAACGTACCTCGATCATGCACAAAGAGTATACTAGTATCTTCACACTTATTCTTATGCTTGAGCTTTCTTCTAACCAACCAATAAGTAACTTATCACATGAACTTAATCATGATCTTAAACATGAATAACCTATCATGAGCATAATATTTTTGAGTAAGAAACATAACAATCTTTTTCTTAAACCAAAGAAAATTGGAACTTAAATAAGAAATATAAAACTAGAATAGATATGAAGAGAAGAAAGAACCTTGAAGTAAGAGAGTATGAATTCTTCAAAGTTTTTGTGTGGAAAAGATGGCTTAAGGTATGGGGTATTTATAGGAGTAGAATAGGTAGTAATTAATTTCCAAAATTAAATAGTTTGTAACCTTCACCATAAATTAGGATATTAAACCAAGATGTGTAACCTCCATCATAAATTTGGAAGTTTTTGGAAAATAACCCCCCCCAATTAGTATAGAATCCCGTAGGATTTTTTTTTGTTTTTTTGAAATTTTTTTACTAGGATTTAAAACCAAAAGCTTAACAAATTCAATTTTGGCGCCATCTTCCGCCAAAATAATTTAAAACGAGTGAAAATACTAAAAATAACCTTTGCTTAAAATATTTATTTTAGAAAATAAATATAAAATAAATATTTAATTATTTAAATAAATACTCAAAAATATGGGGTATTACACAAGCTCCTTCCAGTTCTCCTTCTCCACAAGTTTCGCGTCCTTCGCCTCTTATTTCTATCACCATTTCATCATCACCCGTACTAGTGTCGCCTCCACCTTGTTAGAAGACGTATTGGTGGCGACCAACCACCATTCTTTCTTCTCTTGGCATCATCTCGAGTTGGACGGTTCTAAATCTAGTTCATCCACACTTGTCCACAAGAAGAATCGGGGGGTTTCACATTTTGATTTATTTGTGTTTCTATAGTTTGCTAGGTGATTATTATGTTGCTCTTGGAATATACACTTTGATTGCAATATCAAAACTTTGGTATATTTGTATATATTATTCGAAGTATATGGAATTGCAACAAGTCTTGGGTGGATCGAGTGCACAATAATTTACAGTGAACCTAAACTGACAATATCACACAAAAACTAACTATATCATGCAAAAGCTTACTATTATTTCATTTCGTTGTTTTGGCTTCATAATGATGGAATTGTTGGCTTTTAGAGTAGATCGTAGGAATAGTTTGGACGAATCTTATTTGTTGAGTTGATTCTATGCAGGTTTCATTATGGCATTTTCACCATTAATGAAGTTGTAATTTCACTCAAAAAGAGTTTAGCTAACAACCCACTATTCTGAGTAGCGGTCTACCAGGGAACAAACTATTACCCAGAGTAGCGGTCAAGCATGGAGAACCGAAGGTTAACCACTTTACATAGTAACACTTATACCAACATAACCGAAATGGCGTAAATTATTTCACTTTAACACAAAGTAGGAACTTTTTCTTATTCTAATAATATCCAGGAAAAAAGTTCCAAAAAAGAAGAAGACCTAAATACCCCCTAAATCTGTATCACTTCACTCTTTCCCACTACACTAAAATCACACTTGAATCTATACCCATTAAAAAGAGAGAAGTTGCTCTACTGTGCTTAGGAACAGTGTGATGGCAATTTTGCCCCTCCAGCTTTTTACAATTGCATTTTACCCTTTCTTTTTTACGCCACTCTTTCGTTCCAAGTAAGTTGTTTTTGCCTCCAGCTTTTACTCATGCCACTCTTTCTTTCTCTCTCTCTTCCCTCTTCTCATGCGGTGCCCGACATAATGCAACATCAACATTAGCATCCCCAACTTCCCGGCAGATCAGCGCAAGGTTTTGTTTCTTTCCATTTTCTCTCTCTTCATTTTTTTGGCGTTAAATATCTTCGCTTTTCTTAAGGTTAGTTTTTTATTGTTATTCCCCTTTTTTGTGGGTTAATTAGTTCCAAATCTCATTTTCTGATTTTTGGTGGAAAACATCGCCTTTTTTGTTGGGTTTGTTTGATTCTTTATGTCGGTGATTTTACTAGGTGTTGAGGGGTTGATTCGGTTGATTCAAGGTTTAATTCTTAGAATTTCGATTGAATTTACAGGTTAGGGTTTTGACTTTTGGGATTTTTTTGATGCAGCGATTCATTTTTTACCGAATTAGGGTTTTGGCGTCGTTTATTTTGTATGGGTTTGGTAGATTTAGGTTTAGGATTATGCTAGGAAAAAATCGCCTTTAGGAGTAGTAAAAAGATATTTTGTATGGACTTGCATTAACTGTCTCTCGTAATTTGATAGATCTATTGATTTAAAAGCCCTAATTTTTCATGGTTTAGAGTCTAATTTAATTTCCTTTCCTTTTGATATGTGTATGTACACAATATACACCCAACCACTCTGCGGAGGCAAGAGACTACTATTATTGTTCTTAATATCGTAAAACGAAGACCAAGCACTGCATGCTTCTATGATGTTGAAAGACGAAGCACTGTAAGTCTCTCTTTCTTATTACTGATATTTATCCAAAGATTCAAATATTCATACTTTGGAGTAGAATTTACCTCACGAATCATCTGAAGTGCTCTTTTTTCACTCATTTTTATGGTTAAATTAAGTGGTGATTCTGCATCTTTTCAGGTTAATGGGTAATGAGTTTATATATGTGTAAACTAGCTATTGTGAGTTTGTGCAGTTTGACAACATAAGGTTAATTTTGTTGTTTGTCATGGAATAAGAGTTTATGGTGAAAGGTGATAAAAATTAGTCTGTGTGGAAGCACTATGAGGTCCAAGTGAGGGATAGTAGGTTTACAAGAGTACTTGGAAGGACTTTGTGAACATAACGGTTAGAAGAGGGATACTGTGTTTTTTTTATTAGATAGATATTTTGCTGAAGATAGAGAAGAGAGTTTCAAGAGACACGAGAAAGAGTAATGCAAGATGGTTAAGTGGCATAGGAGGGAGTTTGAAGGAGGAGAGAGCGAAAGAGGCACACCGTGATGGACGCAACAACGACGATGACAACGATAATGTCAACAACGACAACAACAACAACTATCAGTCGATCAAAAATTGTTCTAGATCCTCCTGGGCGCAGGTTAGCAACACAAATTTCTGTTGTAAATTGTACTTGATGTGAGGAGTATTATTGTATATCTAAATTTTTATCGTGGAGTTGACTAAAATGCACAGTAGTGTCCGGGGAACAAGATAACTATCAAAGTGATCAGCAGAATTCTTCTTATACTGATAATCATAATTATCAAAGTCAAAACTTATTCTCATAAATATGGAGGTGCTGAAAATTCTCAAGTCCCTAAATCAAGACATCATCATTTTTTTTTCCATTTATATTCTTGAATTGTATGATTACATGATTATCTTATTTAATCTTGGATGAAATATAATCACTAAAAGTACTTAGCTATGAAATAACGAAATTTGTGTATTTTTATATAGCTTTTTAAAAGCAGATTTGATGAATTGTGTAAATAAAATTTAGTAATTGACTAAGAGTAATCAACTCACATTCATACAAGTATCTTCTCTCTTTCTTCCTTTCAGGTTTTTTTCGTTTACTCTTCTTCCTCTCATGTCGTTGATGTCGATTCGCATTGTTTATTTCAAGTTTTAGGGTTACAGTTTGATGAAGTGAGATTAATTGTCAAGGAGGATCGAATTGTTGTGGTTCTATTCTACTGACGCTTCTCCTCTGCAGTTGGTCGACGTTGTGTTGTTACTTTTGTTGCTCCTTCTATTGTCATCATGTCCTCTGTAATTCTTCTGTATTCAAAGCGAATTCAATCGGTCAAGGTCCTAGATAATTTGTTGTGGTGGGAGTTCTTTTTCGTGTAGAATTGGCATGGTTTGCCTTTATGTGACTTTTGTAGGCTACACCTGCTAGCGATTCTCGCTCCCCACTAACTTAGTGCCTAATTTTTCTAGGTCATCCATGGCTTTATGGTTTTCACTGGGACATCAAAATCTTTCAGGATATGATAGTTTACAGGCTCCTAAGAGCTTACATATGCTCGTCTTCCTTACGGAAAACAGCTCTGGGGGGTAAGTCACTGCATTTAGTTTTCCTCCTTTATTTAGTGGAACTTCAGTATGTGTGAACATTTGTGAAATAAAATTCCTCTAATTCAATATGTTGTTAATCGATTTTCACTATCTGTTGTTTATAGGCTCTTGCAAAGACATTAACAGTGCCTCAACTAGCTTATGTAAAGGAGCAATTTCAGATGCTATCTCCAAGCAAAAACGGTTATATGTCAATGTAAAATTTTAAGACAGTAAGTTTAACGTGTTATTATCATTTTATTCGCTTTTATTCTAAGGCCTTCCCATTCCTAACTCTGCTGGAACTAATAGGTTACATTGAGGATTGATACAGATGCTATGAAGGATTCTCGATCTATGGAATATGTCAATCTGGTTCGTGCTATTTCATTCATTCATCTGTAACTTACATGTATTACGCTTTTATTCATATCTATTGCTTTTGCCTTGTAAGAACTAAATGACTTATACTTGTTTGGATAGCAATCATAGAGGGAAATCTAGGGGAAGGAAGGAAAGGGGATAATGGAGAGGGATAATTGAGCTTGCTCCTTCCAAATCTTTCCAACATTGGATGGATTTGCTCTACAGTGAGGGGAATGAAAATGAATATTTTCGATTCTCTTCCCTTCCCTTTCCTTCGCTTTTCCTTTCCCCATGTTGTATTCAAACAAGGGAACCAAAACTATCCTTTTCCCTTCCTTCCAAATTCTCCTATCTAAACACACTCTTGAAGTAGCTACTGACCTAATGTTTTGTGCAGGTTAGCTCAATCCAGTACAGAAAGATGGACTTTGAAGAATATTTTTCTGTTGCCACAAGTGTGCATCAACTTGAAGCAATGGATACCTGGTATTCTTCTTCTTTGAAGCAATGGACTTTGAAGCAATGGTATTCTTCTTCTTATTTTTTCTTTTCTCCTATTTCTCTAATATACTCTTGACCCTGAAGCTTTAATAAATAATGGAATGTTATCCTGGCATTTCTATAAATACTTAGAGGTGGCTTATGTCTCAATCTTGATGAACTAATCTTAATTTTAGGTAATTTATGCCTTTCCAGTTACTTAATTGCAAGTTGTTGTGGTTCTATTCTACTGACGTTTCTCCTCTCTGCGGTTGGTCGACGTTGTGTTGTTACCGTTGCTTGCTCCTTCTATTCTCGTCATATTCTCTCGTAATTCTTCCGTATTCAAAGCGAATTCAATCGGTTAAGGTCCTAATCCAACACTCTGATCTTTTTTAAAATTGAAGTAATATTAAGATTATCCATTTTTACATCGTTTTTTTTTGTTTAAATTCTGTTTCCATGGTTCCAAATTTAAATCCTAATGTATTCTTTCATGGCTCCATTGCTACATCCCTCTATGTGGATTTATCTAACTATCTCTTGATTAGTGTTTGTGTGTTTATTGTGAGGTAGGTGTGCAATCTCAGTTGCAATTGAGTTTTGGCAGTCAGCTATATTGTACAAGTTTTCCTCTGTTCAGTTTCAACTTTCAGACCTACCCTTTTTCTCTAACAATATCAGGTATCTTTCCTTTTCCTTTAATTTTAATTGAGTTTGCATATTTCTTCCCTTTTTCTCTGTAAAGTTGAAGTTCTTTTTATTTTCTTGATTATCTTCTTAATCACATACTAACTTTCTCTTTGTTTCTTCATATCATTTTTTTTTTATTTTTGGAGTGATTTGGGTATGTGGAAGTCCTAATAGGTTCCCAACCTTAAATCACCCCACCTAGAATAGTCAACTCTAATGGGGAGACTCTTAGGAAACAATGTATTTATGTGATTTTTCTTAATCAAGTTGTTGCTCATCACCAAAAACATATTTTCATAAAAAAATTCAAGAAGACTTGTGCATAAATATCTCCATAAAAAGAAAATGTGATGCTGTAATTATGGTCAGTTTTAATTTTATATTTCATTTCATTTTTCGTATATATTAACTAAATAGTTTAGAGGATTTAATATTTTTTCTATGGAGTTCAAGATGTTTCCAGCAACTCGGATTTGGAATTTAAAAAAAAACAAATTTTGTACATTTAACTAAAAATCATACAACTTTGTTGTGCAAAACTGATTTGGTCCAAGTACCACATAAGCTTGTCTTGTCAATAAAGTTTAAAATAAAATCATTTAGACAAAACTAAAAATATATAATTTAAAGAAGATATCAGTAGCTTTCCAAAAACGTAAAAATCATGTTCATATGAATTGTATACAATTTTATATCATTTTTACAAAAACGTTCATGCAAATCACTAAGTTCTAGAACACTGATTTTCTCTTCAGTTAATAAAGTAAATAAAAAAGGATCTTAAAAATGTCTAATTCAAATGAAAATTTTCATTCTAGTCCTTTAAAGTGTCTATAATGTTCATACAAAAATTCACTTCAAAATAAGTTCAGCAAGTTCGAATTAAAAGAACAAATTGGATTAAGGTCCTGTTTTAAACCAGTTTTAGCATAAAATTCACCATAATTCGAGTTGTCACTAAAGCTTGTGAAATTTAGACACAATATAAAGAACTCACTGACCTATCCATAGGTATATCACATGCACAATTTTACAATTTCTACAGAAAGTTATGATTTTTATAATTCAGTACAAGGACAAAAGTGTAATCTGAAAAAATGAAATAAAGTGATTAACTCAAGTTTCATAAAAAATGTTTTCTTTTCATACGAAAATGTTAATTAAAAGTCATGAAATTTTATGTTTCTCTTAAAATGGTTCATTTTTATTATGTACAAAAAAGTCAATAAAAATTGTCATAAAAAATCAAATAAAAGAGGTTAATTAATCTCTAATTTTTCACAAATTTACAAATAAACATGAATTCCAAAGCCCATTCATGAGGATGAAGATCAAGGAGCATCATGGTGAAGATCAAGATTGAAGACTTGTATAGATCATAGATTTTGTACATATTGTTGTAATAATAATTTCTTTGTAAATAGTTATTACATCACTCATTAATAAAAAATATGGAGATGTTTATGCATAATTTTCATAAATAATTTCACAACTCTTTTTAAATAAAATGAGCAACCAATGTTACAAATATTGCATGTTGGGCCCAATATATCATAGTATACGAATTAAATGATCTAATCTCAATTAAGAGGAAAAATTGCAAATCTAACTAAGTTAAATTGTATGATGATCCATCTTACATTTTAAAAATTATTCTCCATCTTCAAATGGATCGATTATATAATTTAACATAATTAGAAAGGTAATTATGATCTCCAAATTGATTTTAGGCCGTTTCACGTGTCTCACTTTAAATGGCCAAATTCCAATTAGCCAAACACAATCTCCAAATTTGATCTCAAATTGATCATTTTTCTCAAAATGACTTAATAGTCTTCAATTTAGATTATTTCTCAAAAGCCTTTAATATAATTAGGAAGCAAACCTCTTTTCCTAAGACCTCTTGAAAATTATAAACGTGAACACTAATTGAAGTGATTATTTTAATCCTAAAAATTTGATCACTAAGTAGGGTGATTATTTTCCTCCTAAGTATAATCACTAATTAGGGTGATTATCTTAAACCTTGGTTAATCACTAATTAAGGTGATTAATCTAAACCTTTTTATTTAATCACTAATTATGATGATTACTTCCTAACCTTCATTTTAATCGCTAATTAAGGTGATTAATTTAACCTTTCATATTTAATCACTAATTACAGTGATTATCTTAAACCTTAATAATCGCTAATTAGGGCGATTAACTCAAACTCTTCATTTAATAACTAATTAGAGTGATTATCTTAAACCTTAATGATTGTTAATTAGGGCGAGTATTTTTCCTATTTAATCACTAATTAGAGTGATTATCTTAAACCTTAATAATCGTTAATTAGGGCGATTATTTTTCCTATTTAATCACTAATTAGGGTTATTATCTTAAACCTTAAATAATCACTAATTAGGGTGATTACTTCTTTTCTTCCATATTAATCACTAATTAAGGTGGTTATCTTAATCCTTCATATTTAATCACTAATTAAGGTGATTATCTTAACCTCATTTCAATCACTAATTGAAGTGATTACCTTAATCCTAATAGATTTGTCTAATTCTAAAAGGTGAGTCATTCATAATCTATTCTTTCCTTTTCTTCCCTAATGGAATTGACCATTTAGAGTGAGACATAAGATCGAACTACAATGATTTTGATCCATGAGTGGATTCCAATCCCGCAATGATTGGTACGTAGTGCACCTTCAGTGCTCAAACCTACCATGTACAAATGATATATTGGTCCTCAAAAATGAAAAAGAATTAATGTGTATATGTGCAAACTATGTGATTCTTTATATTTAATAGCCATGATTACTTTAAAATGGAATATAACACATTTAGTAAGAGCCCGTTCGTAGAACCGGAAGAGGGAGACGAGTTCCGGATGTTCGCACCTCTTAACCTAAACCCCGAACCCTATCTCATGGTATGAAAGACCAATTTTCAAAAAAAAGCCTTATCCATATGAAGTCATCATCGTTTTAAATGATATTTCTTAAAATTGATTTTAAAACGATTTATTAAATAAATATGTCCCTATTCAGATATTAATAGGGTGGCAGCTTCAAAGTTTTCTAAAACTCATTGTCCAATGAGAGACTTTTGTGGGATTCAGACCGTTAATTAAGACGAGTCAAAAATCGGGTACCACGATTTTGGAGTAGTCTTTTACGTTTTAGAAGTTTCGAGACTTGGTAACGAGTTTGCTTTTGTCCTTCTTAATAGGAATCCCGTTCCTTTTGAGCAATTTCCCTTTACTAACCATAAGAACATCCTTATGTTCTTTTCTTGGTTTGCTAGGGATGTCACTCTCGGCCTGAGTTAGCATTCCATGCAACTCTTGCAATGGTGCTTCCTCTCCTTGCATGTGAAAGTTTTTGAAATTTTCAGTTATGAGAACGATTCTAATATCTCTTTCACTTCAATGAAACATTCAACATTTATTTTTTCCTTCGAAAGGACGGAGCGCAAATTACTAGTAGAGTTATTGTTGTTGTTGTTACTACTAGACATGATTACTACAATAAATAATAAAGCAAGATTTAATCAATGTTTATCAAAAGCAACAATTAAACAAATTTTAAACAACTACTACCCTTTATTCAAAATGAAAGTCCCCTATTGAATAAAGAATAACCAAGATCCCCTCCCACTGCAATCAAACTGACTTTAACCCTGCCTTTAATGTATATCAGTTGAGGTAAGTAAACACTTTACTAATTATAAATAATTATAATTCTTGGTAGACATGTTAACAACTCCTTGCTTACTCCTATCTCTTACATTCAAAACCGAAAACTTTGTCTTTTGATGATTTTGTTAAGTTAAACCAAACATTAACATGTAAGTTTCAAGTACCTACCCTATTATCCTCGGAATTATGAGCAACACCCTGCTTTGGCAGAACCTATTACTCATGATCTAAGGCTTTATAGGTGTTGTTTGGAAAAGCAAATAAAACTCAATATTACTTTTGGGGACCTAAGTTTACTAATATGGTCAATTACTAGTGAACACATAGCATAAATAGCCACACTTATAAACTTTAGTAAGCAAGCATTTAAAACAAAATAAATACTAAATCTAATAAAAGCAATAATTATAATGATGTAGTATGGTCCCTAAACTTAGGAAAAACTAATCTTCATGAATCTTCCCTTGAATCTCCATGGATCACCATCCTTGAAATTCCTTGGATCATCATGCTTGATTGCATAATTTGAATTTAATAAATAATGAAAATTTAAAATTACAAAAATACACACGATTCGCATATCGTATTTAATTTACATTTAAATTTAATGATTCACATATCATTTTTTCAATCCAAATTTTGGCCACACTAGTCATAACATGCAAAATATAATATCATACATATTACATTAAACATCCACACATTTATCATATTAAAATAAAATAAGTTAGAAATTATTAAGCAAATAAACCTTTCCATAATAATAATAAAACTTAACCAATTTAAGTTAGAAATTATTTAGGAAACATTATTATTTTAATTCAATTATTTCTTTAAATATGGCAATAACGATTATTAATCTTGAAACTTTTTTTATTATGCTCGAAATTATGCTTCAAACAAGCAAATTTATTTTTTTATTAATTCACTGTTGACCGTTGACCAGCAGCACAAGGCTGCCAGCCAACAGCCAAAACCACGACTGACCACCACATCACACTTATCACTCGTTGGAAAAAAACACCACCCAGCGGCCCGGAAGACAACCCGATCCAACCACGTCATGTCACCCCATCATCGTTGGTCGGACCACCGCCGCTGCGGCGCCGGCAAGGAAAACTAGCGGCACCCACGGCCACGAGTTGCGCACGTCGAGCATGCACCGTGCACGCGTGGCTTTCGCTAGTGTTGCCCCTTCGCCGCCCAGTTCCGGTTCCTCCTGCCAGCCACTGTGGCTCCACCGACACTGTTGTGGCCACCCAACAATGATTGGCGTCCTTTTTAAATTTATGTAACAATTTACATTAAATTTAAACTAATCTTGTCAAACATTTGTGTAAAGATTAAGGATTTAATGACGTTTTAATAATCGAAATTTATGGCAGAAAATTTGAATCGATCAGCAAATCTTAAACAAAATTTTAGGTTTGTTGAGATTAGATTTCAATGCATAATCTTTATTTAACATTAAATCTAACAAGAATTCAAAATTAGGGCAAATAATGAAATAATATCCAAAAGAAATTAGAAAATTAACAATTAAATTCCGAAAAATTCGAATTTAATTTTTAGAGTGATCTATTTGTAATAGCCCTCAGAAAATCCTAAACCTAAAACCCTAATTATGTCTTAAAGTATGGGATCATATTAGCAAATAAAGCGGGATGCAAGTCCAACTAAGTGTTTTCTCTTATCTTTGTGTTTAATTAGTTAATTTATATGTGCTACATGAGTTATTGTAATAAATAATACAAAAGTAGCTAAGAGTTATCATTCTTGGTGGTTAAGAAAGCCTTGAGAAACAATAGATAAGTTAGAAAGCCTTTGAGAGCCTTGTTCCTTAATATTATGAAAATCGAATAGAGATATATAGTTTTATAGCGTAGCAATGAACTTCCAGTAGAAGGGCCTTTTGGGATTGAATACATGCTTAAAATCAATCCAAATTTGTTATAACCAATATGTGGGATGTCTTAAGGTTAAAATGGTCATTCATCCTCAAAATTTACGTGGCTTAATAGGGTAATGAAGCTCGATATTGAGAAGTTCGGCGGCAAGATAAGTTTTACATCTGGAGGATACTTATGAAGGTCGTTCTGACCCGGAGCGGATTGGGCGCTTGATGGCGTAAGTAAAAGCCATTTTTGGTGGATTCATTACTCAACCTCGATTGGCGTTGTGTCCTCGTCAAACGAGTTCTGATATGTCACATTATTTTCTTAGTTCAAGCTACATTCAGGTCAATATCTGGGTGACATATCTTTCTTATACCCTTTGGGGTTCATACGATGAGTGCATAAAATTTTGTCCAAGGTGGAGATTGTTGGGTTATGGCCCAAATTTTATAAGCCCACATTTATATGGATTGTGGGTGGACATGAATTGCCGACTAAACATGGATTTACAAGTTTAAGTTACTAATGTTGGGGCAATCATATCTAAGTCGTATTATACTACTAGTCGGCAAGCTAAGATGCTTCTAGACTCCAGTACCTATTTCTTCAGGGGTGTTATTCAGAAATCTAGATACAACAATCTAGATACATTTGCAGCCATCTTTGCCGACATATTCACCGACGTTCTCAACAATATAAATAGGAAGCTTGGGCATACTTTTAGGGCTAATCCACCATTAACTCACCCACACTCCTCCAATGTTTCATACGGCTCCGATCCTCTTATACACTTTATAAGTGTTCCTCCTACAAAATATTTTGGCTTAGATAGATGTTACCTACAATGTGTAGGTTTGTTATTGTTAGCTCCATTATGGAGATTCGGCTCTTTAAGATATTATGAGGTCGGAGATTTCCTACAACACACAATCTCCTAATCCACTATTCTTTGTACTACTCCCAATGAGTTTATATTATAACGAGAGTTCTATTTGTACTACTCACCCTAATGAGTTTCGGGTGATTCTTGTACTCTCCTTTTTTCATATAGTGGATTTTCGGGTACTCGTCGTCCGTGGGTTTTTTGCTTCTATTTGAGGATTTTTCCCACGTTAAATTGTGCGTCTGTCTCTTATTACTTTTCTTGCCACATATTTACAACTTTATTATTCTGCTCAATCTCTACAACTTTAATCTGCTTTCCCTACGCACTCACAACCCTAACAAGGGGTCCTTACTTAGTAAAATCTGGCCAGCTGAAATAACAGTTCAGACCTATCCTGAAAGCAACCGCATTAGCAGCTGCTTAAGTGTCGATATCCTAAAGTTCTTTGTATGCATGAAAGCCAACACCACCAACTCACACCTCAAGCAAGAACCACTCAGAAATTCAAAGGAACCGACCTTGCCCAAAACTGATTTCTTCCCCTTAGTGGTACCTGCGAATCACGGCCATAAAAGTTGTTTTGGATTTTCATCTCTTTTCTCCTAAATCCTCTTCTTCAACACCTACTTCTCTTTCAATAAAACTCTTCGAGACATAATTCCACAGTGTTTCAAGCTTTTGGTTTAGTTTTTGAGCCTTCGAAAGTTGTAAGAAACTCTATAGAAACATCAAGCAGATTGCTGTAAGTACAGCTTTGCATTCCTCTTGTGCTTAATTAGGTTAGTTATTCATGTTCTAAGAACTTGTTTAAACTAATACTTAGCACTTTACATACTCAGGGGAAGCTGTAGGAAGGATAAAATACTTGGACTAAAGAGTTTAAGTTGCATTAAGCAGCCTAAGTGAAGGTACACACTTAGTTTGGATTTTAACCTAGAGATTTTTCTACCTATAGTAAGATGATTGTTTCTTTCTATTATGAAGCATGTTTATGAAATGAAATTACTTCTAATGTGTATATTATTATGTGTGCTTTGAGTATATAATATGGATTTAGCATGCTATCGTTCACTTGAGATGTTTTACTTATCCTAAACTAGGCTTAAACACTAAATCGCCATGCTTATGCTTTTAAATGGAATATGTTAAGTATATGGAATTGTGTAGTAATGGGTTGTTACATGTATGATTCATTAAATATCTTGGAATTTAATTACGAAAGCAAAGCGTGAGCATGCACCCGGGTTAGGGCGGGTAGTCCCTAACTGTTATCTAACCAGCAGGGGAAAATCCTGGCGGAGTAGGACATACCCGGGTTAAGTCTTGCAAGCAGAACATAAAAAGGTGGGGTGACGACCCTCAACAGTTTGGAGACAGCTGGTACTGGGTACCCCACTCCACTCGCGTTCATGCCAAAAGATTGATCTTATGAAATCTCTAAGTAATTAAGCTTAATATGACTACTTGCTATTATGACTATGTGTTATCAATTAATTTTCAAAATACACCTAAACTTGTTATTTCTATTACACAGTGTGTACTCAGCTTTGCTGATTGTTTTGTCATTTCTGTGGCCTGTCACTTAGCTTGGTGGGTGGTAGAGTCAAACTTTTGTAATAGACTTTTAGTACTGTAAATTAAGCTATATTTATATACGAATATGCTTCTTGTACCATTGTATTTATAGGAATTGGTAATTTTTCAAAATATAATTTTTCGAAATCTGACTAATTGCTCTAGTGTTTCAGTTCCTAATTCATAATAATTTATTTGAAAAGCACAATTGTATTTTTTCAAATCTTATGGACACATAGAGCATATTTCCATATTGTATAATTGTGATTTACTATAGTCTTTTTTAGCTTCTGTATGTTTTAGATCTGCATTAAAATTTCCAAATTCTCATCTAATAGCTATTTCATATTTTTTCAACATTTGTGTTGATTCTGTCATTTCATATCTTTCTATCTTTGAACTTCTTAATTTTGTTTTATCTGTTGTTCCAATATAAGTTAGCCAATTTTTAAGTATTCCTGTAATAGTTCCTTTAATATAATTAGACGCCATACTAACTGGTATTTTTGCTTCTATTAATTTTGCATTTATTTTGCTACCCAATTTTGTATATCTAAATCAACATTTTCATAATTTTAATATGATTCCTCTCATATGCTTCATATAAATAAATTTCAAAAACACTTATTTGATCTTGTACATTCATAATTTTAACTCTTAAAGCATCTTTTCTAATTTCAATATTTTTCTTTACGTTATTAATTTGTGATTTCATCTACTAAATAAATAAGATTTTTGATATTTTCTTATGAACATTGGTTGAACTCAATCCCTTCATTTATAATAAGCTTCAATCAGTGTATAATAGTTCTATCAGCCTTCATATAAGTATTACAAAGGATTATACAAAGATCTATATTATTTATAGGCAAGGATTATACAGAGGTGTATAATAGGCCCAAGGTCTATATTATTTATAGGCAAGGATTATACAAAGATCGTACAATATTTACATACTATTTCATTACTATTTCTAACTTTTCAGCTGTAATACTAAGCTTCTAGCTTTTACAAAACATGTTACAGCTGTTAGACTTTATCTATTTTACAAAAGCTTATCTTATTACATATTGTTTTTACATTACAGATGTTATTCTTATCTCTAACTCGTGGCTAATTCTGAAACAACTTCTTGCTGGCTCCCAGAGGATTCCTCCTTATCTTTACTATCCATATCTTCTATTATAGGAACAATAATTTGTCGGCTTCCGCACATTTGACATGTGTGGTTATTTTCTTGTTGCATCCAACTATAATATTTCTTCAGAGTATCTGGAGTCATAAAATTTCTTGGAATATATCTTGTAACTGGTTCTTGGTCTGGATGAAGCAGACTCCATATCCGTGATTTTATAGTTTCAACTGCTTCATGGCCATATGATCTACTTTGTGATATAATTAATGTATTTAGCTCCTTATGATTTATCCATATAGGAGTTTTAACTATATTACACGAGCTTCATAAATTGTTTTAATCTTGGTACTCTCTTCTCTTTGAAAATATACGGTATATCATTAAGATTTAACTCAAGGTTGGGCCATTACCTTTTCAGGGATAATATAATTAGTTGTACATCCCATTTTGATAACTCTTATGCATTGCTTTATCTCTTGCAAAATAACTTTACCTGTGGCTGTGTAACATCTCACAAAAAATCATTGGAGATTTTGTAAAGTTTGTAAATAATTTTTAGCCGCTTTATATAAGCTAGGAATTGAAGATAGTTCTTCTTCATTCATTGTATAGGCTGAATTACTTCTCAATATAGACCATGGGCTGTAGGGGCATCAATGCGGTTGCCTTACCATATTTTTTTCTCTAAAATCTCTCCTCTCTCCTCAGAAATAAAACCTCCACTAATAAATATCCAATAATCCACGCACCTAAGTTGGTGTTAGAGCTAGAATAGAAAAAGAAGGTATATTCTATCAGCAAGATAATACATCTCAATTATGGAAGAAGTTAAGGTAAATTTCTATCTTATGAACTAAGTTTAAATTCAATCCTTTAGTTTATAATAATGCTAAGATCTGTTATAATAATTCTATTACTTCATATAGGATGTGTACTATCTTAAATATGCTCTCCCAGATTAAATAAAATCATGCTTAGAAACCAAGAGACAATTGGTAGCAGTAGTCCTTTTAATGCCCTTAAGAATGAGAAGGCAGTTGTGGACATAATGCGTAAAACCTATGTGGTGAGGTTAAAAAGTGTGATCTTGTTTAATTCTGGTTTGATGCTTAGTAGTAGAAGAGCGGATTAGTAATACTTATGATACGCTCAAGTTACACGTAGTATTTACGTAACTTTGGGTGCACTTTGCTAAGGGTTTGATTGTAATTGTTAACATTCGTGTTTTATTTAACTCTTAGCGGAAGTTCGGAGTTTTACGAGATAATTTGTGTTAACGTCATGTATTCCGAGCTTCCAAGGTAAAGTGCATTTGAGCCGAGCAAAGCCCAAGCATCGCATGCTCGCCCAAGCAGCAGCCCAGCTCGCCCATCGCAGCAAGCTACCGCAAGCCTTGCGCGCGCCACAATCAAGCATTGCAAGCCCAAGCCTCGCCCATCGCGTGCCAGCTCGAAGCAAGCTGCCCAGCCCAGCGCTCGAAGCACCGCACGCCCAGCGCCCAGCAGCAAGCACGCCCAGCGCTCGAGCCAAGCCTGCCCAAGAGCGGCTCGCACTTCGCGAGAATGGTCGCACCTCGCGACCTGCGCCTTGCTCCGCACCTCGCGAGGAATCTCGCACGGTGCGACTCGTTGGCTTGGCCCGGTTCTTCGGCTCGTGTTGGAGGCAGAGATCACTCGCACGGTGCGACCCGGACTCGCACCTCGCGACCCCCTAGGTCGGTCTAAATGTCGGGTGATTTTTGAGCTTTAGTATAAATACTAAAGCTTGTTTTTGGACCTAAAGGGCGGCGGCCACAAGGAGAGGGAGTTTCCAAAACTCCACTCCTCTCTTGTTGTCTTCTCTTTTAGTTTTTATTTCCTAGTTTAGTTTTTGTAGATTTCAATTATGGGATTGGCTTATGCTATGCCAATTGTAGCTTGAACCGTTCTTGAACGAGATTAATATGGAGCTTCAAGCATTATTGTGAGATCTTTCCTCTCTTTCTATTTTCTTTGATTATGGTTTAATTTCTATGCTTGCTTTCTATGATTTTTGCATGATTATGCTAGGAATGTTACTAGTTTGATTGTGTAATTAATCTAATGCTAGATTTAAGAATAGAATCGGATTGTTTTATTCTTTTATCGATTTGTAGCAAACTAGGGAGTAACTCGGATGCTTGATCATCTTGGTTATTTCTTGGGGAAATTGAATTAACCGTTGAATGTTTATCGCTTGTATGACGTTAGCGGGTGTTGGTTCTCTGTGTTTATTGCTGCTATTGGATTGAACTTAGACGCGATCGTACTAGGTTATCCTTTAGTTAGGGTTTTATAGTCACGCTGATCGTGCTATTCAACTAGGAATAAGGAGAACACGAGATTAGTTCTCGACAATAGATAATTATGGAAATAATTAGAGTGGAGGTTCAAGGATCGATAATGAATTGAAGTGGATGTTAATCGGATTCAAGATCTTCCCATATTGATTTCTCATTTGGTTTATATGCTAGTTAGTTTTAGTTTGTTCGATAATCTACTTGAAACCCCTCTTTGTAATTATTATTAGGTTTCTCGGCCCTTAGCTTAATCTAGGTTTCGAATCACGCTAAGTATTAAACTCGTCCCTGTTTCCCTGTGGATACGACCCCTACTTCCATTATACTACCTTAGTGTAAAAGAGAGTAGAAGAAATTTTATCTTTGGCCGGGTGCGGTGCACAACGACGACACATCCGCGCCCGCACCAAATTTTGGCGCCGTTGCCGGGGAAACGGTGTTACTTGTTTGTATTTAGCGTGATTTTTGGATGGTATTGCTTGTGCTCTTTGTTTTTGGTTGGCCACTCATATGAAGAATTCCCTTTTTGTTTGAGTTTCTAGTTTTCATCTTCCATTGAGCTCTATGTATTTCACTTTCGTATTTTGGACAAGAAGCATGGAACTTGTTGCTTAAACTCTCTTGGGAATGGTTGATTGACTTATACTCTATATCTTGGTTATTGTTTAGCTTTAAATATTGATATTAATGGTCATGACTTGGATTAGCTAGGAGTACTACTAGTTGATGTTTGTTGTTGACTTAATGCTAGGTTTTGGATATAATCTTATGTTATATGCTCAACCATGATGTAGTAAGCTAGGCACTAACAATGCATTGCAAGAGTCCTTCTCAATCAATTTTGCAGGTATTTGAAGTGGAGATTGACATCGAAGCACCATTGTCACACATGGAGCACAATCCCACTGATTAAGCTTAAGGTACTAAGTCGAGCTCACGACTTTAAACAACAGCGCTTCTCGGGAGGCAACCCGAGATCCCTTTTATTTTCTTTCTTTTCCTTTATTTTCTCATCAAATTTCTACCACCATAACAAATTTTCTTTCACCCACCGCCCACACACTATAAAACGAACCACAACACATCTTAATCCGCTTGGAACCAAAATCCACAAAAGAAAACCCATTGGGAGGACTTCAATAGCTAGGAGTTGGTAACACTAGAGGATTGAGATTGTTAATGTATCTTTTCGATCTCTTAAACTAGGTGCAAATCTCAAAAATTCAAAACTTTTGAACTTGTCATTTGTTTGAGTGATTCGAGGGAGAGGGTTGTGAGTTGATTTATGAGATTTGAGTTGGTGTTGTTAAGAAGTTTGAGTTTGACGGATTGCTTTTCATGAGTTTTGAGCATTCGATCTTCGATTTACCCGATTTTCAAATTACCCCCCTATTTTCAGTATACTTTTTCTTTTAATTGTCGACACATTGAGGACAATGTGTAGTTTAAGTAGGGGGGAGGGTATTCTCATTCTCATGTATCTATGTTGTATATATTACTTTCAATTTGAAAAAAAATGAAAATGAAAAAAAAATGAAAAAAAATGAAAAAAAAAATGAAAAAAAAAATTAAATATAAAAATTAAATATAAAAAAAAAAAGTGATGAAAAGAATCCCGCTGAGTTGAAAACCCGCAAGGGCGGGCGACTCGGGCAAATTAAATTGGGGGCTCGGATAGGTCAAAAACCCGAAAGGGCGGCCTATGCAAAAAAGAGCTCGTTGAGCGGGTAAGATGGTGAGATAAAAAAAAATGTGAGAAGCTAGGATGAAAACCCGAAAGGGCTCCTAGGCAAAATGAGAGATTAAGAGAGAATTATACACTTTGAAAACTCATTTGCCGGAGATGGTGTCATAAGGTTGAAAGCGTTTTCGGGTTGGTTTGGTTATTTCATCCTTGATTTTGTGAAGATCTATTTATTTTGGCTTTCACATTCTTTTGGTTGATTGTTTGTTTTTGGGAGTAAGCATGGAATTTATCCCTTTTTGTCTTCATTCCATGGCTTGCTATTTTAAATTAGTTGTTGTAGTAGTAGTTTTAGTTTATCTTTTGAGGTTTTAGGCGAGTTGTCATTTTGATTGTGGCGTTGGAGTGGGTTCAACTCCTTTGAGATCCTTCAGGATTTGAGCTCACATTTTGGTTGTCGTTTGGTGATTATTGTTGTCGCGTCTGTATTTCTGATAGTAGCTCGAATCTAAGTGTGGGGGAATCATCGTCCCTTACGTTTAGGTTTTTGAGTGGATGTTGTTAAGATGTGATGATGATGATGTAGTTGATGGGGAGTGTAGGTTGGTGTCGTTAGCTTGGGTGATGATTTATTTGGAGATCCTCATTCTGAGTTTACTCGAGGTCGAGTAAAGTTCAAGTGTGGGGGTATTTGATACGCTCAAGTTACACGTAGTATTTACGTAACTTTGGGTGCACTTTGCTAAGGGTTTGATTGTAATTGTTAACATTCGTGTTTTATTTAACTCTTAGCGGAAGTTCGGAGTTTTGCGAGATAATTTGTGTTAACGTCATGTATTCCGAGCTTCCAAGGTAAAGTGCATTTGAGCCGAGCAAAGCCCAAGCATCGCATGCTCGCCCAAGCAGCAGCCCAGCTCGCCCATCGCAGCAAGCTACCGCAAGCCTTGCGCGCGCCACAATCAAGCATCGCAAGCCCAAGCCTCGCCCATCGCGTGCCGGCTGGGCAAGGCGCCCGGCCCGGCGCTCGAAGCACGCACGCCCGGCCGGCCCAGCAAGCACGCCCAGCGCTCGAGCCAAGCCTGCCCAGCAAGGCAGCTCGCACCTCGCGAGAATGGTCGCACCTCGCGACCTGCCTTGCTCGCACCTCGCAAGGAATCTCGCACGGTGCGACCTGTTGGCTTGGCCCAGTTCTTCAGCTCGTGTTGGAGGCAGAGATCACTCGCACGGTGCGACCAGACTCGCACCTCGCGACCCCTAGGTCGGTCTAAATGTCGGCTGATTTTTGAGCTTTAGTATAAATACTAAAGCTTGTTTTTTGACCTAGGGGGCGGCGGCCACAAGGAGAGGGAGTTTCCAAAACTCCACTCCTCTCTTGTTGTCTTCTCTTTTTAGTTTTTATTTTCTAGTTTAGTTTTTGTAGATTTTAATTATGGGATTGGCTTATGCTATGCCAATTGTAGCTTGAACCGTTCTTGAACGAGATTAATATGGAGCTTCAAGCATTATTGTGAGATCTTTCCTCTCTTTCTATTTTCTTTGATTATGGTTTAATTTTTATGCTTGCTTTCTATGATTTTTGCATGATTATGCTAGGAATGTTACTAGTTTGATTGTGTAATTAATCTAATGCTAGATTTAAGAATAGAATCGGATTGTTTTATTCTTTTATCGATTTGTAGCAAACTAGGGAGTAACTCAGATGCTGATCATCTTGGTTATTTCTTGGGGAAATTGAATTAACTGTTGAATGTTTATCGCTTGTATGACGTTAGCGGTCTGTTGGTTCTCTTGTGTTTATTCTTTGCTATTGGATTGAACTTAGACGCGATCGTACTAGGTTATCCTTTAGTTAGGGTTTTATAGTCACGCTGATCGTGCTATTCAACTAGGAATAAGGAGAACACGAGATTAGTTCTCGACAATAGATAATTATGGAAATAATTAGAGTGGAGGTTCAAGGATCGATAATGAATTGAAGTGGATGTTAATCGGATTCAAGATCTTCCCATATTGATTTCTCATTTGGTTTATATGCTAGTTAGTTTTAGTTTGTTCGATAATCTACTTGAAACCCCCCTTTGTAATTATTATTAGGTTTCTCGGGCCTTAGCTTAATCTAGGTTTCGAATCACGCTAAGTATTAAACTCGTCCCTTGTTTCCCTGTGGATACGACCCCTACTTCCATTATACTACCTTAGTGTAAAAGAGAGTAGGAGAAATTTTATCTTTTGGCGGGTGCGGTGCACAACGACGACACATCCGCGCCCGCACCAACTTACATGAAGGTTGATAGAACTATTATACACTGATTGAAGCTTATTATAAATGAAGGGATTGAGTTCAACCAATGTTCATAAGAAAATCTCAAAAATCTTATTTATTTAGTAGATGAAATCACAAATTAGTAACGTAAAGAAAAATATTGAAATTAAAAAATATGCTTTAAGAGTTAAAATAATGAATGTACAAGATCAAATAAGTGTTTTTGAAATTTATTTATATGAAGCATATGAGAGGAATGATATTGAAACAAAAGATGCTTTAATTAAATCAATAGCAAAAGCCCAAATTAAGAAAGATATACTCTTAAATAAGCAAATAGAGCTAAAACATTTACAAAATTCATTATATATATGACAACTAAATCACAAATTAGAAAGGCTATAAGAAGAGCTAACTTTAAATTCCTAATGTCAACTATAGAATCAGATATTATAAGTTTAGAAAAAAGAAATCAAAGAAGAATAGCTAAAATAAATCAAGTAAGGATAATAGAAGAGGTAAAATTATCACCTACTTTTGTTAAAGATGAAACTGATATAGAAGAAAAATTAAAAAACTTAAATGATCAAATAGAATTACTAAATATACAAATACAAGAACAGGAAGACATAGCAGATAAAATACAAGAAGAATCTAAAGAATATACGATAAATAATCAAATTTATATATATGAGTGAATTAGAACACGAAGGTAGTCTAGTAACTAACCAAAAAGTAATAAATACAAACATCTTATTAATTATACAATTATTAAAGGATAACAAGACTGAGTCTAGTAATATTGAAAAACCGTTAGAATTAGAAGAGCAAGGTTATGAAATCATAGATAAGAAAATATTTAAAGAATATTCTCCGTTATTTCCAGAATTACTTTTAAGAAAAAGAATAGATTGAATATCAAAGAATAATTGATCAACCAGAGTAATGAATAAAAATGAAAAATCATTGATGAAGAAATAATACGATATCATGATGGTCCATTTAAAATATTTAAAACTAATCAAGATAGACAATTTACGGAAATTATGGAAGGAAGATTATATTTAATAAAAAATAGAAAAGAAATGATATTAGAAACTGAATTTGATAGAGAAAGAAGATTAGCAAAAGAAAGTGATTTAGTGCAAATAACAAATATAGATATTAATTATCAAGAAAACAAAACAATAAATGGCATATATAAAAAGTTAGATAAATTAGAACGAAAATATGATGAAAGAATGAGAAAAATAGAAGAATCTATGAAAATTATACATAATAATACTAAACAAATTCTAGATAAAGTCTACAGAGTAGAAAATAATTTTAATAATGAAATACAAAATCTTAAAATAGAATATAATAATAAATTTGATAAATTAGAAGAACAACTTATACTTAATATAAAAGAAACAACAGAAATATCAGAAATTCATGAATCAGATGAAGAAGCAATAAATAATAATACATTAGAAGCTATAAACACGGAAATAGAAAGACTTGAAGTAAATTATATAGAGGAAGATTTGAATTGAACAATCTAGTCAAGAATTTAGGTACTCAAAATATTCGGAATCGATTTTATTACAGAAAGGGAAAAAGAGCTTAATGTACTTACTGAAGAAGATGATTTTTATTACATGGAGACAAGTAGAAACTATAAACCTACATTTAGAAAGAGAAATGACAAATATAGTAATAAAGCGAATGAATATATTTGGAAATATCGAAGTAAAATAGAGGTTAACTATATACCAAAAGATACGCAAATAGGAGAAACCTAAAATTTAGACTGTTCGGAAAATGTTGATTTAGATATACAAAATTGGGTAGCTAAAATAAATGCAAAATTAATAGAAGCAAAAATACCAGTTAGTATGGCGTCTAACTATATTGAAGGAACTATTACTAGAATGGTTAAAAATTGGCTAACTTATATTGGAACAACAGATAAAACAGAACTAAGAAGTACAAAGATAGAAGGATATGAAATGACAAAATCAACACAAATGTTGAAAGAAAATATGAAATAGCTATTAGAAGAGAATTTTGAAATTTAAATGCAGATCTAAAACATACAGAAGCTAAAAAAGATTATTGTAAATCACAATTATACAATATGGAAATATGCTCTATGTGTCCAGAAGATTTGAAAAAATACAATTGTGCTATTTAAATGAATTATTATGAATTAGGAACTGAAACACCAGAGCAATTAGCTGTATTTTAAAAATTATATTTTGAAAAATTACCAATTCCTATAAATACAATGGTACAAGAAGCATATTCGAAAGAACCTAAATAAGGAACCTTAGGAGAACAAATCTCTTTCTTACAAACCTGGTATAAAAATTACTGTACATAAATTAATAACCAGAAAGCATTTAGAAAACAAGCTAAAATTAGTGACTGTTGTGAAAAATACGAAATACCAAAATTTGGATGTGATAGATTAAATAAAATATATAGAACTAGAAGACCAAGACCAAAACTAAAACAAAGAAGGTATAAAAGGTTTAAACCATATGGAAAATACAGGCATAAGAAAAAATCAAATAAGAATTATTTTGTGAAAAGAAAGATATATAAAAATATTAAAAAGCCAAAAAAGTGTAGATGTTACAATTGTGGACAAATAGGTCATATAGCAAGAGAATGTAAAGCCAAAGTAAATAAAACCAATAAAATAAATAAAAACGTCAACTTTATTGAATTACATATAGCTGAATATGAAATAGGGAAAAATAATATACCACCAGATGAGGAAATATATGTTTTAGAATATGAAACAGATTGTGATAAAATAAATGAAATAATGAGTAGTGATGACGAAGATAATACTGAAAATGCTAGTGATGGTTAAAGAATTACAGGAAGTAGACTATGATGAAGATATTACTTCTCAACATAAAGATCAAAGAGCTATTTTTGATTTACAAAAGTTTAATAAATTGAAACATGAAGGATTTACTTTATCACCAAATAAAATTTTCGAAAAGAATTTTGATTTACTAATAAAAATATTTAGGAAAGAAAAGAAAGAATATTTAGTGATAGCAGATAGAGAACACGTTATAGATTTAACCCAAGCACAAGGAAATACTAAAGTCCCATTAATAACAAATGAAGAACTAAACGAAGAAATAATTTTCCATATGGTTTAAACCTTTTATACCTTCTTTGTTTTAGTTTTGGTCTTGGTCTTCTAGTTCTATATATTTTATTTAATCTATCACATCCAAATTTTGGTATTTCGTATTTTTCACAACAGTCACTAATTTTAGCTTGTTTTCTAAATGCTTTCTGGTTATTAATTTCTGTACAGTAATTTTTATACCAGGTTTGTAAGAAAGAGATTTGTTCTCCTAAGGTTCCTGATTTAGGTTCTTTCGAATATGCTTCTTGTACCATTGTATTTATAGGAATTGGTAATTTTTCAAAATATAATTTTTGAAATACAAATAATTGCTCTGGTGTTTTAGTTCCTAATTCATAATAATTTATTTGAAAAGTACAATTGTATTTTTTCAAATCTTCTGGACACAAAGAGCATATTTCCATATTGTATAATTGTGATTCACTATAGTCTTTTTTAGCTTCTGTATGTTTTAGATCTGCATTTAAATTTCCAAATTATCATCTAATAGCTATTTCATATTTTTTCAACATTTCTGTTGATTCTGTCATTTCATATCCTTCTATCTTTGTACTTCTTAGTTCTGTTTTATCTATTGTTCCAATATAAGTTAGCCAATTTTTAACTATTCCTGTAATAGTTCCTTTAATATAGTTAGATGCCTTACTAACTGGTATTTTTGCTTCTATTAATTTTGCATTTATTTTAGCTACCCAATTTTGTATATCTAAATCAACATTTTCCGAACAGTCTAAATTTAAGGTTTCACCTATTTGTGTATCTTTTGGTATATAGTTATCCTCTATTTTACTTCGATATTTCCAAATATATTCATTCGCTTTATTACTATATTTGTCATTTCTCTTTCTAAATATAGTTTAATAGTTTCTACTTGTCTCCATGTAATAATAATCATTTTCTTCAGTAAGTACATTAAGCTCTTTTTCCCTTTCTGTAATAAAATCAGATTCTGAAAATTTTGAGTACCTAAATTCTTGACTAGATTGTTCTGAATTCAAATATTCCTCTATATAATTTACTTCAAGTCTTTCTATTTCCGTGTTTATAGCTTCTAATGTATTATTATATATTGCTTCTTCATCTGATTCATGAATTTATGATATTTCAGGTGTTTCTCTTATATAAAGTATAAGTTGTTCTTCTAATTTATCAAATTTATTATTATATTCTATTTTAAGATTTTGTATATCATTATTAAAATTATTTTCAACTCTGTAGACTTTATCTAGAATTTGTTTAGTATTATTATGTATAATTTTCATAGATTCTTCTATTTTTCTCATTCTTTCATCATATTTTCATTCTAATTTATCTAACTTTTTATATATGTCATTTATTGTTTTGTTTTCTTGATAATTACTATCTATATTTGTTATTTGCACTAAATCACTTTCTTTTGCTAATCTTCTTTCTCTATCAAATTCAGTTTCTAATATCATTTCTTTTCTATTTTTTATTAAATATAATCTTCCTTCCATAATTTCCGCAAATTGTCTATCTTGATTAGTTTTAAATATTTTAAATGGACCATCATGATATCGTATTATTTCTTCATCAATGATTTTTTCATTTTTATTCATTACTCTGGTTGTTCAATTATTCTTTGATATTCAATCTCTATTCTTTTTCTTAAAAGTAATTCTGAAAATAACTGAGAATATTTTTTAAATATTTTCTTATCTATGATTTCATAACCTTGTTCTTCTAATTCTAACGGTATTTCAATATTACTAGACTCAGTCTTGTTATCCTTTAATAATTGTATAATTAATAAGATGTTTGTATTTATTACTTTTAGGTTAGTTACTAGACTACCTTCTTGTTCTAATTCACTCATATATATAAATTTGATCTATTTATCGTATATTCTTTGGATTCTTCTTGTATTTTTATCTGCTATGTCTTCCTGTTCTTGTATTTGTATATTTAGTAATTCTATTTGATCATCTAAGTTTTTTAATTTTTCTTCTATATCAGTTTCATCTTTAACAAAAGTAGGTGATAATTTTGCCTCTTCTATTATCCTTACTTGATTTATTTTAGCTATTCTTCTTTGATTTCTTTTTTCTAAACTTTTAATATCCGATTCTATAGTTGACATTAGGAATTTAAAGTTATCTCTTCTTATAGCCATTCTAATTTGTGATTTAGTTGTCATATATATAATGAATTTTGTAAATGTTTTAGCTCTATTTGCTTATTTAAGAGTATATCTTTCTTAATTTGGGCTTTTGCTATTGATTTAATTAAAGCATCTTTTGTTTCAATATCATTCCTCTCATATGCTTCATATAAATAAATTTCAAAAACACTTATTTGATCTTGTACATTCATAATTTTAACTCTTAAAGCATATTCTCTAATTTCAATATTTTTCTTTACATTACTAATTTGTGATTTCATCTACTACATAAATAAGATTTTTGAGATTTTCTTATGAACATTGGTTGAACTCAATCCCTTCATTTATAATAAGCTTCAATCGGTGTATAATAGTTCTATCAACCTTCATATAAGTATTACTAATCCGCTCTTCTACCACTAAGCATCAAAGCATAATTAAACAAGATCACACTTTTTTAACCTCACCACATTGGTTTTACGCATTATGTCCACAACACCTTCTCATTCTTAACTGGCATTAAAAGGACTACTGCTACCAATTGTCTCTTGGTTTCTAAGCATGATTTTATTTAATCGGGAGAGCATATTTAAGATAGTACACATCCTATATGAAGTTATAGAATTATTATAACGAGATCTTATCATTATTATAAACTAAAGGATTGAATTTAAACTTAGTTCATAAGATAGAAATTTACCATAGCTTCTTCCATAATTGAGATGTATTATCTTGCTGATAGAATATACCTTCTTTTTCTATTCTAGCTCTGATACCAACTTAGGTGCGTGGATTATTGGATGTTTATTAGTGGAGGTTTTATTTCTGAGGAGAGAGGAGAGATTTGAGAGGAAAAAGATGGTAAGGCAAATCGCCTTGATGCACCCTGCTGCCCTAAGGTATATATTATTTATAGGCAAGGATTATACAAATGATCGTACAATATTTACATACTATTTCATTACTATTTCTAACTTTCCAGCTGTAATACTTAGCTTCTAGCTTTTACAAAACATGTTACAACTATTAGACTTTATCTATTTTACAAAAGCTTATCTTATTACATACTGTTTTTACTTTACATATGTTATTCTTATCTCTAACTCGTGGCTAATTCTGAAATAACTTCTTGCTGGCTCCCAGAGGGTTCCTCCTTATCTTCACTATCCATATCTTCTATTATAGGAACAGTAATTTGTCGCTTCGGCACATTTGACATGTGTGGTTATTTTCTTGTTGCATCCAACTACAATATTTCTTCAGAGTATCTGGAGTCATAAAATTTCTTAGAATATATCTTGTAACTGGTTCTTGGTCTGGATGAAGCAGACTCCATATCCATGATTTTATAGTTTCAACTGCTTCATGGCGATATGCTCTTCTTTGTGATATAACTAATGTATTTAGCTGCTTATGATTTATCCATATAGGAGTTTTAACTATATTACACAGAGCTTCATAAATTGTTTTAATCTTGACTGCTCTCTTCTCTTTGAGAATATCTGGTAATTTATTAAGATTTAACTCTGGCTGGGCCATTACCTTTTCAGGGATAATATAATTAGTTGTACATCCCATTTTGATAACTCTTATGCATTGCTTTATCTCTTGCAAAGTAACTTCACTTGTGGCTGTGTCACATCTCACAAAAATCATTGGAGATTTTGTAAGATGTAAATAATTTTTAGGTGCTTTATATAAGCTGGGAATTGAAGATAGTTCTTCTCCATTCATTGTATAGACTGAATTGAGAAGTCCATAATCATATGCTGCTTTTACTAAGTTCGCATTACATCCAGGCAATGCGATTAACTCGTTTATCTTTTTCAGAGGATTAGTAACATATTCTCTTTCTATCTCAGCATGGCTATCTTTGATACTAACCTCAGGGGTTGTGTTTAGCTTGTTTGCAATTATTAAGAAATTATTAATATACTGTCGAACCAAAGGGTTCATAGTTTGTTTAGTTCCAAGGGTAATTTTTCCTTGAATGAGGTTGTATCTGGTACGAGATTAGGAAAATTAATCTCATTAATAATTGGTTTAGGGTTAATAACTTGATTTGGAAAATAACTCTGCAAAGACATATTTCTTTTGTTTGAAGGAGAATTAACCTTCTTAGTAATAGCTCTGTTTTTATAGCTTTGGCTACAGCCTAATATCTATTTGCTCGTTAGCTGGATTGGGAGCTTCTCTCTTTTCATAAGCGCTAATTCTTCCATTAGCTTTTTATTTGTATCTTTTGCTCCCCGATTCTCGAGAATCGCTTGTTGAACTAACTCGGAGAGATAATCCGCATAACGTTTTCATAGTTTTTAGTAATTCAACGAGAAAACTCATATTCCATTATATCAGCTATAATTCTATTTATCTCCTTTCTTCGTAATGGAATCCCGCAACTTATGGGTTATCCAACTTCGTGCGGTTTTATTATCGAGTTCTAATTATAATTTTTTTATAAATAATATAAGGTTCAAATTTCTTAAGACCATATTATACTTCTTTTTAGCCATTTTTTTATTTATATCCCAGTTAACTTCATTAGCTTTAAACGTTCCTGAGTGGTACCTACATACATATTCTTTTTTGTCATTATTATACCTATATTTTAATATCGCTCCATAACCATTATTAGTTTCACTTGCATCTGTTTCTACCGTGCATATAAATTCTTTATCTTCATCTGGGAAAACTTAATTTTGGTAGTTTTCTTACTAAATTTTTAATTTTTCTAATGTTTTTCGTATCGATATCTGCCACTTAAAATCATAATCTTTTTCAACTTCTTGGTAAGTGATCCAAGGATATCATGATAGTTTTGGTACAAATTCTCTAACTTGATTTACTATGCCTAATAATTTTTCCAATTCTTTCTTAGTATTAATTTTTTTTTGAAATTATATAATTTTATGAGCTATATGATCTTGCATTTTTATTCCCGCTTTATCTATTTCAAATCCTAAAAATTCAATTTTGTGTTTTGAATAGTTCCATTTTCTTTTACTTAATACTATTCCACTATTTTTTATTATTTCTACAAATTGGTTTGACAAATTTATAATGTTCTTCTTGTGTTTTTGAATATATTAGTATATCATCAATGTATACTACACAATTTAGTAACCGATTTAAATATTTATCCATAAATGCTTGAAATCCGCCACGGGCATTTTTATATCCAAATGCTATTACATTCCATCTACGTAAATCCATTAGATACTTTGAATGCAATTAATTGTTTAGATTCTTCCGGAATTTTAATTGATGAAAACCGCTTTTACAATCAAATTTTGAAAAGTAACTATATCCTTGTATTTTCTCATTTTTAAGTATTTTATTTGGTATTGGATAATTATATGTAATTGTTTTTCATTTAAAATTCTATAATCAATAACCATTCTTGTTTTTCGGCGTTTTTGTCTCCCGAATGATTATTAACTATAAATGCACTACTTGTTATGTTTTGAATTACTAGGCCTGATTAATTTTCATGCTAATAATAACAAAAAGAATATGTATGTAGGTACCACTCAATATGAATATGAAGATAAGGAGGAATCCTCCGGGAGCCAAAGCAAGAAGTTATTTCGTGAATTAGCCACGAGTTAGAGATAAGAATAACATACGTAAAGTAAAAACAATATGTAATAAGATAAGCTTTTGTAAAATAGATAAAGTCTAATCGCTGTAACATGTTTTGTAAAAGCTAGAAGCTAAGTATTACAATTGAAAGTTAGAAATAGTAATGAAATAGTATGTAAATATTTTACGATCTTTTGTATAATCCTTCGCCTATAAATAATATAGACTTAGGCCACTGGGGGCATCAAGGCACTTTACCTTACCATCTTTTTTTTTCTCTCAAATCTCTCCTCTCCTCGTAAATCAAACCTCCACTAATAAACGTCCAATAATCCACGCACCTAAGCCAGTATCAGAGCTAGAATAGAAAAGAAGGTATATTCTATCGCCGAGATAATACATCTCAATTAGTGAATGATAGGATTAAAGAACCTATAGAAAAAGCAATAATAGCTGAATTAAAAGGAAACCTTATTTATCAAAAGGTAAGATTTATTATTAAACCAAATTATTCAATAAGTTTAACCGAGATGAATATAGGAAAAGCATTAGTTTTATATTGGAAACTAGATGGAATTAAAAATGTTAAACGGATCTAAAGTAATGACAGTACAATGTAAAAAATGTTTATATATTAACTAACCAACATCAAGTTTATACTAAAAATAACACTAAGACCAATAACAATAGATACTCCCTTATATATCAAGTTTTTTAAATCTAGAACTCAAAACGATAATAATCAACCTATTCAAATAAAATCTCAAGAATGTTATGTGATGGTATTACAAATTGGAGGAGAGAATTTTCAAAGCAAAAATAGATATAAATATAGACAATAATTCAATTTTTATTAGAAAGATAGCCAGAAAAAAACGATACTTAATAAATTTGAAGACGAATAAGTAATATAACAAAAATTAAACACAGATATAAATGTTGACTATGAAATACCCTAAATAATAACATTATCTAGATAAAGATTTTTAAACAAAGTTAAACCATGGAAAATTAGTAAGAACATTTTGGTTTACTTATAATCAAATCAATTTAAAACTAGAATAATCAATGAGTAATTTATTTTATACACTCATTAAAAGGCATAATCTTTGAAGGATAGGAATGTAAGATATTATACACTGGTTAGACACGGAGCACAAAAACAATTATGAAAGAAGATTGTTTGCCGATGGAAAAAGGTTAAATACACTATTAAGATAAACGGCTTCTTCAATAATAATAGTAGTAAAATTACTCTTTATCAAATAAATGTACAAAATACAAATTTGGAATAAAGATTACTTATTATACCAAAGGTATATTGCCTTCAATTAATAGGAAAAGATATAATATTAGGAACTAATTTCTTAAACCAATATAAACCATTTAGTATTGATAAAGATTTTCTTACATTATTTACCCCATAAACATAGGCACTAAAATAGTAAAAATAGAGAAAGAATATTCAGCAATGGGAAAATGTAAACAAGGAGAAGAAGAAAATTAGTCCAAAAAATTACAACCAAAAAAAGATAATAACAATTTAAAGAATAATAGATTTCAGATCTTAGTTTTATGTTTATGCTAATCTCGCTAAAGGATTTTCATTACATAGTTCTCCTAATTTAATTTTTAAGGGAGTAATTTATCTTAAGTGTAATATTCCAATTTCTATTATCAAGCAAATTGTTATTATCTTTTTGGTTGTCATTTTTGGACTAATTTTTCTTCTTCTCCTCGTTAACATTTTTCCCATTGCTAAGATATTCTTTCCTATTATTTACTATTTTAGCCTTTAACCTATGTTTACATGGGGTAAATAATGTTAGAAAATCTTTATCTATACTAAATGGTTTATATTGGTTTAAGAAATTAGTTCCTAATATTATATCTTTTCCTATTAATTTTAAGCAATATACCTTTGGTATAATAAGTATTTTATTCCAAATTTGTAATTGTACATTCGTTGATAAAGAGTAATTTTACTACTATTATTATTGAAACCGTTTATCTTAAAATGGTGTATTTAACCCTTTCTATTCCCGGTAAATAATTTTCTTTCATAATCTGGTTGCTTGCGGGTTCTCGTCTACCATTGGTGTATAATATCTACTTTTATATCCTTCAAAGATTATTGTAATGAGTATATAAATAAATTACCTACGGATTATTCTAGTTTTAAATTGGATTTGATTATAAGTAAACTCAAAATGTTCTCGACTTAATTTTCCATGGTTTAACTTTGTTTAAAATTCTTTTCCTAGGATAATGTTATTATTTAGGTTATTTCATAGTCAACATTTATATCCCGTGTTGTAATTTTTGTTGTAATAGTTATTAGTCTTTAAATTTATTAAGTATAGTTTTTTCTTATACCTTTTCTAATGAAATTGAATTATCAGTTTCATATTTATATCTATTTTTGCTTTGAAATTTTCTCCTCCAATTTCTATTATCACATAACATTCTCTTTGAGATTTTATTTGGATAGGTTGATTATCGTTTTTGTTTTCTAGATTTAGAAACACTTAGTCTATTTTTTACTATATCTAATTCCACTACAGTTTAGAGTATAGTTTTAATCCTTTGTCTATTGGTAAAAGTA